>OZ018413.1:22200028-22731990 GCA_963969595.1 Neckera pumila
TTCAAAACAAGTTATTACACTATGAGTGGCTCTCCCTATAGTACTTGCTCGATTTTTGAATAATGTCCTACTCAAACTTCTTGACATGTAGCTTCTCTAAATGCAAAATCTTTCCGTTAAGTCTAAGATCAAGAAGTTGCACTTCATCACGGCTCACTACAGATAATCTTCTATCTTTATACCTCAATAAATGTTAAATCCTCATATATGCTAAAAAGTATCACCCTCCTTCTAGAATCTCAAAAAAAGATGTCAGATATTGAATATTATAATACTTCACTATGTGTTGGAATAGCCAAAAAATATAATTTGTTAGAATATATATTATTTATTTATAGCAAAAAAGTTAAAAATATATTATTTATTACATGTTATAATGTTGTATGTGTTAAAAATCTTCTATTCCTTGATTGTAATATAATTATATAGAAAATAATTTGTACAATGCTTTACTAAGGTTATTGCAATCATGGTATAAAATTGCATTTCCATTGACCATCTGATGTTCATAAACATGAAAACCCTTGTGCTTTACATTGGATCTCCAGCTAAGCCTTCAGCACCTCTTCTAGCCCTTGTTTTTCTCACATGTAGAGCTAGAGGGCTTGGACACATGGATGGAGGAGACATTGGAAGGGCGCTACAGTTCTAGCTATAAAGAATTCACCCAACGCAAAGTTCGTTTATACAATTATCTCTTATGGAGCTTTGATTTCGAGATTTTTGCTTGGATTTTATAGCCACAACCGGTGTATTGATGTGGAGTGATGGATCCCAACAGAAACCACATGGGCCATCCAAATCCACCTAGAGGGCAAATGCACACTACGCTGGATCAATATGGACTATCACAGTCCTTATTTCAGTGGATTTTTTTGAAATTCTTTTAAATTTAAATATATAGAAATTATAGAATATAGGAAAGGACACATGTTAATGTTGTATGCTTGATGATCTATGAATTACAAAAGAAATATTTGCAAAAAAAATTGTACTCTATTTGTAAAGGACTTTTAAAAGTACTCTTAACATACTGTCGTAGTCCACAACATTAATGAAAAGGACTCATTAATCTATTGAATTTCAAATCTTTTGCAAAATAAGGATTTATATTAAAATAAGTATATATGTACCCAAATCATATGTAGAGTTGTATTCCTAAATTTGTAGACATGGAGTAGTTTATGTATCATTATCTTATCAAAAATACTATTGATTTTTGGATGTACATTAGACATATGTAAAATTAACTTTACACAAATCTATCTTACCAAATAAATTGTAATAAGTATTTTCAAGGGTGGTCTAACTTTCAATAGAGTTCATTTTAATTTATAATTAATTATACAATTTATTGAAATAAATCAGAATTTGATGTCATCTTTGAAGTTTTTTTATATAACTATACAAAGAAAATTTCAAGTAAATGTTTTCAGCTTTTGCTTTAATACACTATAAAGAGATCGTAGATAACAATTAAAAAAATTTAGAGGTCATATGCAAAAAAATGAAATAGACTTTTATGGATGTATTTCTGCCAGTTTTGATCCACCGTAGTGTGCATTTGCTCTAGAGGATTGAGACCCTCTTTCAGTTTCCAGCCCTTTAGGCGCCCTATGAAAACAAGTCCTAGGGGCCAATTTCCATTCCTAGACTAGTGGGCCAACAATTGGAGGGGGGCCATAA
Organism: Neckera pumila; assembly: GCA_963969595.1. Classification (NCBI taxonomy): domain Eukaryota; kingdom Viridiplantae; phylum Streptophyta; class Bryopsida; order Hypnales; family Neckeraceae; genus Neckera; species Neckera pumila. The sequence continues at coordinate 22,201,715 of OZ018413.1, forward strand.
GCTACATTAGAACTCCAACTTTGTGACATTGTTATAAAGTCTAGAGGTGTCCTTTTTGCTCCTTCCAATAGTCAAAGCCCTCAATGTCATGCATTGTTGACTTTGACTTTGAATACCCAAGGGACAAAATTGGGCCAACTCACAATTTAAGACTTGTGCAACTGACAACCGAGGCAAAAGTACATCCACAACGCCAATCAAATGCCTGGAATTATAACTTAATTCCCTCCTATGCATCCAAGAAGGAATTATCCCTCCTTGAGGAGAAATGAATCAATCCAGTTAACAATATTATATTGGCCTTCAAGAATAATGTGGTTTCCATTGGAACTGTAACCCAAAACCCTGCTTCCTAGAAATGAAGAAAATTCTCCACATTTTCTAAGGTAGAACCACCTATACCCGACTACTTAAGCAATTTTAGGACAAATGAGGAGCAGTGTGAGGCAGTGGAAATTTTTCTTATGTAGAGATAAGAACTATTGGAACTATGAATTTTTGGTAATTTTTATTGCCAAAATTATAATTACTATGAATTTTGGGAGCCAAAGAGTGTTCCAAATCCATAGCCAATGTCTAGAGTCTTTTGATTTGCTCGTAGCTAAACTACCTTCCCGCTCACTATTTTCTACTATCTTGCTCACTACTTCTTGTACACTTTGGAAAAATTTGGGACATGTGTCATGACCTTATTTGTCCCAACACATTCCAAGGAGAAAAACACACCTTCCAAGCTCAAGCGCCCTACCTGGCTTGAAATAGTGCACCCTACACGTTTGGCATAGCTCCCTCGTTGGGGATGGGTGGTTCTATGCGACGGACATTGCTACCTTAGACACTAAGGGCCAGCTTACATGCAAGCCAGTGGACAAAAAAAGCACCTAAAGGACAAGGATAGTCCACCCATGATTGGTTACCGTGGAAAGAGGAGAATGAGTTCCACCGATATCAGTGTATCCCATAATGTATAAAAGTGCTTTCTATAATTCAGTATTAATGACCGCACCCATCCATCAATACATGTAAGCTGGCCTTAAGTGTCTGATGGATGACAGATAATTCTTGTATATAGGACAGAAGTGCAACTATTCATCCGCCAAATTTTCTTGTAAAAAAGGAAGGTCTTCTACAATGGATTGACTTCTAACGAGTACTTTCATTTCCATTATTTTAAATTGTTGATTCCCACGATATTAAAAAATATTATTTTCGCGGAGACCAGTCCATCTTTAGAGGGTTAATCCGTTTAATCCTTAAAGGATGGATTGGTGACCTTGAAAATCATTCCTTTGGATATCATGAGAATCATTGCCTTAAAAAAATGCAAAAGCAATCATTGGAAGTGAAACTACTATAGAAGACTTCCCTATATCTTAGAACAAATTCTGAAGATGAATAGTTGCACTTTTGTCGACATGCAAGGATTCTCTATCATTCATTGGATGCCAACCGACCCATTTATAATCACCCCTCTATTTTGGTGGTATAGGTTGTTGTCTTTCCGTGAGTTTGTGGCTCAATTCCTAGAGCAATTCTGGTGCATTATGATTGGCTGCAGGGCAATCAATATTGCAACTAGCCCTTAGTTGATTTTGCAATTAGCCTATGGTTAGAAAGAGAAAGGTTTATATCACCATTACAGGTCGAAGAGAATCTTCTACTAAAAAATTTGCAATAATTACATTTTGCGTAATAAAATTCTAAAAACATATGCAATCCTTCCAAACTCTATTTCTGTACACAAGAAAAATTCTGCACTCAAAATACCTGCTCTCCAAATATGCATAACCGGTTGTTGAGTTTTCAACACTCACGTGGCACCGTCCCATTGGCATTACAAGTTGCAACTCATAACCTTCTCTCCTCTCAACTTGCTTCCTCCACCCTTGGATCACAGAGATCAAAGGTTGTGATTGAAAAGTGAACAACCGGTTATGCCCGATAACCTACTCGCCGCTACCACGGCTCGTCCGTTATCTAATACGTAATTGCTTAACCCCTCATCGCCCATAGTCAGACCAGCAAGCGCAGGTGTTTTTGGACCTCGGCACAAAAGACTTGATGGTGCAAGAGATTGCGGAAGAATCTGCCGAAAGTAACCGTGCAAATTGGAAGAGGCTTTGCTGTGTCAGTGCATGGATGTATTTTTCAGAAAATTCAATGGATAGATTTCCAGTAATTTCCATCGAAAGTGCAAAGAAAAAAGAAAAAAAAACTCTCCCCGTCTACTGTCGCGGTTGCTTTGAAATTGCTGGCAGGGGGAGTGGTTGCACAAAGCACTCAAAATTTTCGGAAGAATTTGCACAGAATCGCACGGAGAACTTCATGAATTTGAGAAGAGGTCATCAGCAGACGAGGACCATGAAACACAAGTGACTAGTGTGCCCTGTGCCCTTGACACAATCAAAATAAAAGTAAATGCAATTCAATATCTTTCACACCGTCATTCCAAACGCCATGAAACAAAGTTCGTCCACCCCTCCTCGCCAAGGGCTTTCCAATGGTACCAAGAACGCGACCCAAATCAATGTAGAAGAAACTTTCTAAATTTTAAATCTATAAATACTTTGAAATTCATTAACTTCCGCATAATAGCTTTAAACGCCACAAAACGAAACCCGTGCACCCCTCCTCGCTGAGGGCTTTCCAACAGTACCAAGCACACGGCCGAGGGACGCACAATCCGGGAGATTTCAATGTAACAAAACAAACAAATAAACAGCCAAACTTATATAAGGTATGGATATACAACAAGGGGAATCATGAAACAAAATTGAGAATTCCAATATCGCAATCAAAGACACATAATTGCCCACCCTACACGTCGTCACAAATACAAAAGCGACTCTTTGCCTGTCAAGCACTCCACCAAAGGAAAAGAAAAATGAGCAAACGAGTAGAAAGACACATAACCGGTTGTTGAGTTTTCAACACTCACATGGCACCATCCCATTGGCAACCCATCACCATTGCCATTACAAGTTGTAACTCATAACCTTCTCTCCTTTCAACTTGCTTCCTACACCCTTGGATCATGAAGATCAAAGGTTGTGATTGAAAAGTGAACAACCGGTTATGTCCGATAACCTACTTGCCGCTACCGCGGCTCGTCGGTTATCTAATACACAAACAATCTCACAAACCGACAATTCGAAATCGGGTCCCACAAGCTACAGATATAGAAATCACCACCCTAAAACTCAAAGTTACAAAAGTGACTCCAGACACTGGCATTCATTCCTAAGCCCAACAATAAGACACCGGCATTTGCCGGTCACGAATGGAAACTGTCATGTCCGATTGTAGACCTCCGGCAAAACAATCCATCAAAACTGATAATGGGTTTGCTCAAACCACTGGAGACGACTGACTTGCATCTGAACCCTAAATCAGCCATTGAAAGCAGGGCTTTTTTTTCATTTTTTGAGAAGTGCCATAGTGGCGATATAAAATTTTGCAGTGGTGCTTCAAATTTCAACATTCATCCATATCAGATAGAAAATATACATATCACATGTCTATAAATTGGTTTTCATCCACAATTTGACAATTTCATCCCTTTTTTTTTTTACTTTGAATTTTTTCTGGCAATTTCATCCAAGTTTTTTGTCATTTTTTGTACCTTTTTTTAGCTAGATTATTTTTTCTGGTGCAATCTGGCAACAGAAAGCCCCCCAAAAAAGCCCTGATTGAAAGTGCTTCCTCGATTTCCTCCCTGTGAAAAGCTTGTGAAAAGCTTGGGAACCCTCTGACAAATTCTCAGTGGCCAGTTTTGGGCCTGTTGGGCGGTGAGGGGTTAAGTGGTTGGAAATGAGTCGGTTACCTTAATGAGCATCAGCATACTCTTTTATAAACAAGGCAGAGGCCAAGTAATTTGGCATGCCCTTCGCATCGAAACTTCTACCCCTCGAAAGCGCAGAAACTGTAGCTCTAACCTTTTGTATTCTACCTGAAATTGCACTCCTCCAGTCGATGCTCCAGGCCCTCCAGCTCTGCAATTTCCAAAAAACGCGGGCTGGACGTCGACTGGAGGTCAGAGGATCTAATCCTAGCTCTTGCAATCCCGAATTATGCTTCCAGAGCTTCTCCTTCCCTCCTCATTGCACATCTGCTTCGGACTTTCGTCAATCGTCTTCCACATTTCACGGCATTCAGCTTTCTTCTACAAGCTCACGCCCATTGCTTTTTCTACTCCAATTCTTCCCGACATTCTCATCAGAATGCCACAATTGTTTATGTGATGGGGAATTCGAGAGCCCACACGAAGTTACGACACGATTCCGTCCATTGCGCTCTGGAAGAGTATTAGAACAATTCATAACAAACTTCGTTGCAGGCGACGGATCTGAGGAGAAAGGGGTCTTCAGCAATTGTGGGGCTTGAAGTTTTTGTTGTAAGAAGCATACTCTTGTAGTGCAGAGTGCAATTCAGTGCTGCTGGAAAGAACCAAGATCACTTGACAACCACTGGGTGTTACAGCGATTGCGGAATGCGTTTTTGCGACGAACTTTGTGAATTTCCAGGTTCTGGTACTGGCAATATCCTCTCTTGCTACGTGTGAATGTTTGCTATGGTTTAGGGTGTAGTTGCAAATGCAGTCAAGTGTGAGTTTGGGAATCATGATTTTCGAGTAACTTCGTTCTGATGTATGAGGACGATCGAAATGTTGACGATTGAGATGTGGTTGTGTATGTAAATCCATTTCAGGAATCTAGGGAGTGCGTCTATGCAATAGTTTGTGGAAGGACATTGAGCCTTACCAGGTTCTGTTACTTGCACAGTCCTCTCGTAATACATGCAGCGTAATTTAGGGGTTTAGGGTTTTAGGGTTTAGGATTTAGTCGCGAACCCAATTTAGTGTGAATTTGGGCGCCCTAATATGTGAATTATTTTAATCCAATGTATGAGGACGATCAAAATGTTGACGATCGAGATGTGGTTGTGCTTGCAAATTCATTTACAGGAATCTAGGGAGTGCGTTTATGCTATCGTCTGTGGAAAGGGCATTGTGACTTGCCAGGTGCCGTTACTCGCACAATCCTCTCTTAATACAAGTAAGTAAGCGTCGCCTAGGGTTTAGGATTCGGGGTTCGACTTTTTTGCAAATCTAATCATGTAAGTTTATGCGTCATCATCCGTAGGTACTTTTACTCTGATACATGAGGATGCTGACGATGGAGATGTGGTGATGTATGCGAAACCATTCTCAGGAAATATCAGGGGATGCAAACCACCGACATGGATCTCAAAGGCGTCAGTGGCATTCCATCCTTGAATGGAGTGCTTGAGGAGCCTCAGGATTTGAGGCGATCTCTAAGGGTGGCGAAGGTAACAGCCACCATCCCCAAGAGAGTAGTGTCACCCTATTTTGCTAAGAAGCCTGCTGCGGGGAAGGTCGTGAAAAGAAGCTTGGTAGTCTCAACGAAGAAAGAGGCAGGTGCCGCATTCTCTTGCCTTTAATTTCACATATCAATCCTTTCTGTGCAGGGATGGAGTACATTGCCACCTCTCTAATATGCCATGTTTCGGAAACCCTAGTGTATAGGTGTTACGTAATAATTCCTCGCAATTTTTATTTGGTAATTGACCAGCTGTTGAAACATGTTATATGTCATATGTAATGGGGTGTCACATTAGAGAGGTGAAACTCACTATGCAGATCTGGGCGTTATATTGGTAATGGAAGTCCTGTTTGGAGTATAGTGGACCCTAGTGTGTTATAAATACCAATGCTCAATGAGGTACCTAGTGGACATTTTAATTTCTGATTTGGACGGTCCGCTCGGTCTTATTATAAATTTTAACCACTGTGTTCCATAGGCTTTGTGATTTATGAGGGTCTTGAAAGTGCACCCGATTAAGCGTCTTCATGTATGGGGGTCTTCAAAGCATAAGGCCTGGAGGAGGAAATCCTTTTAATGTTCTGAATTCTCTCCTCCGGAGCTTCTATACCAGGAGCTCAAACTAACCCCCATGATGCAAATGTAGGCTATGGAGTTCAAGGACATGTTATATCTAAATTTTTTCCAGTTCTTTTTTACCAGGACCCTGAGCAGGTCTTCACTGGAGTCGAGGATGAGGCAGTTGTGGTTCCGTCCCTTCCTGTCGACAATTACAGGCTCCTCGCGGCGGACTTTTACGCTTGTGATGCCTTGGACCTCGCTCCTCGCCTTTTGGGGAAGCTCTTACGCCACGAGGATGTGATATTGCAAATCACTGAGGTGGGAACCTCTCTTTCCTGCATTCAGTAAGAAGAATTCACTCCATAGTTAACTCTTCAACGCCTAATCACTTTTTTGAATTTTTGCATGTTTTTGCTTATATCTGTGTAGAATTACAGTATTTACTCAATTTTCATCAAATCGGCCATAAAAGAAGGTTGTCTCTTAAGCATTATTTTTTGATGAAATGAGAAATTATTCAAACAAAAAATCATCCCAAAGCACTCTGTTCATTGTCCACAATATGAACTTCAGAGTTCTTAGGGGTCAAGACGAGCAGTCCTGCTTGTGTGTTCTGAGGTGGATACACATGTGCCTCATGGATTTTAGTACAATTAGATTGTTTCAAGAGATTTTAGACAACATCACGGGGATGCAAGAAATACGCATGATGCAATCCCATGATTCATGAGGAGGCTTCCCTCTGATCATTGACTTGTATCTCCTTGCAAGGTGTTTACACACTATCTAGTTCACAAGTATTCAACCATTTCAGTGAAACGAGTGGAGCTGTCTCTCCACGATTGACCATCTTACTTGCCGTCTTCAAGTGTTACTCCTCCCAATGATTGATATTCAAAGATCACTGAAATTCTACTTTTACTCGAACGCTGTTAGTGATTTTACTTCAGCCGAGTAGAAATTGTATTTCTGTACTGTACTGCAATGGTTATGCTGGATGTACTTTTCCTACTCGACGTTAGCTGCCTTAAGTTGTACGCTATTATCTCAAGGTTGACTTTGAGGTGATGTTTTGGGAGCACTTGTGTCTTCGTGAATGCTTACTCTCCACGTAACTGTAATGGTTGACCAGGTTGAGGCGTACAGGACAGGAGATACAGCATGCCACGCACGATTTGGTCGAACAACTCGAACAGAAGCCATGGTACAGGGTTCAGCTCTTCTTGACTTTCGATTATGGTTGAAATTAGGTAACCTTTAATGGTACACTCACATCAAGGGTAAAAATGTCGTACTCTTTGGGAGGGAAAAAGAAACTTGGAGTGTAGTTGAGGGTGGGCTCTTCACAGGTGCGCAAAGCACACATTGCCCCATGCATTGGAATTGTGTAGGCTTGCCAATTCCCATGGCCAATCACAATTCCTGTGCAAAGTGCGCCTAAAGATAAACTCAAAAAATCCATCAAGAACAAGGGGTCAAAATAGCCCCAGTATACTCCCCTCCAATCTCGGTTGTTCATTAAAGTTGGGGTTATTTTATCTCCCTTAATGGTTAAGATAGTTAAGATATGCTCCTTTGGTGTGAACATTCTCTTAGATTGAAATTTGGAAGTGCACTTTGGAAGCTAATACCTCATTTTAGTAACTTCCAAGGCATATTTGTATTGTGTAGAGAGTGGGTGTAGGACATGATATCTACGTTTGACTGGTACATTTTGTTTTTGTTATTTTTGTTGAAGCTTCCTAAATGATGTATTTCAAACTGTTATTAACATGAAAACGATACCTGTTGACCATTTGGTTAATTTGTTTGTCTTCAAATTTGCAGTAGCCGATGGGTTGATCAAGTTGTTCTTGGGTTGGGGGTGTGCAGTTCCGAGCAGGGGGCCATGCTTATGTTTTCTTGTGTTATGGCATCAACGTTATGCTCAATGTGTCGGCTGGCAAGGCTGGGGTAGGTGCGGCTGTTCTCATCCGAGCTTGTTCTCCAGTGGCAGGTGTGTTTTGAGGGGACAGTTGTATAGAGGATCCGGGGTTTGTAGGGTATGGAAATTGACAATCGGCCCTTGTATAATTTTTAGAATAATTAGATAAACCTTTAGGGGACTCTTAATTTTTTTTTATTAAATTCTTTAGTGGGACAACTATTACGTCTCTATCATAGTACTGAAGGTAACCACACCAAACTGTAACACTTTAACCCTGAAAGAAAGAGACCTATGACAAAGGTAATTTGCCAAAAATGATTTGATTTTTGGACTAATAAGTGCATTCTGCATTTCTACAGTAATCTTGAAAGTCGTCCAGTGGCCACTTTTTGGGCTCAGTGTCCTCCAAGGCCTAAGCATTGAACATAGTTTTCTATTATTGAAATGGTCAGATTCTTAAATATATCATTACTAGCGAAGGTGGTGTACATCCTCAAAATCAATATCTCCTTTGTTATTTATACTATCTACTTTTATGCTATACCTTACTTTGCTCTGTAGGGTTTGTGATTTATGAGCCTTCAAGTAATACCTAGAAGCCGGAATTGGGCTAAGGTCTTGGAGGAAGAAATTCTTTAACCTTGGAATGTCTAGCTAGTTACCGTGGAATTCATAGAAGCCGGAATTGGGCTCAGGTCTTGGAGGAAGAAATTAACCTTGAAATGTCTAGCTAGTTACCGTGGAATTCATCCTTTTAGTACCGTGTGAATCATTTGCTTAAAAAACCCCAAGAGCACTCATTGGAGGTCAAACTACTGTGCGAGACCTCCCCTTCTCACACAAAATTCCAAGGATGAACATATGCACTTTTGTCTTACATAGAAGGATTCTCTATCACCATCGGTCCATTTTAGGCCGCCGCGCCGTTACAGGGTTAATATGTTGAGTTTCTTTGTCCAGGTCTTTTTTAGTTCAAAATAGTTGTATTTTGCAATACGCAAAGTCCCCTCCCCTTTCAAACCTCCGTTGGCTCATAGGATTTGGCAGACACGATGAATCTTCAACCTCTGGTGTCTCTGCAGGCTTGGCAACTATTCTGCGACGTCGGAAACAGAGTGCTGTGAAGCCTGTGCTTCTCACAGGACCAGGCAAGGTATGCACAAACCTCTTTGAATACCGTACTTTGGTAGCATATTCGGTGTAAAACAACTAATTTTGCCAATTTACTGTCATGTACCATCAATTGATTGTCTAAAAAACACGATTAGCAGATGTGGAACATGCAGTTCTACAAAGAGAAGTGCCTAAGGTGCTATCAAACTCTGTGTGTGGCAACGATTTTGTGTGTGGCAATGACGTTCGAAGTTAATGTCTATTGTTGTGTTTTGAAGGTGGGTCAAGCTCTGGGTTTAACGACGGACTGGTCGTGTCATCCACTTTTCTTACCTGGTCAGCATCCTAACCTGCAATAGACTTTTTTCTCTTGAACTGACAAGTATTACACCGCAAGTTTGCATATCCTGAATTTATGTAATGTCTTCAGGGTTATTTGTTAATGGCTATTTTCTATATTTCTCCTAACATGAATAGGAATAGTTATCCCAGCTTTGTTAGGGCTGCCTAATAATCGAATTTGGTAAATGTTATCCACTGGTAAATATTACCCAAAAAAAATATCTAGAGGCCATTTTTTTCAGAATACTCAAGTAGGGGTGTCAAACCCAAACCATACCCCTCTTCAAATTCCTGTATCTCGAATTTGCAGTCTATTACCAAATTGGGCACAACGCCATTCTTCTTCCCTTGAAAGCTTGATACCCGGTCATAGAGGATCGCAATTCTGCAGGCCAGCTCTGACACCCTGACGTCTGACATTTAGTGCAGGCATCATTTGGAAAGTGGCGGACATTTAGTACGTGTGGTTCGTAATTAATATCACTAGCACTACATCATTACTGCAGTAATGGTTAATGAGTGGTAAACTGATAATAGTTCAAAATGATTTGAAACAGGTGGGTTAGAGATTTTGGATGGTCCAGCTCCGGGAGCAATCCTTGCAGGACCCAGAGTGGGCATCGACTATGCCACGCCCCAAGACGTGGCAGCGCCGTGGCGTTTCGCTGTTGCAGGGACTCCTTGGGTTAGTGCACCCCGGGCCACTTTGCTACCAATCCAGTGGTCCCCAGATACAATCTTATCTGATGAGTTGTAACTGGCATGTAGATATCCAAATTATTTAGCACACAATAAATGGGAGGTGCAAGGTCATCTTCTGAATTCATGACGCTGGCTTCAAGCATCTCCCGAGGATGCCACCCCTTGCAATTCAAGGGCAGGTGAAGCGTAAGACTGAATACATGCTAGTTGGGCTGTGTGCTACCTAGGCATTGACAGAACCGCTCAAATGGGGTGGTCTGGTGGCTCAAGAATTTGAACCCCTAATAGATGTCTTTCCTTGTCTGTTTCAATGAGATGCTCATTTGTTGTAGGTAGCCACAGCTCTGGAGTAGGGCCGCTCAGTTTAGCTACTAAACATCATGAGTTGTCTAGTTCAGACATGTTGGGAAACACCCGTTTCTTATTCCAGCTCTTTCCCTACGCTTCTGCAGCTGGGACGGTCGGAAGTTTGCGAATCTATTTGAACCCGGTCATAAAGACGTGGTATATGCTACACTTGCTCGTACACAAGCTATGAAAGATCCTACCCGAGGATTACCCAAACTTTCTGACCTTTGACAATGTAGGTTGAATCAAGTCCTCGGATACGATCTTTCTGCTTTACAGAATGGGTGGGAAATAGAATTGGGGAGTTTAAATGTTGAAGCTTGTAGAGCGGCTACAACGACCCTTCAAATACTCTTCAAGGTAAGCACTGGAGTGTGGTACGAGGTCTCCACTTTGATCATGGACTGAAGACTCGTCATCGACACCGTCATCAACCCCGAGCATTGCAAGTGCCAAATGTGCCTGGATGTCTGCATCACCGTAGTGGGGAGCCCCATCCACAACATGGCTGCTAGTGTCCTCCATGTCTATCGATTTGTTGGTTAGTTCTTGCCGAGGCCAGTAGCCAAGGCTTTCACCTTCTCCGGACAAAATTTTGAGTATCTACATGCCACGGGTTGCATGTACCATTATGTTGTTAGATACACTTTCAAGGGCCATGACCATGACGGAAGGCAGCTTCAAGCTTGTGCTAGACTTCTGAATAGCATAAACAGGATCCAATGCTGAGAATGTGATAGGAGGTCACTCTAACCCACTCTGTTACCGACCCATGTCAAATTAGAAATGCTCTTATCGCAGGATTATAACTAAGCTTAGCTCACCTTGCTCATTGGGGGTCTTCGGTGAGCAGAGTGTCGGATGCAGAGAGCAGCTGAAAGCATCATACTTTTGAATTCGTTGAGGTCATACTTGCTTTCAAGTCGGGTATCGGCCAATATGTCAATATTCTTTTCCTCTAAGAGTGGCCGCGCCTGAATCAAATCAGTCGTCGTGAGATTGCCGTAGAAGGAAATGTTAAGTTCACCTCAATATGCTCTACTGAAACCTTAATTTAATTCTGGCACAATTAAAGACATCACATCTGGAAGAATTGCACCACTACAAACAAAGCTATAATTATTCCGAGTTCATGGCTCATTTAGTAAGAATTACACTTTCTAAACCTTGTTGCATGAAAGTCACAATGATAAGTCTCAAGTCCGATTTCGTAACGATATAAGCATACCCAGAGCACGAGATTTTCTTGGCCTTTGGGCTTGGTTGTGTCAATGGGCTGCCGACCAGTAAGAAGCTCGAGTAGGACCACTCCAAACGAGTAAACATCTGTTCCCTCGTTTACTCTTCCGTACATAAAATACTCAGGCGCCAAATAGCTGCACCAAACCATGATCCACTCAGTATACATTAAAATTGATGAAGTTGGCAAACCGACTGCATGATTGTCACCATCACTTGCACCAAGGAATTTCATTTTTGAGGAATTTCATCGAAAGGAATCCCGATGTCAACTGAAAAAGGATATCCGCATCCTCGAAGAAAGATGAGATCTTACCCAAATGTGCCCACCACATCATTACACCGTAAGAAGTGAACATCTGTAGGAGCCCATTTTGCTAGTCCAAAGTCTGACAGCTGCACAGCGAGTAGCTTGTCAGATAGGTCGGCTCTAGGCAATTCAAAGATCTCAGAACCATTTAAGCAGTCTGGGTCAAGGTCAACCATTCCTCTAAGATATATAGACTATTTCTGAAACGATGTGCTCAAAGAGCCGATTGTGAAAGATAGCTTCCACCCTAGAAGAAAATAGTGGATGACACTCTACAGTACTGTACAGGAGCAATCTTTTGACTTTAGTCATGCAAGCTTACCTGAGCATCGAAGGTTGCAGTCAATAGAATGTTGGACGCCTTCACATCCCTGTGCACAACTGGCTTAGGGCATCCATCGTGAAGGTAGTCCAAGGCTCGGGCGATCCCAACAGCAATTTTGTACCGCAGTTCCCAGGAAACTACAGGTGATTCCTTCCCACCTAAATTCCCACTCCAGTTCCCCAAGTTAACCTCGATCCCCTCCAACAAAAAATCGCGTTACAAATATTAAAATTCAAAAATTCGTTAAATTCTGGAGAAATGCATAATTAGATGAAAATAAAACAATACCGTGAAGGTGGTCGTCCAAATTGCCATTTGGAAGAAATTCATAAACAAGAATGAGATGACTGGCGCCCACAGAATAGCCGAGTAATGCAACGATGTGGCGGTGCTTCAATGAGCTATTGATCTCTATGTCAGTCAGGAGTTCCTCTTCTGCTTGTGGCCGCCCTTGATTCAACAGCTTGACAGCCACAAGACAACCATCTCGTGTCTCGCCACGGTATACTTGACTTCCACCACCGATCCCGATTAAATTACCTAAGCACTCACAAACTTAGTAACGACGATATAGACATTCTTGTTGCACAAAGAAATCATTGTTCGGTCCAGAGGCGGTCAAAAAGAACAAGAAAGCGGTACATGAAAAGCAACTGAAGAACAAAATGGTAACGTGAACAGAGATCGACATACTTGGAGAGAAACCCGAAGTTGCATTGTCAAGTTCTTCATAAGTGTACACTCGGGGGCGGTCTCGACAAACTTGATGAATTTGACCCGTCAATGACATTAGTCGATCCGGTTCAAATCTGCCCAACGTACATGTCCTGACATGTGGAAGGCTAAAGGAAAGTCTGACTTGAGCGCGACTGAATTCCTCCCCGCAAGATTGCAAACGACTAGAACGATTACCAACTTTCCGAAGATCCTGGCGTATGCACATTCTCTCTGTAAATTCTCCACTCCGTTTAGGCAGCTGCAAGGCCCAATTTACAACTGACATGCTTCGGTCCAGCGTTTTACCAAGTGGCAAGTTGAAGGTATCAAGGCTTAAAGAACGGTGCATGAGGGGCCAACCTTTCTGAATGGTTTCCTCAGTGTCAAGAGAAAATGCAGCTTTAGAAATATCACCACTTAAAGAACTCGGCACGACGCGTCGATCTTTGTGGATGGTCTCCTCAGTCTCAAGGGAAATGACGGTCTCCGAAACAAGATTCTCAGTATACACTGGCACGGGAAATCGTGATTCATTGTCGTCAGAATTGCATGCTTCCGTAGGGTAAGGGTCCAATTCTTCACCTGAATCATCTTCGTCGCCATCACTCTCTTCACCACAGAGTCTCCGCAGATTTTGTTTCTCAACCCTCAAGGAACTTGATCGTTTTGACACCGAGCATTCTAATCGACGCTTCGAGTATGAAAATCGGAAGGCCTCAAAATCACTCAATGCACTCTCAATCCGATTAGATGGAAGAACACTGATCGGCGATCCTAGGTCTGACTTTGACCTCGATGCAACCGACTCATCACGCAATATCGTGGAACTCGATGATGAGGCAGAATCAAAGTCATTGACACTAACACGGTCGTCGTACTCCCGAATATTAGCATCTTTCGCTTCAGTCATGGTTGTTGGCGTAGAAACTGTGGATGCAGTCCCATCATCATCTATGCATGATGTAGCTCCGGCTTCTCCCGATACTTTCCTGCTTCTCCCGATGCTTTTCACACTTCGCCGCAGGATTTTCATCATCGAGGTTCCTACAAAATTTATTACAGGTGAGACTGCTTATCCTCCACGGCAGTAATGACTGCGAGCTGCCTAGTATATAGCTTGACCCAAGTGCAAAAATATCTAGGGTTCGTTTCAATCAAGTGACATGTCACAGGGAATTCATCGGAAGGTCTTAAAATGTGATGAATGCCAGCTAATTACACAGGAAAACCTTCTCAGCGTATTGGTTTGAGCAGGGGAAATGTCCAACAAAAAAGCATTTCAACCATCAATCAAGTGAATGACGTTAGAGTCTTTCCATGGACGAAGCAAGGAATCTTATGTAGTAAGAAACCGCAAGCACAACTGCCCTGTCTCACCGCGGCAGTTACGTACTTAAGGACTGTAAGCGTTCTGCTCGCGTAGGAAGTGCAAACTGCGGTAATGACAAGAAAAGGTGAGGCGCTCACCAGACGTCTCGATTTGGGCGCCCTTTCTATCAAACATAATTTTCCACTGATCAACAATAACAACTGAACATGTGGACGGGAGTCGCTTTATACAGTATTTCCCAAGCGATGCACTCCATCTGCAAGAATACAATAAAAATCAATATAACTGCAGAATAGCTCACATTACAACAAGACGAACCACATTATGGAACCGCTCAGCACAATACAATTACAACGAGACTCTGCAGGCACTATTCCTTCTATAGCGGACCTCGGCTTCAACTTTGAGAAGATTCTCATCGTGGACAGATCCACGAACAGATTTGGGATTGAACAGGCCAAAACCAACAACAAAAAGCTTCTGGGATCACACATACCCTGCCGCATGGTGCCTGGTAGTTCCCAGAATCAACTTATATGCCTCGTAGTTGCGCGCCTCGTCTACTAGTGTGTTCCTCGCCTTGGTCCCATTCACAATCTCCAACTGCAATTTGATCTGACACGTGCAATCAAAGCCTCTACATGAGCTCAATCATACCAGTCTAAGTCGCGAAACCTGACCAAAGAGATCAAATTCATTAGGTAAGCTATCTCGATTGCACAAATACAAGCATCCAAGTACGGCCGGCCGTTTAGGTTTTTGAATAGAATGCGGCTGTTATTGCTTCACCATAGCCGAAGTACTTGATACACTAGGTGATGTTGATACACTACGTGACTTAACGGACACGGGAATTTCGATTACAAAATTCCGTGAGGTACACAGTTGACATGGGATATCAAATCCACTTACTTCTTTACTACTGACATGAGCTCTAAGCTAGGGACGGGAAAAAGTACCTGCTTGAGGTTACAAAGGCCTTCGTACACAGAAAGGACTGTGTGCAAGGAGCTTGCCAATTGTTGTTGATCTGCACAGGTATCTTCACCCCTGAAACCTGCTATGGCCACTAAAACTAGCATATCAGTTACAATTACCGAAACACCAAGGAACGGAAGAGACCGTTTATCACCTTTTCTATGAACACGGAATTCCGAAGTAATTAGAATTCACGGAAGGATATGCACGTTTCGAACACAGCATTCATCATTGCATATAAACGATCTACACAGATTTGCAATCATAGAGTACTGTCCCACAAACTGAAATGGTACACATAATTTTTCACCCACTAGAGCAAGAACACATCCAGAGAGAATACAGTGGCTTAAATTTTAAGTATCGGAGAGCTCAGACGCATGATGACAGGTGTTTAAACGAGTGCCAAACTCATGTCCAGAATGGAGAATTCATTGACAGAGATAAGATTTCTACTTCTCGGACGGAACATTGCATGATTGTACAGCATGCCAGCTCGGTTGAGTGGCGGTAGTAGGTGCCGCTCTGGGCCAATCATCACTTTCAACTGCTCCCTTAATTGGTGTGGTGTTCGTTCTTCAAAGGCTCTCATCTTGTACAGATAAAGTCTACCTTCGAAAGGGGTACGTATGTAGTGTCGAGCCTTCGAACAGACTGTTAGTTCACGCTGGTCTAAGAAAGAAAGCAGAATCACAATTCTTCGTTACTTAATTCTAAGCTTTTTCTTTTCTCCACTCTCCAGCGTCTTTCAAGATTCGATCATCTTCTGTCGAAAGAAGCAGAGTTCCAATACCTCCTATGTAGGTTCCAGGCACACTAAGAAAGAAATCAAGATTCTGTCTCCATCTCTTTAGCGCGCACTCTGATAGACTTATAAAGATTGAAGCTCGAGTAGCTCAGTCATCGGTTAACGCAAAGCACTCCAAAGGTTCTACGTTCCTGCCAATCCGGGATCTCGCCTTCTCAAGAATGACTTTCCCTAACTCAATTCGGAGTTCAATGTTCTCCCAAACACTGGAAATTGTTGAACGAATGTCGGTTACCTGACAATGGCGGGAAGGGAGCGACATGAAGGGCAATCACAAGGTCACCCGGGTGCGCAACCTTGGCAATGGTCCACGTCAAAACCTCTCTGCAGGCCGCGGCGAGCTTCATTCCGACGACAATTCTCCTTCCCCCCGCCGGTGCTTTCTTCCTCTTCTTCCTCTTTCCATCGCTCTCCTGTTCCTCATACTGCCCTGTGACGCCCGCGACCTTCTTCCCCTCGCTCATCGCTCCCCTCATGCTATGATGGTAAGTGGCGCCATCCATTACACTCTTCGTTTCCATCGCGCTTGCTATTCAATCTACGTCATAACCACTTACTCGCCCTACAGAATTCCCTAAACGTTTCTACGACGCTGCTCTGAGGTCGACTTGGCATCTCGTCGAGCTTGAGCGCTCATCACATGTCCTTCGATTAATCAATCCCATTCTCTAGCTTCCGCAATCAAACAAGAACGCTCAAAGCAGCTGGAACGTCAATTGAGTGGCGTTCAGTAAAGAAAGCTGACACCAATCCGAAATCATTTTCTTCTAAGTGGAAATCAAACTCGTCCGGCCAAAGGATTCTTCGCTCCTTCGGAAGATGTACTCCCTTGAGAAACAGATTAGCCAGGGAGGGAAAGTCAATGACAATCAAACAGACAGCAGCTGCAGTTCCAAGATTCACCCCGCACTTCGAAAGACAAAAGCCCTCGAGGTACACAACCACAAAAAAGGCTCCCTATGAAAAACAAAGCCGCTCAGAAGAGCAATTGCAAGAAGAAAAAGAGGTTGTAATCAGAATCCACTAAACGCAAGTAAAAGCAACGATAAGACGACAAAAATGGCGTCTCCTCGACTCCGTCTGCAGCTCCGCAGTGAGTCGCTCACTTGCCCACTGCCGCTCACTCACTCACTCACTTTCTCATCAATGCAACCACAGCGCAATGTCGAAAACTCTTCCTCATCAAACTTACAAGCACATTTCAAAACCTCCTCTAACTTAATGTAACACGCTCGATCGACTTCTCCTAAGTTAAAATCGCCCTGCACAAGAACGTAAACAAACGAGACAGAATCAATCTAATGACTAAAGTTATTCTCGTGTCGAAACTATAAAATATAAAAATCTGATGACTAAGAACAGCAAATGTACTGCCACGAACTTCCATAGCGTGCGGGTTATTGTATGATCCAAGTCACTCCACCATTCTTAACGTGACTTTGCTATTTCACAAGTCGTCGGAAAGCGAAAAAGACCGACTCAAAAGGTATATAACAACTTCATGTGAAAAATTCGTTTTACCGGTAACAAACCAATTATAGAAAAATTATTTCGCATTATCGGGAGAGTACTGCTCACCTGCAGTACCACAACTGAAACTGAAGGGATCGTGACGGAGGAAGCGTCCTTTTTACAGGAATGAAATCAAGGTTGATCCATCGTGAAGAAAAGAGAGTGCACGCTACAGTTCCGTCCGTCTGCTCCAAAGAAACTCAAAAAAGATGAATTCCCGGTCATTTTCTTCTCCAGGCAGGGGAAAAAAAGGCCGGGCGAAGACGACGATGGACATCCGTCCGTCAGGCACCGTGAGAAACGGGACAGTGACGTAAATTAGCCAAGCCAGAGGTGTCAGGAGCGCAACAATCATGTGAGAATTGTGCAAGAAGACGGGCAGAGGAGGCAACTGGAGGCTCTGCTGCTGATAATGAAGGCGCCGGGGGTCGCGGCGTAAGCCGCAGGCGTCCTTCTCAGCAGTGATGCGGATATTTGGAGGGGGTTGCACACCTCAAAATATTTTTTCAGTCAAATTTTCTTGCAATTAAATTATGTAGGCTAACATAAATTTTTGCAATGCACTCCAGGTGATTTGAGTTGTGCAGAAAAAACATAATGATACTAATGACGTTGGTCTTTGTGAATGAAGAGTCAATGATGCTTCGTGAACATAGGTAGGTTTAGCAACCTCTTCATAGAAGCAGACTCTACGATTAGAGAAAAGGAGATGATTTAAGTTGGCTTATATAGCAACAGAAATAGAGATATGATTCCATCTAGTATAATTGGTATGATTTTTTTACTATTAGTCATGATTTCTACGTTGTTGTATTCTTATGTTAATCATTCAGTTATTTCTTCATTCTTGACCTTCTTTTTAAAAAAATAAAAACTATAAAATACAAAAACAATTGCCTCTCGGATTGGATGATAGGAAAATTTCAACCCAATTGAATGATGGCATAATCTAACCCTCATTGATTTTTATCTTCTCAAAGTCTCATAGATTTAACCCCTAAAGTCCCATTGTCCCTACGGGGGACAAAATGGATTTTGGGCAGGTTCCTATGAGCTCAATTTTTAATGAAACTTTCTGAAACTTTCCCATAAGATAGAAAAACTTATTATCTTTTGGGGAATGTAATTTTTATTTCAATCGGTGCCCGGGAGCAAAAGTTATGCCCAAATAAGCTCAAAATAGGGGAGAAGGGGCAGCAAAAAAATTTTGCAAAAAATTTAATTTAATTTTTTTAATTTTTTTTCCTCATATATTATATTTTTGCCTATTTGGGAAGCTTTGATTCATTTCATTTGGACTTTTTATGAGAAAGTTATGGACAATCTTGTTTTTCGGGCAATGAGAGCATCTTCTTGAAAAAAACTTTTTCTTTCACTTTGAATGCTGATATCTTTCAATCCGTACGGTCAAACATCACAAAATTTTTACTACATGATTTGTAAAAAGTGTAGTATAAGATCCTACGGTTATTTTCTAAAAAAACTAATTTTTCTCATCTTTTAGATGAACACAACAAAAGTAGCAATTTTGAGTGATTTTTGACAGGAAAATGGCCTTGGGACTTTAGGGGTTAAATGACATTGTTATCCCTAAAGGACCATTGTCAGTTTGGCGGACATTTGGGATTTCGGGCAGGTACTTACGGGTTGAAATTTTGTTGTGATTTTTTGAAATTTTTTTTGAAGATAGAAAAAGTAATAAGCTTTGTGGGAATATAATTTTTTTCACAATCGGTGCCCGGGAAAAAAGTTATGACCAAATAAGCTCAAAACAAGGGACAGCGGGCATAAAAAAAAAAGACAAAAATTTGAATTTTTTTTTTTAAATTTTTTTCTCGTAGATTATATTTTTATCTAATTGGAAAGCTTTGATTCATTGCATTTGGATTTGTTATGAGAAAGTTATGGACATTCTTGTTTTTCAGGCAGTTAGAGCATCTTTTTGAAAAAAATAACTTCTAGGATGCATTTTTGAATGCAATTTTTCAAATTTTCAGGGGTTTTTTTTGCATGGTTTATATTACTTGATAGAACAATCTCACAATTGGGATTAGTGAATTTTAACTCCATCTAAAATATATGAATATTTTAGATTTTCCTTTTATCTTGTAACTACTTCTACTTAACAATTTTAAAGAATGATAATTAATTTATTTTTTTTCTATTTTTTTTCCTAGACTCTCAACTCAATTCTCCACTACAAAGATTTAAAGCTCAAAACTTTGTAGTGCAAAACATTTAAGTTAAAAATGTTCAAAGTCTGAAAATCTAGTCCCGCAATGTGCTGAAAAACTTGTTTTTTTCACTTTAAACGCAAATATCTTGCAATTTGTGCGGTCAAAAATTCTGAAATTTTTTCCACACTCTCTCAAACTAGTTAGGTGTAAGATGCTACGGTAAAATGTGGAAAAAATACATTTTTCAAATTTTTTTTTTACTTTGTGCTATAGAAATGGCAGTTTTGAGTGTTTTTTGGCAGAAAAAGGGCCTCGGTATTTTAGAGGTTAAACAAGTCAAGACTTTCTCAACAATAATTGATTAGAGACAAGATATTATGCAACTATCAAACTCTATATTTAACCCAAGAAAAGGGTACACTTCCTCATCAAAGACATCCCGTTTCAATGGATGAATAATATTATAAATTGTAAACTTGTAAAATTGTGAAATTGTGAAATTGTGATATTAGAATTGAAAACATTGTAAGCGAATCTCCACCTTAAAATTTATATCGTCAAAACATTATTAAAAAACTCTAGTATATATTCCCATGTCATATGACACTTTTAGAATGAGTGCAATTTAAGCGCCCCGTTACTTACATCCAAAGGCTCATTGTCAATTAAGCATAGATCTCACAAGATTGGTAATGTCTTAAATTATTTGTAATTTGTATAACAATTTCATCCATCACATTCTCACCCGCACATTTGTTTCATTTATTTGTTCTTGCTAAACCCCTACAAAATCAATGAAGTTAACCTTGTATCTTGATGAAACCTTTTTTTTTGTTTATGTTATTGCATTGCAACAAGCTCCATAACTTTGTATATCAAGGCAATGGTCCTCCGCTTGTTAGGAAGGTCCATATTATACTTTACTACATACCATACAGGAGCTTTCAATTAATTCAAGGATTGGGGTTTGCTAAGGAGCCAAAATTGTTCACTGTAGGGGACTCCTTTTCAAAGCTAGTGCAAGAGGGACCCCAGTCTCATTGGTAAACCATGTTATATCTATTCTCCTTTCTAAGCATAACATTCATTAGCCTTCAAGGAGGCTGCCTTTCCCTCCCTAAGGCCACATCCTTGAAAATTCATCAATGCGGGCATGTGGTGTCCATATTAGCTGATAGGTGTTCTTTAGCTAAATATGGTGTGGAATATTCCACACCATATCATCCTGCTCTTGAATGTTATGAGGGTGGCCATGAACAATCATTTCATATTACCCATAAGGTAACTACACCTAATATCGCACAGTCCTTAAAAGCGCACAACGGATATTCTTGCCTAAAATGTACTCCCACTATTCATATGACTCTATGATCGCTTTTGGATACACCTATTCTCAACACTTTGGAAGTTTGTAGTTTATTCACACGGTGTCAAAAAAATGCATTCTAAGAGAATCTAGAATCCCCTTTTGACAACCAATGGGACCTCACAAAAAAATATTCAATATAATAGTGAAACCCATGTTGAATCAAGCTGAATTGCTTAACTGTGCGATTTAAGGTGCAGTTACCTTAGTATTGGGAGTTTGGGATCATTTTAATTGTATTTTGCTCTTGTCTTGCTTGCATTTCATTTCTAAATAACATTCTACTAAGATACAGTATTTACAATACGTCTTCTAAAGTACCGTACAGCAATATCAACAAGTCACATTGAGAGCCTTTACATTGAGAGCCTTTACAAGCAAAGCATCCAAGCTTGGTCCCAGCCAGCCCTTCTTTTTTGGTTTTTCAAAAAGTGCCAGGATGACGATCACTTAAAATTTGGTGAAGCATTTTATTTCTTTGTACATCCATCTTTTGTACCATCAAACACTTTTCAATCAAATTCATACACTTTTTCATCCAAATTTGACAATTTCAGTTATATTTTAAATTGGATTGAAACTTTTCTGGCAAAAAAAAGATTTTCACTATGAAATGGTGCTTTCTGGCTCCATTTCGCCCCCAAAAAAGGACTAGTCCCAGTTAGTTCTAGTCCATTGTCCAGCCAAACACTGCTTTAAGGTAGGAGGTCCATAAAACTGACTCCGACCTTAAAAGCCTCCACCTCCTCAAATGTAAATTATTTATATACTTTTCCTTTACATTGCTTTTACAAATGAACAAATGGTTTACATTTCAAGAGGTGGCCACATATTCAGTGACCACTGCATTTCACCTTTAAAAATTCATAGCTAATTCCATGAAGCACCAAAAAAATATGAAACGACTTGAGTTGGATTCCAATTCCATTTGTCTTTCTAATAAAAAAATTTAAAAAAATATTATTAGAAGTCTAACCTTCCCAAATTAACTTTGAGCTCTTCAATGGACCTCCTACCTTACGTAAAAACCAAGCTTTTGCAAAAAGAAAAAAAACACATGACCAATTTCCATTGATAACTAGGGGAGATAACAACAAACCAAGGGAGAAAACTCCACGGCGAATTTATTTTTTTATTTTTTTATTTTTTTAAAACAATGAATTACACATTGCAAAACATTTATTTTTATTTTTTCACAACCGAAATAAAACCGTTTACTTTTCTAGAAGAAAAAAAATTTAGCTTCGGTGAATTTTCAGACAAGAGCAAGTAATTCCATAAAACTGGTTTTTGTTTCCAGGCCCCAAATAGCAGCCTCTTGAAATTATTAGCTTAGGGCTTTGGCCCATAGCAGGCACCGGCAAAGCCTCAGTTCCTCCGCCCGTCAGCCCTCAAAGGGGATCAATTATTGGGTGTTGGAATCCTATTGAAATTCTACGAATTTTCCGGGGCCAAGGACCGTTGATGCTCCTGCTTGGACTACGTGGATGGACTGGACTGGATATTTCCACGAAAATATTAAAAAAAGGGAGAACTGAAAGGAGGAGGCGGTTGAGCAGACAGAGCCCCAAAATGGAAGTGGTTTCAAGTAATAAGCTTATTATTCCATGACGGAGACCACTTGTGCTTGAGGGGCCTCCGTTTTCTGAAGACGTGGAAGGGAAACCTGCCTATGACATGCAGAACTATGGATTGATGCATTGATGAAAAATTTTAAATTTTTTTTCCATGTAGAGACAAATGTGAGAAAGGATTCAGAGAGCAACGGAAAAGACATATAATGCCAAAAGGACCATGTCCTTGGCAAAGATTTTTACAATTTCTAAACCATTTTCAAAACACCTTCTTTTAAAACAAAACTAACCGTTGTGAGAGACTAAAGCCAAACCACCACAGCAGGCAAAGTGTGCTACAGTAGAACCTCTCTAAACTAATAGAGAGGTCTGACACATCAAGTTAAAGAGGTTATTGCATTAGGGAGGGTCATGATGTTCGTATGTGGTTCATATTGTTAAGTTGGGACCGGCAATCAATACTTCATGACAACGCTTTATTAGTTTAAAGAAGATTAACTTTGGGAGGTTCTACTATATTAGAGTCTCGATAATCCAAGGAAGACTCTTGCCACTTCAGTTGAAAGCACCCATCTCAAGGTGAGTAAAATTCCAATTCATCGTAAGATGCGTTCTCTCACCAAAAAAAAATCTGATTGGAGACATACATTGCCAAAACGCCTGAGAAAGGTACCCCCAATTTTATTTTTTTGACAAAGTATGAGTTTGTTATGAATTTTTGAAGTGTGCAGCCTAATTGGCCCTAACAAGTCTTCAGACTACCCCGAAACCAACAATAATTGTATCTATTGTGGTCATTTAGCCCATCTAAAGCGGTCATAATACTTTCTACCATGGCCATAATATGAAGGACTAAAAAAATCACTTCCCATGATGAATTTACATTTAAAAGGTGGAAGTTTCTATTGCAATCATTCCACTAATCATTCCATCATTATCATTCATGACATTGATTGTGGCCACTAACTCAACCTAACGTAGCCCAAATCTCATTTATTGAAAAAAGTCTATCATGGGTTGATGCAAAACTGTAATGAATCATTTCCTAAGTGTTTGTCATGGGTGGTTTGCCTATCATAGGTTAGTTTACATTAATTGATTATAGCAAAAAATAAATTATTTGCAAATAAAAAAGCCTCATTTATGATTTTTAGTAGATGAAATGATTCTCAAAAACAAAAAATGGAATGTATGGATGTGTAATTTGCCGTATTCTTAACCCCTAAAAGCCCAAAGTTCCCTTGGGGGATACTTGGGATTATGGGCAGGCTCGTGTGACTTGAAATTTTGGCCTGATTTTTGGAATTTTTTTTGAAGATAGGAAATCACATTAGCTTTCTAAATTATACTTTTTTTTTTCAATCAATGCCTAGGAGCAAAAATTATGCCACCCGAAGTCAAAAAAGCAACTTGCCGAGCAAAAAAAAATTGTAAAAAATTGTATTTTTTTTTAATTTTTTTTCTCAAAGATCATGTTTTTGTCTACATTTGAAGCTTTAATTCATTCTATTTGGGCTCAACATGAAAAACTTATAGACAATCTTGTTTTTCAGGCAATCTAAGCATCTTCTTCGAAAAACAACTTATAGAATTCATTTTTGAATATAATTTTTAAATTTTTTCAAATTTTTATTTTTGAAAAGGTTAAGTTTGTTTGCAAGAACAATCCCACAGTTGGGACTATGGTGTTTTAAATCCACCTAAGAGCTATTAATGATTTAGTGTTTCATTCAATTTTGGACCTACTTCTACTTAACAATTTTTTTACATGTGAAAATCAAGTTTTGACATTCTGAAATTTTGTCCTTGACTCTCAACTCCATTGTTCAATATAAATTTTTTTATCCTAATGGTGTGTAGTGCAAAGAAAATCTACAAATGGACGTCAAAGTCATCTAAAATTGCAGGCCACAATTCAAAAAAACTTCTTTTTCCAACTTCAAATGCTAATATCTTCCAATCTACATCCAAATTGCATGAAATTTTTATCGCATGATCTAAGACAAGTGAAGTACAAGATCCTACGGGTAGATTCTAAAAAAAAAAAAATTCTAGTTCCTTGAGTGATCACAGCAGAAATGGCAGTTTTTAGTGGTTTTGGAGTCAGAAAATCCTTGGCCCTTTACGAGTTAATATATCCATAATTACCTAAATGTGAGTTACCAAATATCTATAGAATAATGAAATGAAATTCAGAGAGGTACCTATAGAAAAAATCAAGTAGGGGGGGCAACATCAAGAAAAATCATCTTTTTTTTGAAAATGGGCAAGTATGTCACTAATATGATATAGTGTGCAATGATAAGTTGTATACACAGTGCAAAATCCTCACTCCAAGGGAAGTAAGAGTCTACTTATCAACCGGGGCCTAATTTTTTTCTAACTTCAAACTCTATGATCTTGCAATCTAAGTTGTCAAAGTTTCTAAAAAATCATTTCATACATTTCAATAGGAGTCTAATTCAATTTTATATGGTTGGATTCCAAATTAAACTTCTTTCAAACTCACAAGAAATCATCAAACATTTGAATATGCTACACACAAAATTTAATTATAAAATTTGGCATGCACTTAACGAACATGATGTAGTATTGAGTGCTAAAAATATATCATAGATATATTGCAAAGATCTACTCCAAGACGAATCAAAGTATAATGACCTTGCTTAATAAAGATAAGACCACCTTTTTCTTTATGCAATAATCTTGCAACCTACTTATTTTGAAAATAAATTTGACATGCACATTGGCCCAAATTAACAATACTCATTTACAATTGAGTGCTTTGTTATTACATGCTTGTAAGAAATGTTTCTTGCTTCACAAACTAATCATTAAAATTTATTCAAAATATCAATGTGTGATTATAAGAGAACTTTTATAAGGAGTTGGTCCAAGACCAGTTTGACACATTACACTAAAGAGGTTTATATTATGAATAAATTTTAGGAAAGGTCATTAGGAAAGGTCATTAGCATTCATGACATATGTATGCAAGCCAAACTGGGACCAACAATCAATATTACTTTAAAAAGTATTGTTTATTATAATTTTTACTTGTATTATTTCTATTGTTTCTCAATTTTCCTTACCATTGAGTGTTTTCCAACCTTTGAGGGACTATAATGGTTTTGAATCTTAGAACTTCATATATTGCACCAAATGTTAATTTATTAGATATTTCTACTGTAGCTTGAAGAATTGTTGTTGTAAATTAATCCATAAACAACACCGCGGACACAAAACATCCGATGAATGACAATGAATCCTTATGTATAGGACAAAAGTACAAATCTTCAAAATTTTGTTGTGAAAAGGGGAATTCTTCAACAATAGTTTGACTTCCAATGAATGCTTTTGCATTCTTTTTAAATCAATGATTTCCACAGTATCCAAAGGGATGATTTCCACGATTACCAATCCATCCTAAAAGGGTTAAGCATCTACAATACCATGAGTTTGCAACAAAACCGTTTTTTCTTTTCATTTCTTAAAAGTAAATGTGCTATTTAATGCAATGCAAAGTGGACTCTGGGCGCCAAAATTTTACAGACGTGAGGAAGAAAACATTACTATTGTTTTGAGGTGGAAGGGCATCGCCACAGCAAACTTCTCAAACAAGGGCACCAAGAGGGGTTTTGGTGAGTGGACTTGAAGTGGGGCTTTACCATTCTTCCTCTGCCCCAAGGCTGACGCGCCATACAGGGGCGCCAAATTTGTAATGAGTGCTAGATATATATAATGCAAAGGATTTTAACGGTTTTAAAATTAAATTCAAAAAACTTTTAATTAGTTCATTGAAATCTAGATCACATTGTTTCAAAGGCATTTCCAACTTGGTTGTATTTTTGAACTAATAAAGACGCTCTCTATATACAGATGGGGTGGTAGGAGTTAGAACAAACAATGTGGGATAAGTAAATTAGATGTAGTAGGAGCTCCACCACTCATAGTTTTTTCAAAAATAGGAACTGTGTTAAAAGTAAGATTTTAGACCTCATTTAGGCATAGTAGACTAACTTTTTCCAAAAGACTTTGAACTAATAAAAGTTGGTGAATCAAGATAAATTTCATCTCCAAAAATCCGTTTGAGATTTTAAGTCTCTAATCAAAAGTTACGGACAAATTTCAAAGTGGGGTTGGAAGGGAATTTTTTTTTACATTTTCAAACATTCTCTCCCATTCCAACCCCATTCTGAAATTTGTCCATAACTTTTTATTGGAGACTTGAAATCTCAAATGGATTTTTGGAGATGAAATTTAACTTGATTTTCCAACTTTTTTTAGTTCAAAGTTTTTTGGAAAAAATTATTCTACTATGCCTAAATGAGGTCTGAAATCCTACTCTTAACACAATTCATAATTTTGAAAAAACTATGAGTGAAGCTCCTACTACATCTAATTTACTTATCCCACATTGTTTATTCTACCTCCTACCACACCATGAGTATACAGTGAGCTACTCTTCTCACTTGAAATTCAACAAAAGTTGAAAATACTTACATTCCAATTTTGATAGATACAAGTAAAGGGATCTTTTTTGTAGTCAAAGTATTTTTTCTTTTGTTTTTCATACAAATGAAAGGAATTTCATGGCAGTTAAATTCTTTTAATTACATTTGAGTTCCAGCTGAGGGTGTCAGTATCTCGAAGGCACGGTAAAAAATGAAGTCAAACTCCATAGCAAGGCGCGCTAGGGCTTCCCCATTTGCCCGTCCCCTCTTGAAAACTTGAAGTGACCAGGCATTTCTAGCAAGTCCGCGTACTTGCGGTGGGGGGAAATACTTGGTCTGACATGCCAATTCTCTAGATCAGCTTCACTTGGTGCCCTGCGGTGGCGATGTTCTAAGGGCATTGCTACCCCAACTCTTCAAGCAGCATGGGCACAGTGACCTGGCAAGTCTGGCCAAGAATTTTCCCCCACCGCAAGCACGCGGACTCGCCAGAAATGCCCGGCCACTTCAAGTTTTGAAGAACAAACGGGCAAATAGGGAGTCCCTAGCGCGCCTCGCTATGGGGTTTGACTTCACTTTTCACCTTGACTTCAAGGTACTGACGCCCCCAGCTGGCACTCTAATGTAAATAAAAAAATTTAACTACCATAAAATTCCCTTCTTTTATATGAAAAATAAAGGAAAAAAATACTTTTGACTACAAGAAAGATTTCTTTACTTGAGTATCAAATTAGAATGAAAGTATTTTCAGTTTTTGTTGAGTTCCAAGTGAGAAGTGTAGCTCACTATATACACATGAGGTGGTAGAGGTAGAACAAACAATGTGGGATAAGTAAATTAGGTGTAGTAGGAGCTTCACTACTCATAGTTTTTTCAAAACTACAAATTGTGTTAGAAGTAGCATTTCAGACTTCCTTTAGGCGTAGTAGAATACCTTTTTTCAAAAACTTTGAACAAATAAAAGTTGGTGAAAAAAGATAAATTTCACCTCCAAAAATCCGTTTGAGATATTAAGTCTCCAATAAAAAGTTCTGGACAAATTTCTACTATGCATTGCTACAAATGTAAGAAAAAAATTCCCTTCTAACACTCTTTTGAAATTTGTCCATAACGTTTTATTGAAGTCTTGAAATCACAAACGGATTTTTGGAGATGAAATTTATCTTGATTCACCAACTTCTATTAGTTCAAAGTTTTTTGAAAAAGGATATTCTACTATGCCTAAATGAGGTCTAAAATTCTACTTTTAACACAATTCCTACTTTTGAAAAAACTGTGAGTGGTGGAGCTTCTACTACATCTAATTTACTTATCCCACATTGTTTGTTCTAACTCCTACCACCCCATGTGTACATAGTGAGTTTCTCTATTGGCTCAAAAATGCAAACTAAGTTGGAAATGCCTTTAGAACAATGTGGTCTAGTTCTCAATGAAGTAACTAAAAAAATTTTGAGTTTAATTTTTAAAACCATCAAAATCTTTTGAATTACATATCTGCCACCATTACATATTTGGCGCCCTTGTTTGGTGTGTCAGGCGTGGGGCAGAGGAAGAGTGGTAAAATCCCACTCTCCAAATCCACACGCCAAGGCTGCACTTGGTGTCCCTCCTTGGCATGTCGGGCATGGGGATGCCCTAAGGCATGAAACAGGTGTAGCTTGAGAAAGAAGAAGGTAAAGTCACAGGTGGAGTGAGTGTGTGATGTGTGATATTTGATGTGTGATGTGGAGCAAACTTGGAATCCTGAATTTGGGAACTCACACAACGCAGAAGAAACTCAGTTGTGTGACAAGAGTTTGCTTAGTTTGATTAAGCTGATGATTATGATTTTGTGGTGTACTACCAGTAGTAGGTGTCTCATGAAGGCCGCAGCTCTGCAATTTGCTTGGCACAACATTTGAGACTTTGAGTCCCCTGAGCAGGCAGTTTGAACTCCAGGTGAACCTGCCACTCGTGTTGACCTTGACCGAGCGTCATGTCCAAGCAAGCACTTATCCCAAACGTAAACCACTCCTGGTTCCTGTCCCGTTCAATCGGCAGGAAGCTTCTTTGCTGTAAGCCTCAATTATGCGGGCAAAACCGTGTAATCGGGGATTACGGATTTTTCATCCAGTTCATCGTTTCATCCAATGTTATCTCCTCTTTTAGTTGTGATTTACATCGGGCAATACCCTTATCGTCGGGCATTGCGCCAAATAATCGGCCCTCCTCGTTGAGCTCCGCCCTCCTCGTCGGCCGATTATTTGGCACAATGCCCTCCTCTGTGAGCATTGCCTTATACAGAACCCAATGAAAATAACATTATTAACCAATGTTGGGGGCTTTGTTTTGCTCCTCCGAGGAGCCTCAACATTGCAACTTTCTAGCTAGACAATGACTCTCTACAACTTCTCAGTGAGCCACTAACATTAACATTGTAACTTTTCAGTCAACCAATGATACTAAGGTATCAAGTCCAGAAATCATCCACTTAAGAGTTGAAGGTGAATTTGGGGAGGCGAAGCTTCTTAATTGAAATAATTTTCGGTAAATTTTCCTATCCAAAGAAAAAATAAAATTTAAAAAAAATAAAAATTGCAAATTCTTTTTTACTGCTCCCCAAACACTATTTTGAACTTATTTGGGCATAACTTTTTTTTTGTTGACACCGATTGAAAAAAAATTTATATTCCCAGAAAGCTTAGCAGTATTTCTTATCTTCCAAAAAAAATTCAAAAAAGTACAACAAAAATTCAGCTTGTAGGTACCTGCCCAAAATCCCATTTGTCCCATAAAGGAACAATGGGCTTTTAGGGGTTAAGAATCCAAAAAAGAATTATCCCAATCTCCAAGGCAGAATGGTTTAGGCTAGTTAACATTGTTATTAAATAGGAATTGTAATTTTGTAACTTTGACCAATAAGAGAAGGCTTTTAAAAAAAATCAGCAATTTGGAGAATGCCTTCTATTAGATTGGATTTGGATTAACCTTCAAAAAAAATTTATGTTTTCAGTTGGTCAAAATTCATTAGTTTTCTATATTAGAATGTACATTTTGAAAATTTTGACATTTTTTCATGTATTAATATATATCAAAAATTTAACTTCATTTCTTCATTATTAAAATATCAAAATAAATAATATATGATTTTTTAAAGGATTATTTTTGGTAAAAATCATAGCAATTATAAAAATGCTTAAAATACTATGAAGTTTTAGCAAAAATGGAAATGATAGTAATAAACATCATCATGTAGTTGATGTACTCTTTGAGCTCATATAAAGAGAAATTTGATAGAAAAAGTTCAAAAGTGGCGCATTCTAAGCTTTCAAGATACTTCTTTCAAAGGTCACAAAAATTACAATTTTAAAAATTTTGGAAAAAATTGAGATGGAAAAAAAATAGATTGTGGAAGTTACATTTTTGTAGTCCAACTTAAAGACATTTAAAATCATTAACTATGTAAGAGTCATGTTTGACTTTTAAATGCCTCTTGGGCTTAGTTTGTCCTTTAAGGATTAATATCATAATTATATTTAGAGAAATATTAATTTAATCAGGTGTAAGTATACTTGAGCCTAAGTGTAAGTAGGTACCGTACAACCATTGAAGGTGCTTATAACATTAAATGAGTTTTGGGGGGTCGGGAGGGCCGTTTCGGGCCCGTTCCCGACGCTAGTCCCCCCCGCAGTTTCAGGGAACGGCTGTTCCCGACAAAAAAATTTCAAAAAAAAAAAAAAAAAAAAAAAATTTCATTCTTGAAATGAAAAAAAAAACAGAAAAAAAAATTTTCATTTTTTTTTTTTGAATTTTTTTTTTTTTTTTTCCGACGTGGCAGTCGCTCGGCCATGTCAGCGAGCTGCCACGGCCCTGAATTCGGCAGTTCTCACAAGTTCTCACAGGTTGGGAACACGCAGCCCTCCACAGGGCTGATTTCTCATCTAATGCATACGCACCTATAAATATATAATTGTCATTTTTTGTGATGTAGAACTAACATTGCATTTATAGGCAAACTCAATAAGTGTACCAAATTTCAATTTTAGAAAACAACCAATCTTCATTGTGGTGGATTTTAATGTTAAATTTCATGATTTTTCATGAGAATTTATTGAAAACTAATAGTGATGGATTTTAAGAATTCAATTGTGTAGGTAAGTAGAAACATCCATATGATTGAACATCTTCTTCATTAGAAAAAATTTCATTAAGAAAATTTATATTGTTAGGGTGTTGCATGTCAAAATCTTGTAAGTAGATTTTTCTATATTATAACTAGATTTTGGAAAACCTATTGTATAGTGGCTTATCAAAAAGATAAGTGATGGTCGCTTGGACCATTCTGTTTTCTTGCATAATGTAAAATAGAGTTGATGTTTTTTGTTTTGCACAATCAATATTGATATCTTATGCAATCCCAATCAAGCATACCAAATTTTAGTTTCAAAAAATTAAAATTCTATTTTTGGTGGAATTTTTTATTTAATTGTCATGGTTTTACATGAATATTCCTTCAAGAACATTGGTGATGGATTTTTTAAATTTGATTGCGGAGATATGTAGGAAACCTCCATACGCACATATTTTCTTCAACAAGCATCTCCAAAAAAAATTTACAATTCCCTCAAGAGAGATTTCTATTTTGGCGTGATTTTGCCCTTAGTTTGAAAATAAAGATCACTTTATTATAATTAGATTTTTACATTTTCTCTTCTTGCTATAACTAACTTCATACATTTGAGCGTGCTTGGTACATTTCCTTTGCAAAAATCTAATTACAATGAAGAGATATTTCTTTTCAAAGCTGAAGGCAAAATCAAGTATCTTTTTGGTAGGCCACTATACAACAATTTTACTACTAAATGGTGTACAATTGGGTAATTCAACATGTGGTCTAAGTAGCTATGGTCATTGATCACCTTCACTTTATACCAATAGGACGTATAGGAAGTCGATACTCATGTAACTCCTAAAGGGTTGAATGACCGTTGAATGTATGCACGTGATATTGGGTAAGTGTGTGTGAAGTCTCTTTTCAACGGATGTTCTTCAAACTTTGACACAAGGTGTGAACATGTACCTTCCTAGTGGGAATCTAATTTCTTTTTTTGATCAGGTGCCCAAATCAAAAGTTATGTTGCATTGAACTATTTAGAAGCTCGGGTAGTTTTGGGCAACTCCTTCTCAGTTTTGGGCAAAACTCCCCCTCTACTTTTGAAATTTGGCAGTTATATAACTTAGTTACATGATACAAGATGCAAAATGTCTTAAAAAAACAACCCACGTGCGATGTAATAATCTCACTCTAGGAGGAGTTCAAGTCTGTTGGCCTTGTTGGGTATGGTAAAAAATTAACGTTTTCTTCTAACTTCAAACGTTACAGTCTTTCAATTTGTGTGGTCAAAATTCCTGAAACTTTTTCTACACATTCCCATAATAGTCTATTACAAATTTCTACTATTAAATTAAAAGAAACCCCTTTTTTCCCATTTTTTCCTCACTACCCTAAAAAGTAACAAATTTTTCACAATTTTTGCCCGAAATGTGCCTCAGTCATTTAGAGGTTAAACTAAACATGATGTGCCCGACAGGGGTCATTAGGTTCACGATTTTCCAATTGACACCATTCTGTACTCTCAATGAGGCCTTAGTTGCACCTCATGACTGGAAACTGATGTGCGATGCACTTGAGAAGCTCAATTTAATATGAGCATGATCTCTTATAACTCCGGAACTCACTAGAAAGACAATTCCCGCGTCATATAAGCCAGTGATCCGTCTCTTCTTCACTGGCACCATCAAATTGGAATCATGACGGAGCTCCGTCCACGGAAGAGGAAGCCAGATGGCCTGCCCTCTTGGAGGAAATTATGTATTAGATAACCGACGAGCTGCGGTAGCGGCGAGTAGGTTATCGGACATAACCGGTTGTTCACTTTTCAATCACAACCTTTGATCTTTGTGATCCAAGGGTGGAGGAAGCAAGTTGAGAGGAGAGAAGGTTATGAGTTGCAATGGCAATGGTGATGGGTTGCCAATGGGACGGTGCCACGTGAGTGTTGGAAACTCAACAACCGGTTATGGAACTTTGATCAATCCTTCAATCAAACTTTGATCTTTTTGATGCCAGGTTCGCTCTTGCTTGCTGTCAGAACAAGCTCCAACCTCATAAAAAAAAATAATGATAAGTTTATACAATCACTGAAATCATGAATTACTATGTGTTTTGTTTGTACTATGTGTTTTGTTTGTTGCCATGAATCCAAACCCCAAAGTCCCCATTGCAATGATAGGTTATATATAACTTCCAACAAACATTTTGTAATGGAGTTGTTGGCTTCTGAGTTGTCAACACCAGGATATGGAACTATCTCCTGTGATTACAGGACCTTGTGGTCCATGTTTTTGTTTTCTTTCATTTTCAATTAAGTGCCAAAGTGGCGATATTGAATGTTATAGTGGTGCTCCAAATTTCAACATTCATCCACATATTTGAAGTTTTCTGGCAATTTTCCACCTTTTAAGTACCTTTTTTTTTTCCCTATAGGCATGGTGCCAGGCCATAAAATTTGGTGCAATTTTGCACCAAATTGCCAAAAACAAACAAACATTGTTGTGGTCTGGTCCCTTCCTTCAAGGAAAAAGTTTGGCCGTTGATCGAAGGATGAACCCACCGCCCCTACCGTTGTTTTAACTTTTGGGGGAATATTTCATCTGAGAAAAACACTGAAACTATCCCCTTTGAGAAAGACAGAAACTGAAAAACAGCAGCCGTTGATCTCGTCCATTCATGGAGAGTATGGATAAGGCCAAAATACTGTCTGAGAAAAAATACAAGTGAGGGGGGTGGAGGGGACTGACCCCTGTATTGCCCTGTCAAAGAGCAAATGTAAAAACTGCCCGTATTTTGTGCCACTTAAATTTTGTATTTCTTCATGTCTCTTAACTAATTCGGGGCCTCTGATTGCAAGTATGAATTCAGAAATTGCAAATTCTATCAAATGTGGCAAATAAAGAATTTCGGTGTTTTCTGCAAGGGTAAAACTTGGGACAATACATGGGTCAGCTCTCCCTGGCCGGTGGAGGGGGATGAGGTGAGAAAATGAATCTGAAAATGAATCAGATTGAGTATGAGTGAAAATTGAGTGAAGAAACTTACTATTCACTCAAAAGACACTCACCATTTTGCACATACTGTGTTTTGCATGCCCAAAGTTCAAAGTGAAGTTGGGTGCAAGCCAATAAGGTAACTACACCTAAAATCGCACGGTTCCTAAAATCACACAGTGGATATTCTTGCCTAAAATGTACTCCCACTAATCATATGACTCTATGATCGCTTTTGGATACACCTATTCTCAACACTTTGAAATTCATAGTTTATTCATACGGTGTCCAAAAATTGCATTCTAAGAGAATCTAGAATCCCCTTTTGACTGCCTATGGACCCCACAATTCTTTTTTCAATATAATAGTGAAAACCATGTTGAATCATGCCTAATTGCTTAACGGTGCGAGTTAAGGTCGGTTACCTTAAGCATTCTTTTGTTGTCATGGGTGAGGCTGTTTGTAATATCATAAAATTGGATTTTTTTTTCCCCCTAAGGTAGAAGCACCTAAATGTAACAATAGTCATTTACGGACATCTAGAAAACGACCTAAATCCACGCGCAAGTGGACTCAAAGTAGACAAGTAGGGGTTCAAGAAGTTGTCATTGTCATGAGGGAGATTCTTGCGTTGGCCAATCATGTGTGCGTGATCCAAGCTTACAATGCTTACATTACAACTTACAAGCTTTACAATACAACTTTTGGATATTTCCATTCCCACTTTGGTGTTAGCCTAGTATTCCCAACAATTGCATCTATGCAATTGTTTTCAAATATTTGTATTATATTCAGACAAGCTCAAAAAAATACAAAACCAATTTTGTTGGTTTTTTAAACCATTTTCTAACAAGTGCATATCATTTTATCTTGTAGCAACTACCTTTTAGATCTATAGATCTTGAATAAGTGTCACATTTAGGTGCTTCTACTTTAACAGGAGGCCATTCCTTAGCCATTGGGAAGGCACAAATGCTAAAGGCTTGTTTACATCCAAAAATTTTGGGTTGGAGCTCAAAAATAGACTGTTTTGATTGGATCTTTGGTTTAGGACCTTTGCTACCTTCCAATCATAACACTCCATTTTTTTGGGCTCCAATCTAAAGTTTTTTGGTGTGAACAAACCCTAAGACTATAACTTTGTTTGGTGCCATTCCAAAGTACCTTGCTCAAAGATCTGAATTTTTATTTAAATTTTTAGAACACATGCACAATATTTTTTGTTTTTATTTTTATTTTTATTTTCTTGAAACAAGTAAAGGTTAGTCTACGGCTTTGGGGGCATCAACTGAAAGGCCTGATTTAACCCTTCAAGCCTTGTCCCCTTCCATTAAAAATCCGGCCAGCGACCTTCTGAATTGCAGTGGCAGCAAACCACAAGTGCAGTCAGACACTCATCACAGTGGCAGGCAGGCCCAAAGCTCATTAAGAGAACTGCACCGAATTCTGACCCCTTCCTTTCTAAAACCAAGACCCACTAAAAACTCTTGCGTAAAATGTACTGCCTCTCTTCATGAGAGTCAAGCTAAAATGTAAGTTACTGACTCTAGTCATAAGAGCCAAGGGGCACCCACTTTGGGGTACACCGATATTTTTCGTAGACAGTGTGAAAATTTATAGTTTAAAGTAACCAACCCATTTCCAACCACTTAACCCCCAAGGACCAAGGCATTCAAAACATTCAGTACACCAAAAATGATATTTACTGTAGTATGACATTTAGTGTTTTACCCCCCTACTAGCCACAACACTAAATCTAAATTGTAGTGGATTTAGTTCATTTTTTTAACGTGTTCTAACACTAAATGTAAACCTTTTCAGATTTCAGATTTACCATAGAGCATATTTAGTGTTAGAAATTAGATTTAGTGTTACTTACTTGTGATATTTAGTGTCAAGGTTCGTAATTAGTGTTGCCAACACTAAATATCATTTTTAGTGTAGTATGTTGTCACACTGCCTTCCCTCTACAGTGGAGGGTGTGGAATATTCCACACCCAACAGTGCTTCATTAGTAACTACTGAACATGTGTAAGATGGAGAGGCTGTTGGATGCGGAATATTCCAAATCCTCCACTGTAGAGTGAAGGCAAGGCCACAATATGCAAGGCCACAATATGCTATTGAATGTTATGTTTTTTCAGCCAAAAAACACTCAAAATTGCCATTTCTTTAGCAAAGAGTAAAAAAAATAAATTGTGGCACATCTAACCGTAGGATCTTACAGATAAGTAATATGAAAATGTCTGTAAAAAATTTCAGAATTTTTGACCGCACAGATTGCAAGATATCTACGTTTTAAGTGAAAAAACAACTTTTTTAGCATTTTGTGGGATTGGATTTTTTGACTTTGAACATTTTTAACTTTAAATTTTTGAACTAGAAAGTTTTGAGCTTTATATCTTTATAGTAGAGAATTGAGTTGAGAGTCTAGGGGAAAAAGAAAAATCCAAAAAAAACTTAATTTTCATTATTAAAAAATTGTTGAATAGAAGTAGGTACGAGATCAAAGGAAAATCTAAAATATTAATATCTTTTATATGGAATTAAATAGCACTGATCCCAATGGTGAGATTGTTTTAGCAAAAAAACTAAACCATGCGGAACTCTTTTTTTGAAAAATTGTAAAAATTGCATTCTGAAATGAATCCTACAAGTTACTTTTTTAGAAAGATGCTCTAAGTGCCTAAAAAACAAGATTGTTTAAAAGTTTCTCATGAAAAATCCATATGAAATGAATCCAAGCTTTCCAGATAGACCAAAATATAATCTATGAGAAAAAAATTAAAATTAAAATTTTTGCAAATTCTTTTTTTGCTGCCCCCCTACTCCACCCCACCCCACCCCTATTTTGAGCTTATTTGGGCATAACTTCTTTTGTCAAGCACTGATTGAAAAAAAGTTATATTTCCATAAAGCTTAGCAGTTTTTCTATCTTTAAACAAAATTCAGAAAATCAAAACAAAAATTCAACCCGTAGGTACCTGCCCAAAATTCCATTTGTCCACCAAAGTGACAATGGTCCTTTAGAGGTTAAGCAATTACGCATATTTGGAGCACGAATTTTTTCAGTGTGGAATTTTTTTCGCGTACAAAAATAGAATTTGCATATATTCCAAAATGTAATTATCAAAAATGTAATTAATATAAATTTTTTAGTGGAAGATTCTCTTAGACCTATAATGGTGATATAGACCTTTCTATTTGTGACCAAAGGCTAATTGCAAAAAAAAACAAGGGTTGGTTACAATATCGACCACCTTGCAACCAATCTAATTGCGCCACGCTTGATCCAAAAATTGAGCCACAAATTCACGGAACGACAACAATCTTTATCACCAAAATGGTGGGGGGGGGGATTGATCAGAAAGGGGTCAGTTATCTTATATATATATACGGTGTCCAGAATTCATAATTAATTCTACAAAGGTCCAAAAAACTATAAAATGATTAGAAGTAGATGCCAATGTAATTAATTTATTATCCCTTATTGTCTCAAGGCCATTTTTTCCTTAAAAAAACAATCAAAATTGCTAATTTTTGTAATTGCAAAGAGCAAAAAAACTTTTTATTTATTTATTTGTTTATTTTTTGAATATCTAACTATAGGATCTTGCACTAGAATAGTATAAGAATGTATGGAAGAAATTTCAGAAACTTTGACCTTTGTAAGATATTGCATTTAAAGTGAAAAAATGAGTTGTTTCACACCTTCTTCAACTAGATCTTTTGGCTTTAAATCTTCTAAATTTTATTTTTTTGCAATGTTAATTTTGGTTTTTTAACTTTTTATGTATTAGATAACCAATGAGCCGCGCTAGCAGTGAATTGGTTACTATATTTAACTTGTTGTATATTTTTCAATCACAACCTTTGGTCTTTATGATCCAAGGGGGTAGAAAGCAAGATTATGAATTACAACTTATAATGGCAATGGTGATGGGTTGCCAATGGGATGGTGCCTCATTAGCATTGAAAAGTCAACAATCAATTATGTTGAAGAATTGAGTTGAAAATCTAGGGGAAAAAAATTCATCAAAAAATCACTAAATTTTCACTCATTGAATAATTGTTAAGTAGAAGTGGGTTCAAGATTGAAGAGAAAACTAAACTGCTAATAACTCTAAGATGGAATTGAAACACAATAATCCCATTGGTGAGATTATTCTAGCAAGCAAATTTAACCCTGTCTTATAATTTCGTTTGAAAAATTATAAAAATTGCATTCAAAAATGAATTCTACAAGTTGTTTTTTCAAAAAGATGCTTAGATTGCTCAAAAATCAATATTGTCTATGTCTTCTCATCACTAGTCCAAATAATATGAATCAAAGTTTTAGATGTAGACAAAAAAATAATCTTTGAGAAAAAAATTTAAAAATAAATAAATTTTTTGTGAATTTTTTTGGATTGTCCCTCGAGCTGTTTTTTAGACTTAGGGTGGCATAATTTTTGCTTTTGGTCACTGATTGAAAAAAAAATTATATCCCTAGAAAGCTAATCTG
Source organism: Neckera pumila (assembly GCA_963969595.1). Lineage (NCBI taxonomy): Eukaryota > Viridiplantae > Streptophyta > Bryopsida > Hypnales > Neckeraceae > Neckera > Neckera pumila. The sequence continues at coordinate 22,240,430 of OZ018413.1, forward strand.
ATTTCGTATCTTCAAAAATAGTTTCAAAAAATCATATCAAAAATTGAGATTACACAAACCTACCCAAAATTCTGAGAGTCTTCTATAGGGACTTTGGAACTTTAGTGGTTAAGAAAAATTTATTGAAAAATTTGTTGAAATATTGGAAAAAAATCAAACTCTCCAAAATTGCAAATGAGGTGGTAAATGGAAACTTTATGGGACTTACTACCTTATATCTAAAATTGTTTGAATAGTCCTTTGTCAATGATTACTATTATTTTGTTGTCTAATTTTATGTTGGGTCTTAGTTTTGGAATTCAAAGAAGATTCCAGCAAGATGTATCTAAAATTGACCCCAAATTTTTAGAAATAAATGTTGTGCATTCTAGCAAGTATTGTCCCGGACACTCTAGGACCTTCTAAGCTTCTCTATGGTCTTCTAGTACCTTCTAGAAACTTCCAGAAGCTTCTATAGTCTTCTAAGAGTCTTCTATTCTTCCATAGTATTCCAGAAGCTTCCATAGTGTTTTGGAAGCTTCCATAATGTTCCAGGAGCTTCCATTGTATTCTAGAAGATGGTATATTGCATTGGAAGTTTCCAATAGAGTTCTAAAAGCCTCCATAGAGTTCCAGAAGAACCTCTTAGGTAGTAGTATATAAGGAGTCAAGACTGAGATAGTCCTTAGTTTCGACAACACATCTCTTGAGTGTTATTCTTGCTATTCAAGTTTCAGCCTTGTACTCTTCTTGACTCTAATAGCAATCTTGTTTCTAGAAACTTATCTTGTCTTGTTTTCCTTGCCGTCCGTAACAAGTATCTAAGTTAGTTACCTTTGTACCATAGAAAAATAGTTCAATCACTAGTAGAAAAAAGTGGTCTTGGAGTACAAGGCTACAATGTTAGAGTTTGGTGTTGTAAGACTACCTTTTTCTAATAGTGTTTATTGTCACATTTTTCATGGTAAATTTTTAGGCTCCTCAAATTATTTATGTTTTAATTTTTTTAAATTTAGAATATTTTTTAAAATTTTAAGTTTTTGTACTAGATTTGAAATTTGAAGGGATATGTTTTAAAATAAAGGTATGTTGTAAGTGTTCAAAGTAAAGACAAAGTAGGTTTTTACAATGAACGATAGGGGAGAAAACTATTATGGGCCCATATTTCTATGATTATCCAAAACCATCATTCTAAGATGCAAGATTATGATTGGAACGGTCGCTAATGAATGTTGACTATTTCAAAATTATTGCATTCACACACAAATATGGACATTCTCACATTGGACGTTTTAAAATCAATGCTTATACAAAATTGACCCCTACTTTGCTTTAACTCTTGAAGTCTCAAAGTCCCTTCATGGGACTCTTGGGATTCGGGTACTAGGCTTGTGTGACTTCAATTTTTGACATTTTCTAAAACTTTCTTTGAAGACAGGAAATTAGAATAGCTTTGGAGGAATGTTAATTTTACCTCAATTGGTGTCTAGCAGCAAAAGTTATGCCACCTTAAGTCTAAAAAATAATTTGTTAGGCAATGCAAAAAATTCACAAAAAATCAATTTTTTAAGTTTTTTTCTCAAAGATTATATTTTTGTCTACAAGTGAAGCTTTGATTCATTCCATTTGGATTAGTGATGTGAAAATTATGGGACTTTTTGTTTTACAACATTCATTGCATTGTCATGAAAAAGTAACTTACAAGTTTCATTTTGAACTCAATTTTCACAATTTTCAGAAAAAGAAAATTCTACTTATTTGGTTGTTTTAGAACAATTTCACTGTTGGAATTATTGTATTTTAATTCCATCTTAGAAATATTAATAATTTGTTTTTTTCTTCTATCTCATACCACTTAACTAAAAAATATTTTTAAGAATGAAAATCAAATCGTTGTTTTCAAAAAAAAAATTCCCCCTACTCTCAAACTAATTCTTCAATATAAAAAAATGAGAAACTCAAAATAAATAGTGCAAAAAACTTAAGCTAAAAAGATTCAAAGCCAAAAAATTTAGTTGAGCAAAGGTGCAAGAAAACTTGTTTTGTTCACTTTAAATGCAAAATTTTTGCAGCCTACTCAGTCAAAGTAATAGAAATTTCTTCCATGCAGTTTTATAATGGTCTAGTGCAAGATCCTATAGTTAGATACAAACAATTTCAAAAAGAATTTGCCATTTGCAATAAAAATGGCAATTTAAAGGGTTTTTTGATGGAAAAAAAGGTCTTAGGACTTTAGGGGTTAATGAAAGTTCATCATTTTTTCACAATAGATATAGACAAAAGTGCCACAAAATTGGCTGGAGGTGTAAATTAGAGTAAAGAATATTATAATACAGAAAAGCTTTGTCCAAAAAAAGGTATCGCAATTTTATAGTTAGGTAAATATTAGGTCCTTAGTTCAAATTGAACGGAAGTATTCAATTTTAGGAGCTTTTGAATATATCAAATTGTATTAGATACTAGACTTCATATCCTCATTTCACTACACAAAAGATTGAAATTAGGTTGCTCCACACTAATTTTTTGACAGTCCACACTATATACATATTCATTGCTATTGTACAATGATGCATTCAATCAAGAGCCATGTGTATAGCATACATTAGTGCACCAGTTCTAGGCCTAGTTCAGAGAGTTGCATGTGCCTCCATGTGGACAAGCATTGATCCATGAGGAAATTTATCTGAGGTAAGGCAATCTAATTGATAAGATGCAATCTAATTTCACTATTTTGTGTAGAAGAATCAAATTCAAGAAATATTTTTTTTCATAAGGGAAATTCATATCCAGATTTAGGAATTTGAAGTTGCCAAAATACAGTGTAAGAAACACCTATGGTGATTCATGGATTGAGCATCTTCTTCTACTTCTAAAGTAAAGCAATAATACTTGAACGAGGGAATACCCACCACCATCCACTGCAAACACGCTCAAGGAAGTCTAAAAAAATTGGATTAGAATTTGCAATTCTTCAATTCCTCTTCACTTTCTGGCTACTGCGACCTTTTCAAACACTGTGCTAATTCAGAGCTCATTCCTTTTCTTCCAGAGAATGTCCGTTAACTTCTTAAGAGCCTAAAATTCCAGAGTCTGGGCAGGAGAGACAAAAACAACAAACCTCAGATTGAACAGACGAAGAAGTCGAGCACTTAATTTTACATTAATTAAATTTTTATTTTTTTATTTTTTTATTTTTACACACAAGTAGGGTTGCCTCCCCTAAAGGATCCTTTACCGCAAGAAAATGATTACATTAAGCTTTCAGTTTGAAGCATTCAGGGATAGAAGTTCAATGATAGACTCGGTCACTTGATAAGAAAAATGAATAAGGTGGGAGCACCCATAACCGTCCGTTTAAACCATGCATCATGAAGCCAATTTGAAAAAAAAATGGACAGAATGAAAGGCAAATGAGAGAGTGAGAGATGCCATTCTCAAGGACCCCATTTCCAAACAATATCCATTCCCACATGCACCAGTCCGCAATTGCCACAAAACCACCTAATTACTGTAGTTTGGTTGCTTGATGAGCGGATTGGGGGTGCTGTTGCAAGGAATGACTTTTGGGACATGGAGGGAAATAGGTGCTCCTACCTTATTGTTCATCCTCCCTTGCCAATCAATCATCTCCTTCTTGTTTCTCAAATTTTTTTCTCTACATATTTTTTTCTTTTTGAAACACATGGACAAATTCAATTGAAAAAGGAAGAAGCTACACAGAACCAAAGGACCACGTCCTCGGCAAAGAGGACGTTTTCTAAAACAACTTTTTTTTTTAAGTACCAACCAACCCATCTCTCCCTCTACACATTTTGAAAAATGGTTGAAAAGGCAGTAAAGATTAGTATTTTGGAGTTGAAACTAGATGAATGGAAATGGAGGTGGAGTGGATGAAAAATGACTCCATGAATGAAAATTAGGTAAAGTTGTGTTTGAATTTAGTATTTAATTGGCTTACCGTGGCCATTTTCTCATCAAAAACACTCAAAACTGCCATTTTTAATACAAAGAACAATAGTTTTGAATATTGTTTTGCATATCCAACTGTAAGATCTTGCACTAGACTAGTATGAGAATGTTTGGAAGAAATTTCAAAAACTTTGACTGCATCAATCACAAGATATAAGAATCTTCTTCTTTAACCTCTAAAGGACCAACATACGTTTTTTGGCTATTTAGAAATTTTGGGCAGGTGCGTATGACTAGAGATTTCTATATTTTTGGCCTAAGTTTTAATAGAAAGTGGGGACGAGGAATATCTTTCATATTCACTAAATTTCATGACGTTTGAAAATACAAGTAAAAAGTTATGGCTTAATATTTTACTTTTTTTTCTTAAATAGGCAGTCCAGGTAGATTAAAAAAATCACATTTTTCTAAAATAAAAAATTGAAACTGATTTTCTAGAGTTATATATAGTTGAAAAGCTTTGAATCATTCCAATTTGATCAATGAGTCAAAAATTATGAGGATTTTTTGTTTGTGGATTCTCTACTCTGAAATAAACTTTGAAATCTACTGTCTATTCAATTTTCAATATTCTTTAAAAAAAAAAAATCATAAGATGTAGATTGTTTGTTACAACATTTCAACCATTGGGATTGGCATTTTCAATTCCATAACTGTATTCTTTACAATTTAGTATTTTGAATCATTCTCTACTATTGTCACCTTACTATTTTTTCCTATATCTTGTACAATTTCAAATGATGTAAAATTTTTCAAGCATGTGGCTAACTTGTCTAGGAAAAGAATCCAAAGAAGCAACATCATTTTGGACATCTTTTTATAGAAAAGTGAACTTGTGAAGTGTAGCTGCCTTGTTTTTTACCGCATGTTTTTGTGAAAGTGTAGTGGCCCAAAAAATGATTTTAGCGAATTTGAATGCTTATATCTTGCAATCTACGTGATGGAAATTTCTGAAATTCTAATTGCATGTTTTCAAATCAGCATACTACAAGATCCTATGGTTTTATGTGTAAATAAAGTTTTTTTTCAAAATTTGATACTTGTACTAAAAATGGCAATTTTTGAGCATTTTTGGTGAAAACATAGTCATGAAACGTTAGAGGTTAATGTGAAGAAAACAATTTTTGTTTGCTTTCTAGTCTAATGGATTATAAGGCTTTGAATCCTCTTAACCTCCAAAGTCTATGGGCCTTTTTTTCCATCAAAAGACAATCATACTGCCAATTCTATTGTAAAGTGCAAAAAGCTTAAATTTTTTTGCATATCTAACCATATGATCTTATACCAGGCTAGTGTATAAATGTTTGGAAGAAATCTCATAAACTTTAACCACATAGATTAAAGAAAATTTGCAATTTAAAGTGAAGACAAAATGCTTTCTTGCACGTTGCTCCATTAGCTTTTTTGGCTTTGGATCATCTTAATTTAAAATATTTGCACTACAAATTTTGAATTTCTTATATTTTATGTTGAAGAATTGAGTTGTGAATTTAGGAAAAAAATTCAAAAAAATTAATACACTTAATTTTCACTTATTGAAAAAATGTTAAATAGAAGTATGTTCAAGATTGAAGGAAAAATTAATTTATCAATAGCTTTAAGATGGAATTGAAACATACAAATCTCATAAGTGAGATTATTCTAGCAAGAAATTTTAAAATCTTGAATTTTAATTTATTTACTTGTAAAAATTGAGTTCCAAAATGAATCCAGGAAGTTATTTTTTCAAGAAGATGCTATGATTGTCCAAAAAACAACATTGTCTATAACTTTCACATAACAAATCCAAATGGAATGAATCAAAGCTTCTTCTATAGATAAAAATTACAATTTATGAAAAACAAATTTTCTGAAAAAAATTAAATATTTTGGAGGGGTCAATTTTGGCTTGCCAAATTTTTAAATAAAAGCTTAGTATGCCATAATGTTTGCTCCCAAGCGCCAATTGAAATAAAAATTATATTTCTAGAAAACCAATGTTTTTTGTATCTTCACAAAAAGTTTCAAAAAATAATGACAAATATTGAGAGCATAGGAGCCTGTCCAAAATCCATTTTGTTCTTCAAAAGGACAATGGGATTCTAAGAGTTGACTTCATTTTTTGCACTGTAGATTATGAATTCAAATCTTTTGAAGTTTGAAGAATTGAGTTGAGAGTTTGGAAAGAAAATTCACACACACCCTTGAAATTTTCATTCTTCAAAATTGTTAAATCAAAGCAATTATAAAGGTATTAGGTTTTATAATGTAGGTTTTATATTTTAAATTTGATTTCATAATTTTGTATTTTATTTTTTAAATTTTATGATTTAAATTTGATTTTATACCTAGAACTTCCTCTCGAGGTTTTAACCTTTGGAAAGTGTAGCCAATGACTATAGAAGGCAAGAAAAAATTATTAAAGGAACCAAATGAATAAATGAAGTCTTTATTTCTAATATTTCCTTGGAGGTCATTCATCTAACATTTTTGTCCTTGACATTCTTACTCCATTAACTCCTAAAGGACCAAGGCTTTGTTCTGCCAAAAAACACTCAAAACTGCCATTTCTACAGCAAAGAGTAATAAAATTTGAAATTGTTTTTTATGCACATCCAACCATAGGATCTTACATTTAACTAGTATAAAAAAGTGTAGAAAAAGTTTCAGAATTTTTGACTTCACAAATTGCAAGATATTTGCGTTTAAAGTGAATCCCCCTAGTTTTTCAGCACATTGAGGGATTAAGTTATTTGACTTTGAACCTTCTTAACTTTAATTTTTTGCACTATAAAGTTTTGAGCTTTAAATATTTATGATGGGGAATTGAGTGGAGAATCTAGAGAAAAAACCCTCAAAAATACTTAATTTTTATACTGTAAGGAATTATTAAATAGAAGTAGGTACAAGATAGAAGGAAAATCTAAATTATTAATATCTTTGAAATGAAATTCCAATGCAATAATTCCAATGGTGAGATTGTTCTAGAAAAAAAATAAAACATGGGGAACTTTTTCTTTTGAAAAATTGTAAAAATTGCATTCAAAAATGAATCCTATAAGTTATTTTTTCAAGAAGATGCTCTAATTGCCCAAAAAACAAGATTGTCATGACAACTTTCTCATAACAAATTCAAATGGAATGAATTGAAGCTTTCCATGCAAACAAAAATAAAATTTGTGAATTTAAAAAATAAAATTCAACTTGGTGAAAGCCATTTTTGTTGCTCTCCCCCCCCCCCCCCCCCCCCCCCCCCCCCTTCCTGTTTTGAGCATAACTTTTGTTCCTTGGCACCGATTGAAAATTAATTATATTCCCACAAAGCTAATCAATTTTTGTATCTTCAAAAAAGTTTCAAAAAATCAGGACAAAATTTCAGCCCGTAGGTACCTGTCCAAAATTCCCATTTGTCCCCCAAATGGACAATGGTCCTTTAGGAATTAATATGATAGACTTATGATTCAAAGTCTATAGTGCAAAACATTCCAACAAGTGGCAGTGAAGTCTATCTAAAATTCTTGGGCAAGGTCCAAAAAAAACATTTTTTTCTCACTTCAAATGCAATACCTTGCAATTTTTGAGGTCAAACCTGACAAAATTTTGCCACATGTTTGCATACAAGTTTGGTACAAGATCTTGTGGTTCATTGTTCAAAACTTTCATTTCTCCTTATTTTGGGATCAATGCAGTAGAAATGATAACTTATAATGAATGTTGATGGAAAAATGGCCTTTGGCATTTAGGGTTAATAATGTTATATTGTACACACTGTCTTTTGTGTTTTGTTTGCACATTGTAATCTAACCATACTATTTTGATTCACTTATAAGGTGGATACACCCAAAATTACACCCTGCCTAAAATTACCATCATCACTTTGTATACATTTTCAAAATCAATATGCGTGTATGTAAAAGGAAAACTTTTAGAACATCTACAAGAAAAACTTGACCTTTCTTAACTTTTTGCACACAGTATCCAAATGTCGCATTCTATAGTGTATTGGAACCTCCTTTCACTTGCAATTAAGAAAATATGAAAATTTGACCAACCACGTAATCATAACTAAACACAGTAGCAAATAGTGGTGTTTGGAAGATGTCCACCTTATACTCCAAATTACCATCACATTTCTCAGAGAATGCAAAAAACGCATCTACTGCATTTGTTTCAAGGCATTGATAATTTCTTATAAAGACTTCTATTTTTATTAAAACTTTCAATTGTACATTTGGGGACAATAATCTTACAAACTGCTTATTTTTGCCATTCAAAGATTTTTGCATAGTTTAGAAAATTATTGGAATTTTTCATCTTGTATAATTAATTCTCAAATTTCACGCAATTCCAATTAATCCCTAAATGCCCAAGGCACCCAAATCTAGTGTTTGCAAAACTTCGAAGTTAAACAAAACCTAACCAAGTTGCTATTTTTATTAGTTTATATTTTTAGACTGAAGTTTTCTTGAAGTCTAATTTTAGCACCAAAAATCCAATCTTGAAAATAAATGATAGTGATTTTTCTATGCAAATTTTTGTACAAGGGTACCCATTGCAATCTCGACTTCCCGTAGTGTTGAGAGCTCTTAAAAATGAGCCTCAAATACACTAGATCTTGGAGAAAAATCACATTCAAAATTCATTTGAAAAATTGTAGAGTAGAATTTAAGAAGCCATAAATTGATCAAGGTCATACAAGTTAGGCCCTTTAACCTCATGTTTTTTCGGTCATTAACTTTTTAGATTTGATTTGTATAAAGAAGATTGAAATTTTTTTGCAGTTTTAGCACCTTCATGGTCAAACATTATAATCTTTCACTCCATAAGTGATATTGTTGTGTTTTCTTTTCCTATGAGATCTCTAATATGTCTAGTTTGAATTTGTACGGTTACAATTAAAAAAAAATTGATACAACTTATGAAAATGTTGGCGTTTTGTTCAATTTAGAGCAAATTCCAGGGAGCCCAAAACAGGCCTTGGGCATTTAGAGGTAAAGCATTCCAAGTTTCAATTTCAAAGAAGCAAAAATTTTATTTTTAGTAAATTTTTAAAGTCAATTTTCATGGTTTTATATAATATTTTGCTGAAGATATTGGTAATGAAAATTTTTAAAATTTGATTGCAAAGATATTTAGGAAACATCCATACACACAATTTTCATATTTAAAAACACTTCATTGAGTAATAAAAATATGATCTATAAAGAATTCAATGTTAGGTGTCGCATGACCAAATTTTGTAAAATAAACATCTCTACATCAATTAACTAGATTTTGGAAAAGTAACTATACCATCACACTCAAATGTACAAATTAGTTACTATGTGTCAGGAGCAAATAGAAAAATCTAATTACGCTAAATAAAGAGATATCTACTTTACAACATTTAGGCATTGTCACCCTAGTATTGAAATCTCTTAAGTAAACTACCCCATTCCATACCAAATGGGAGCAAGTCAAATGTAGGCTACATTATATTGGTGGTGTGCATTTCAAAACTTAAATGTACACCACTAATATAATTTTGTCCGCAGTGGGCTTGCTCCCATTTAGTCCAAATGGGATAGTTTATCTTATATATATATGTATGTATGTAAATAATTGTGAAACTTTTTGGAGAAAATCTTTGAAAAGGAGATGAACGTAAGGATGTTTCTTACACATTTTGACAATCAAATTAAAAAAATTCATCACCAATGTTTTTCAATGAATTATCATGTGAAACCATGAATATTTAAAGAAGATTCACCAAAACTGAACTTTTTTTGAACTCAAATTTGGTATGCTTGCTTGGAATTGCATAAGGATGCAACAATAATAACGCTTACCAGTATATACCAATTATAATCCATATTGTACAAAATTCTTTGAATGGCTCAAATAGGCAGTTTGTAAGATTATTATACTCAATTGTACAGTACTATTGGTGCCTTTGATACCATCCTCCACAACCTACTTATTTGTATTGAATATAAGCTACACAAAATAGTGAAATTAGGTTGCCCCATACTAATTTCTTGATATTTGACACTATATAAATATTTATTATCATTATACAAGAATGTAACACTTTTGAACTAAGTACTGTTGTAATTGGGACTCATAAACCTCCATGTGTACAAATGAAAATATATCTATAAAAATATTTGTTGACTTTCATGGCTTGTAAAATAAATTTCTTGATGGAAGGCAATCTAATTTCACTATTTTGTGTAACCCAACATTCCCTTTCAGTTGATGTAGTCCAAGGCTAATATTGGATTCAAAAAACGGGAATTATTGTCACAATATTTTAAACCCCAGGCAGACCATGCAGAGAATTCTTTAGTACATTGAAATCCATGTATGTGATGCCAAATGTCTTTGGACGGAGTCTGGTTATTTGTGCCAAATTATTGAGGAATTGAGTTGTGATGGACCTTCAAATACTTATTCAAGAGGGAATTATTGGTTCACAGATTGGAAGGGCGGTCAAGAAACCCACCAGGTGGACACTGGAACCAGATTTATGGACATTATTTATCATATATCTTGGTTCAATCAATAATAAAAGAGGAGGCAGAGGGACCATGAAATTCAAAGGGACATAACCTTGGAAGTTAACATTGCAGAGGAAACATCCTTTTCAGTTTCCTGTAGAAACAAATAATGCAACTATTAGTTCAATAATTGGATCAATTTTTGGATGTCTACCTGGGTGATAAATCTTGTCCTTGCAATAGTTAATAAATTGTAATATTACATTGGAGAGGTTATTGCTTTGGAGAGGTTATTGTGGCATTAACCCCTTAGAGCCCAAGGCCTTTTCTACCTCAAAAAAACACCCAAAATTGTCATTTCTAGAGCATTCATCCAAAAAGTTTGAAAAATTGATTTTTTGGGAATGTAACTGTAGGATCTTGTAGTTAACTTGTGTAAGAATATGTGGTAAAAATTTCGTGAGGTTTGACCGTATAGATTGGGAGATATTTGCATTCAAATTCTTTTTTATTTTTTATTTTCCCACTGTGCCCGAAAATTTCAGATGCCTTTGACCGCCATTTGCTGAATTTTTTTCAACTACAAACCTCCAATTTAAAATTTTTTCTTATTGGGAAACATGTTAGGCATGTGCATGCCAATTTTCAATGCAATCCAACATAGGTAAGACATTCAAAAAAATTAAAATTTGCCACTATGTCCCAAGAAATGACAATACACTAGGCCATCTTCAAATACTTTTTCCCATCACACATTTTTTGATCTAGAAAATTTGAATGATGGATTGAAAGATGCACTTGTACTTCAGAAGTAGGAAAATAAAAATTGGAAAAATGTCAAAATCTCTAGCATCTACAAGCTCCTAAAGCCTCATGTGACCTCCCAATAGGCACAACAATAGCCTCTCTTGCCACCTCTTGCCACCTCTGTTGTCCCTTGGGAGTCAAAGGCAGGGGCAGCAAATTCTTGAACTGAAATTTTTCTTCAAATGCTCATAACTTTTGGAGTATAAGTCGGATTTTGGTGAAATTTATATGCACGCAAAGCTAATGAGATTTCCTATCTCCCAAAAAAGTTTTAAGAAAATCATATGAAAAGTTGAAGTCACATGAGCTTGCCCAAAGTACCAAGTGTCCCCCGTAGGGACACTTAGCTTTTAGGGGCTAAAAGACGTTTGAAGAATTTTTGGGCAACAATTTTGTGGCGCTTCTGGATTAAAGTCACGTTCACCAAAGCAGTGTTTGGATTCCAAATTCAATGAATGTTTTTTTTTTTAATTTCAAAACTCATTTGGAACATCTTCAATGCATCTAGGCTGGGTTCGAAGGAATAACATCACTTTAGAGAGGTTATTGGCTTATAGAAGTTCATTTTATAGAAGTTCTACTGTAACCAACAAAGTCAATATATTTAGAGACATGGTCACTAATTGGTTCTTTGTTTTTAAGTTGTAAAGTCCAAGAAAGACCAAGAGGTTGTAGGGAATCCTAAAAATCATAAGGTTTAGGTTAAGGTTTTTAAGTTGTAAAGTCCCAAGAGTCCCTTCAGGGAATACTTGAAGATTTGTCAAGGTACCAATGATCTTGATTTTGGCAAGATTTTTTGAATTTTTTTTTCCAAGATAAGAAAATTGATTGGCTTTCTGGGAGTATAATTTTTATTTCAATCGATGCCTTAGAGCATAAGTTATGTCATAATAAGCATGAAACATTAAAATTGAGTATATTATATTTTTGTCTCTATGGAAAGATTTGATTCATTCCATTTAAATAGGTAATGTGAAGGTTATGAAGCTTCTTGATTTGCGGGTAATTTTAGCAAATTCTTGAGAAAATAATGTATTGGATCCATTTTTGAACCAAATTTTAATAATTTTCAAAAAATAAATTGCAAATAGTTTAGTTTGTTTTTTAAGAATAAATTCATTGTTGGAATTTAGTGTTTCAATTCCATTTTAGAGCAATCAACAATTTAGCATTAGAAGAGATTCGAGGGGACTAAAGGGCCATTTCAGGCATGCTCCCTCAACGGTGTTTCCATGGCAGATCAGGAACGTCCGCTGTCATGGGTGTTTTTTTTGAAAAATCTAAAATGAAAAGAAAAGCAAGTTTTTTTTTTTTGGGTGATGTGGTAGTTGTTCTGCCACGTCACGCAATAGTTGTGGGCTATTGCGAGGCTGTTCCTTTAACCCTGGCAGCCCAGGGAACTTACAACCCTTCAAAGGAGCTAAAAAACATCTAATGGTTTATCCTTCTATCTTATATCTACAATAGCTTAATAGTTATTTGAAGGATGAAAATTATAGCATGTTCTTTTAAAATCCCAAATCCTTGACTCAATTCTTGAACATTAAAAAACTTAAATTTACCATTTGTAGTGCAAATTTTTAAGTTAAGAGGATTCAAAGCCTTGTAATCGAGTCAGATTAGGAACAAAAAATTTGTTTTCTTCACCTTAAACACTTATATCTAGTAATTGAAATCTCTTCTTGACATTTTTCATACTAGTTTAGTGCAAGATCCTACTGTTGGATATGAAAAAAAAGATAATTAAAATATTATTTTTTTTGCATTTAAAATGGATATATTGAGTGGTTTTTGACCGCAAAAAATGGCCTTGGGCTCGGCCTTGGGATAGTAGGGACTAAAGAGACAAGTTCTTTAGATTGTCCCTATAAAAGGGTCTAATATGATTATTGCAAAACTAAAGAATTCATCTACAAAAGTCTAATACTTGTTCCCGTACGGTCTCCAAACAAAATGGGAAGTTGTGGGGGACAAAATCTAGCCCTCATATAGATGAAAGACAAAGGGCACTGTAGTACACAATAAAAATTATAAACAAATGAACAACTATAAATGCTCTATTTTTATTGAGTAGAAGTATGGTAATGAATGTTCCTTTTCCATTGCTCAACTTTCAAATAATGAGAGACACTTTCAATGAGTGAGGGATACTTTCTAAATCCATTTTACGAGCTATTTAAATACAAGAGGGTTGGTTTTGGAATACATCATAGCCTTTTCACAAAACTCTGCCATATAATTATTACACCACCTAGGAACTAAAATAACAAGGCCTATTTGCTTTCACTTTTAGAAATTAAAACTACATGTAGCATTCCAAATTTTTAACAACTTGCTTTCATTACACGTTTCATTCTTCTTTCACTGAAAATTCATTGAAAATTTGTTCACTACACCAACTGAGGGATGCTAGCATATGAGCTTAAGATCTTGAGTCCATGAGCTTAGGAACCTAGGCACCTACGTTCATTACGTTGTGATTTGGTCATATATGTATCCAACTATATTGAGAGCAAAGAACTTTCTTTCTTTTAGTAAAGCAAACTTGGATGTAAAATTAAACATTCTAACTTTTCCAATTGATGCGTTGCAAACATATAGATAAATTTTTCTTAAATAACGATGAATTTCAAAGTTAGAAAATGCAATCCAAATACAATTTAGAAAATACATTGTACATGTGTCAACAACTAATTCATGTACTTATTACAAGATCAAAAGGTCAATCATAATTGCCACACAACAACTTTATGATTTAAAAAAAAAAGAACATGCAAATTGAATTTATATGTGTTGTTAATAAAAAATAGTATATTATTTTATATTAGCATAAAATATCATATACTAGTATATCCTGCACATATTTCTTGTGTATATTGTTGTATTTAAAAATCTTCTACAACTTGGAGTGCAAAGACTCTTAATCCATTTTGATGTAGTGCAAGATTTCTAACATCCATCCAATTTGTATAGAGTTTTAGATCTAAATGAATATCATGTATTTATTCGATATTACAAAGTAAAAACTTTGTCTCTTTTGTGATCTAACGAGTAAATCTTAATTTAAATCTTCCAAATTGTTGATTTACTTTTACCTTTAACACTCTCTTTTGTCAATAAGAAATGTAATTAGTTAACAAAGTTAATTTGAAAGTCATAGTTCATATATATAACTAAAGTGAAACCTATAAGATGGAAAATCCAATAGTGTTGCTAATTATGTGCTAGCTTGGATATTACTAAAATACAACATAATGCTTACCAAAAAGAAGAGAAATGCTGGTCTTTTGACCAGCGTGAATGAAGAGTTTGTTGGGGATAGTTCTACTATCTAAGTCAAATAAGCCTAGATAGCGGATGCTATCCTTGGTGCCTCCTTTCAAGGGTAGACTCTACAAAGATGTTTACCATAATATTATTAATGGTGCAAATCTTATGATAAGATTACACTACTAGTTCACATCTCACATACAAAGAATACATAAGGTCTAGATTTTTTTAGATATATCTTGGCAATGCACTTATTTGTATGTCAATTTATTTTATAGATATACCTAGAGAATATTTCAAAAGCCATCTATAGATCTATGCAAGAATGTATCTATTTAACAGTCCTCTTTATTTTTCATTCCTAAACCTAATTACACATCTCTCAAGCGTACTCTACCATCTATGATTGCCTATCGAAGGTGAGATATCATTTCTGAACATGCCAAATCAATTTTTTGTACTGTTTATAGCATTTTTTATTTTTTAAAACATATGGACCGGTTGTTTATAGCATTTAGCGTGACCTTGTTACTTCATGCTTTCATTTTTGAGTATGGAAGTATTCCACTTCATTTACCCCCTAAGGACAGGCTTCCATGTGAGTCGAGGGCCAGTGGACCTTACTGATCATCAGTGGAATGGGAAGCCCAATTTTTAGGACTGCAGATCCCACCGATGATCGGTGAGGTCCACTGGGCCCCGACTCACATGGAAGCCTGCCCTAAATGCCCAAGTGTTTCCTTTGGAGACCCTTGATTGTTCGGGCAAGCTCATGTGATCTCAATTTTTGGCATTATTTTCGAATTTTTTTTCAAGATAGGAAAACAAATATGTTTTTTGAAAAGACAATTCTTATTTCAATTGGTGCATGGGAGTAAGAATTTTGCTACACAAATATGAAAAGAGTAGAAAGGGGGCAACCAAATACCCCACAAAACCTCGTGCAACTTTTAAAAAAAAATATATTTTAAATAGGCAATATTTGGATAGCTTTAGTTTGTGTTCTATTTAGATAAGTAATGCAAAGGTTATAGAGCATCTTATTTTACAGGCAATTATAGCATCTTTTTGAAAAAAATACATATTGGATGTGTTTATTAACTCAATTTTGAAAATCTTTAAAAAAAAAAGTTGCACAAGCTTTAGTTTGATTGTAAGAAACAATCTCACCATTGGGATTAATGTCTTTCAATTTCATCTTAGAAATATTGACAATGCAATTTTTTCCTTTATTTTGTACCTATTTCTATTTAGCAATTTTTTTAAGAATGATAATTACGTTATTAAATTTTTTCTAAGAGCCTCAACCCAATTTTCTAAGAGAAAATATTTTAAATAAGGAATTTGAAATGCAAAATTCTTTAAGCTAAAAGGATTCAAAGTCTTAATAACTAGTTTGCCAAAAACTATGTTTTCTTTGTTTTGAACTCAAATATCTTGCAATCTATGTTGTCAAAGTTTTTTGAAATTTCTTTTACAGATTCCCTTGCTAATCTATTTCAAAATCCTATGATTAAAAATGCAAAAAAATCATTTTTGAAAGTTGAAACTGCCATATCTAATGGAAAGAGCATAAAGTGCTTTTCAACAAAAAAAGGCCTTGGGCATTTAGGTGTTAACCTTTGAGATCCTAACTTCTCAAATGCTCATATTAAGGATGATAAACATAATACTTTGAAATGAATTTTTGTCCAAATGACTTTTCATGCATTCATAGCAATGCTTCAATTTTTTTTTACAATGACGAATTTTATGAAATGGATCAGTAAAGTCCCCAAGGCCTTCTTTTTTCTTTGTCAAAAAATGATCAAAACTACCATTTCTAGTGCAAAGAGCAAACAAAATTTAACCCCTAAAGGACCATTGTCCCTTTGGGGGACAAATGCGTTTTCGGGTAGATACCTATGTGCTGAAATTTTCTCCTAATTTTGTGAAATTTTTTTAGAAGGTAGAAAAGCTCATTAGATTTGTGGGAATACAACTTTTTTCACAATTGGTGCCCAGGAACAAAAGTTATGACCAAATAAGCTCAAAACAAGGGACGGGAGGCAACAATTTTTTTTTTTTTTTGAGTATTTTTTTTTCATACATTATATTGTTTTCTATCTAAAAATCTTTGATTCATTTCATTTGGATTTGCTTTGAAAAAGTTATGGACATTCTTGTTTTCCGGGCATTTAGAGCATCTTTTTTGAAAAAATAACTTGTAGGATGCATTTTTTAATGCAATTTTTCAAAATTTTCAACTTTTTTTTTGCATGGTTTAGTTTACATTCTAAAATAATGTCACCATTGGGATTAGTGCATTTTAATTCCATCTAAAATATATGAATATTTTAGATTTCCCTTTTGTCTTGTACCTATTTCTATTTAACAATTTTTTAATAATGAAAATTAAGTTTTTTTTAATTTTTTTTTTTGGCTAGATTTTCAACTCAATTCTCCACTATAAAAATTTAAAGCTCAAAATTTTGCAGTGCAAAAATTTGAAATAGACAAAAAACTAAATTGTTAATAGCTCTAAGATGGAATTAAAATACATGAATCCAATGGTGATATTGTTTTAACAATTAAAGTTGATTGTGTGGATTTTTTCACTTTAAGAAAATATAAAAATTGAGTTCAAAAACAAGATGCTAACTTTCACATCTAAACCCCAAATGGAATGAATTAAAGCTCTTAATGGAGACAAAATAAAACCTATGAAAAAAAAAATTTTAAATTTGTACTACAAGTTTTTGTGGATTTTTCTGGTTGCTCATCAAGTTGAAATTTGGGCTTATTGCACTATTAGTTTTGCTCTCGGGCACCGATTGAACTAAAAGTTATTCCCTTCCAAATAACAAGTTTTCCTATCTTACAAATTTTTTTCGAAAAAGTGAGCTTATAGGAATAAGCTTGAAATCCATTTTGTCCCCTTGTAGTTCAACAAGTACTTTTGAGGGGTTCTTGAAGGTTTGTGTAGATTTCTATAACTTCAATTTTTGGCATGACTTTTCAAACTCTGTCTTAAGACAAGAAAAGTGATTAGTTTTTGGAAAATATCCCAAAAAATATAGTTTCACTATTTCAATTGGTGCTTGGGAGTAAATATCCCGGAAAATATAGTTTCACTATTTTCAAACCATACAAGAGCAAGCAACCCAAAACCACCACAAAAACTTGCTTTTAGATTTATGACCCCTAAATGATGGACCCATGACCATTGATTTCAAACCTCACTATCAATCACTCAATTTGCTACCATTTTGCAACAAGATATGCATGTAAATTTTTATATTTATTTTTTAGAGATGAAATTACATGTCTTCTTTTTATGACAAAAAATTTAAAGTTTTTTGTGGAACATTGATTTTTTTGAGAATTTTTGAAGAAAAAGTGAAGAAAAATCACGTCAAATAGAAAATTATTTCAAAAAATTTGAAAATTTCACATGTGTATTTTACAATGACAAACATCATGGTATAAACCTAATTTCTATGTCATTCTACAATTAGAAAATAATAGACATTGAAAATACATTCAAAGTTCAAATTGCAGTAAAACATTCAATATTAGGAATTTTTCAAAATTCACCTTGGAGTAGAAATTAGAGTAAATGAACTTTATTTTGTTAGTTGGGCTCAAGTTCAAAAAAAAAAAATTTGTGGAGAAATTTCAGATTTAGAGGAAGGAGCAACAACTTCCCCAAATAGCGTATTTTATGATTTGTTTTTTTTACTAATTTCTCATTTATGTGAAGACAAACACTTGCAAGATTACAAATTCAATTGAATACTCTTCACAACCCACCATGAAAGGTCAACAAGAAAAATATGGAAGAAAAAGTGCTCTTGAAGTCTTTCTATCTTATAGTGTTGTCATCGGAACACCATAGAATGGCACTTGCGGCGTTGCAAGGTTAATTTGTTTTTTATAGATAATATTTATGTCTATGTGGAAAGATTTGATTCATTCCATTTGGATAAGTAATTGAAAGCTCTCTTTAATCCCTAAATGACGGACCCATGACCATTGATTTTGAACATCACTGCTCATCACTCACTTTGCTATTATATTGCAATTAGATATGTATGGAAACTTTTGTATTTATTTCTCAAAGATGAAATTAAGGTAATAGGCTCTAAAATTGCACAACCTCTAAAATCACCTACCCTACTCAAATGTACATTGCTTGTACATGTTGCTTTTTCATAGCCTTCAGCAATGTACAAACAATATACATTGTTGGAGGTGGGCAATTTTAGAGCCCTATACCACTTCAACTTCAAAATTTCATAACTAACTCAACAAAGCTCCAAATTTTTTTGAAACAACTTGGGTTAGATGCCAATTCCTCTTGTCTTTCAAGGAAAATTTATTGAAAATTATTTCAAGAAGCTTTGCCTCCCCAAAGTTCACTTTCAGCTATTAAATGGACGATTTCTGGACTTGTTAACTTACATGTCTTCTGTACTTCACAAATTTTTAGATTCTTTTGTAGAAAATTGATTTTTTTGAGAATTGTTGAAGAAAAAGTGAAGAAAAATCACATCAAACAAAAAGTTATTTCAAGAAATTTGAAAATTTCACCATGTGTGTATATTACAATGACAAACATCAAGGTATAAACTCATTTTCCGTATCATTCTATAATTAGAAAATAATAGACATTGAATATATTCTTAAACTTCAAATTGCAATAACATATTCAATATTAGGAATTTTTTCAAAATTCAAATTGGAGTAGAATCTAGAGTAGATGGCCTTCATTTTATTAATTGGAATCAAATTCAAAAAATATTGTTTTTTGGAGAAATTTCAGATTTAGAGCACCAAGCAACAACTTTTCAAAATACACTAAAATAGCATATTCTATGATCCATTTTTTTTTTTACTTTCTTCTCATTTATGTGAAGACAAACACTTGCAAGACTAAAAATTCAATTGAATTCTCTTCATAACCCACCATGAAAGGTTAACAAGAAAAGTATGGATGAAAAAGTGCTTTTGAATTCATTCTATCTAAGGCCATGGAATGGCACTTGCGATGCTCCAAGGTTAATCTTGAATTGAAATTGAGGACACAATGTCCAATGCATAACTTTCTTTGTTACTGTAGAAACAAAAAATGCCCCTTATGGTCCAAAAATTGAATCAATATTGAGAGGTACCTATCACCGAGGCAGCGTCCCTTCCAGGAGTAATAAAGGTTAGTCTCTCTATAAAAGAAAGAAAACCTTCAAAAATTTGTGACTTATAGAAATGAAACGTAATTAAATGCATTGGAATTCACTGAAAATAGTTGAAACACTGAATAGCTGAAAGCCATACTCCCTCCCGTATTGAAGAAACCGCATCATTTGAAGTTTCCATACGGCTCTATTTCATGAAGCCCTGATTTGGACCGTCTCAAGCACTGAGTAAGCTCTGCTGATTATCAACAGTGGGTCGCAGAGGCAAAGTGTTCATAGTTAATTGGAAAAGAAGAGGAGCCGTGTGTTATTTGAAACTCCATCTTCTCTCAAATTTTCTAAGCATAAGCAGACGAATCACTAGCGTGGGAAGCAAGCAGATGAGTCTCTGAATCACAAAGCAGAAAGATGTGTTTTCTGAATTGAAAATTGCCATCCACCTTCACGAGATGGGTGACAGCTTCCAGTGATGGAGAATGCAAAATGTTTAAGTTTTGTCCAAATCAAGAACCTTCAACAACGGAAGTGGCTACTCTGAAACTCAAGAGTGACGATGGAGATGGAGATGAAGATGCAGACGGAGATGGAGATTGAGAAGTGGAATACAGCGAGAGATCAATGCGTGAGAGCAGCTTTATACAAGCAGGATGGATCACGCTTTGGAGACAAGAAATACCAGTAGAATTAGCAGGACTAAATAAATTGAGGCACGGTCCTGAAAAAATTTGGCTTTCTCATGACATGCTTCATTCCAACTGCAGTCTTCCTCAGCGTGATTGAGATTTACAAGTAAATCCGTTCCCCCTGCAAAATTGGTATAAACTGTAGGGAGTGTCAACGCTGGTAGAAGAAGGCACTTTCAAAACCGCATTCCAAGACTCAGTAAGGGGGCCTGCACTTAGATGGAAAAGTAATCACATTGTGCGCAATTTGGTAACAAACCTGCAAATTGTGGACCAGCAGTCGCAACGTCCAACACAAATCGATGTAAGACAATGGTTTGACAATGATCACAATGAAAAGCTTCCCTCCTATTCTTCAAACCAGGTCCTCGAACTTGCTGTCACATGGCAATTGACTTACATTGACATCTTGCCCCGACTGTTGTCCACTTGCTTCTAGCTTCAGATTCAACTGACTGCAGGTTTACTGGCTCAATGTGGACCTCAGGGAAGGATGCTTTGCATTGACAAAACTTAAATGTGAGGAACTTTGAGTAGGACCTCATTAGCAGAGGGAGCCAGCGCCCAAAGAACAGAGCCTCTCATAGTGTTGCTGCTTGTTTACTCCTTGTGTACTGTACATCGTGGTTCCATTCAAACCTGATCACAACCAAATGAGGTACATGTAGCTTAATATTGCAGCCATGGATACTTACATGGAGAACATGAAAACACACAATGAAAGGTTGATCCTGATATCTTTCCCTATTGCCAAACGAAGAAAATATCGGATGCTGGCTAGTATCAGGGGGAGCAGATTGACAAACTGATATTTCCCAACGCCTAATTTCAACTCAACTCAGCTTTGCACACACACTAGACAAAAACATCTGGAAAACGTATGGACAGTGTCTTGAACAATAAGACCCTCAAGGTGCATGATTGTGAACCTTTGTACACATCTAGAAAAATCACGCATGACAGAGATAAACTGCGATACTTACAATCCAATATTTAAAACAAATTGTACAGGATATGTATACAACAGTGAGGGCCAATCTACTCCTCGTATCCTCAACATTATCCATGAGGGACGCTCTACATACACCACTATTGCTCTCCTATAACAAACATTTCATAAATTGATGCACGTGGGTGTTTGAAACTGCTCTCCAGGGTGCAATTTTTAAACTCTGTACATTGACTTGGCCCACAATCTATCTACAAAGACCAAGTGAAGTACAAGACATTCACTAGAAGCTCTGAAAAGCAAAAAATATCTAGATTTCAAAATGGATTGCTTACCGGCGTGTGTCATACGTACAATGCTCCAGCACGGTCCCCAGCAAGTAATCTAGATTCTAATACCATGGCCACAAAAAGTGAGAGCATTGCTCAATGTCAACACAAATTTGGACCTAGCTCAGGATAATATCACTCATCTAATATTTTCTTTTAGAATATCGAATTCTCTGAAAAAGAATTTTTAAGTGTGTACTTCAGAACAAGACTTTTGTCCTCCTCCTGTTGCGTTTGACCTCTGAAATGTAGGCACTAAGCTAAATTGTGAACAAGAACTACCGTCTCTGTAGGCATGATATGGTGGCCTTGGCTTTGCAATCCCACAACTCTTTGCAAATCTCAAAGAAAGGGGGTCGCTTCAAAGGATCCTTGTCCCAACACCTCTCAATGAGGGCTTTCAAGCTAGGTAGTGCCTCTCCCAAGCCCAAGTCTGGCCTCACCAAATCTTGGGCCGTTTTGCCCACTATAGAAGCCATGACGTCGAATCTTGTGGAATTTTCAATGTCCTGGAATGGTTCGTTGCCAGTGAGGATTGCTGAACAAGTCATTGCAAAGCTGTACACAACACATGACCAGTTGTACTCGCTTGGCACCTCCGCTTCTGAATTGTAAAACATCTCCGGAGCCATATATCGAGGAGTGCCAATAATTGTATTGACAATGTGGCTAGACTCGTTGGGTGAGTACTTTGCCAAGCCAAAGTCTGCAAGTTTCACAGTGTAGAATCGCTCTGGGGTAAGCAAATAGAGCAACTCTAGTTCTCGTACACGATCCAGATCCAAGGTTGGAGATGACAGTACTCCTCCAATACTTGCACTATTAAACAAAATGTTTGTGGTCTTCAAGTCCCTGTGCCAGATTTTGTGCTCGTGCACAAAACGCATGGCCTCTGCTATTTGCAACATGATATCAAGGGCAACGATCAAGGGGAATGGCCTTGAACCTGGTCCTGGATTGCGACACCGCTGGTCCATCAAATTCCGCAAGTCGCCTTCCATGAGCTCCATGACCAGTACACCAGTCGCCTTATCATAGAGACACTCTTGCTTGAATAAGTTTAACACGAACTTCGTTAGAATTTCCGTCAAGCCAATCACTTGTCCCGAAGTCTGAACTGTGTAGCCAATGAGGCGGACAACATTAGGATGCTGCACTGCTGCTAGGGGGGCTGCATCCATCTCCATTATTCTTCGAACCTCAAATGCTTGGGCCGGGACCTTCTTCACATGGCACAATATTTTATCACACCATATTGCCGTAACTGGACTCCTCGACACTAGATTTACGGGAGGGTCTATTTGGAATGAATAGGGAGAATATCCTGCTTCAGGAATTGGCCCAAGTAGCTTTGTCATCAAAAAAGATGCAATTCTGAACTCGTTCTGGTGAGATGTACGATGCAAGCTATTGCCTAAAAACATCTCAAGTTTTTCGAGCAATTCATCTCTATCTTTAGCCTCCAATGTCGCAGCCACTCCAAGACTGCCAGAGAGTTGGAGCACTCTAGTCTGTAGCACTGCTCTTTGTCGTTCATCACACCAGTGGAATCCTGGATTGTTGAACATCCAGTCACTAGAAACATTGGCTAACTCAATTATTTCTTTGATGGCAAGGTGGGCAATGTCCATACTCCATTGACACTGTTGAAGGGCAAGGCCAAAAATAGACCACCTTGGAATTTGAAGGTGTGGAGTTGTGGTGCTAAATCGGAGTGCAGTCTTCCACCAATCTTCTGCACCACATTCTAATAATATTTCCACCACCTTCTGAAAATTGCGTGTCAAGTCAACCAAAGAATGGATACCAAAAGCAACACACTTGAACCAATAATTCAACTTGAACCATTGCTCGTGTGCAATCGTAATCACCGGCTCCTTCAAAATTTGACAAACTTGTTGAAATCGGCGAAACACTTCGTCTGCATCGGATGATAGAGAGGTAACAAGATGTGCACATTGGAATTTGAACATTCCTACTTGATCTTTGCACCTTTTCATTTTCCCAACCTCTTCCTCACAACATTGAAGTGCAGATGCCAACATTTCAATCAAGGTTGAGAATTTATGTGGGATCTCCATACTTGGATCTTGGTCTCTCCTGACTCGGGGATCGTTGACTTCCTCCCATGTTGATGAACGTGATGTAAGGATATCAGGTTCTTCTCCCTCTCTTAATTTTGCTTGAAGAATATCCACTATCTCTTCAAACGATGGCCTTTGCAAAGGATCAGCATCCCAACATTTCTCCAACAACTCCTTTATCCAAAGATCAATAGAGTCCGGTAGTGCAGGTCGTGCACCACCTAAAACGAGATCATAATCATCCAGTGAATGGTCTTCAAAAGGAATACGACTTGTTAGAATTTCGTAACAGGTCATAGCAAAAGAATATACATCTAATTTTTCAATAAATAAGTCAAGATATTCGGTAATATTTCTATTCTTGAGAGCTAGGAATATCTCAGGTGCCCTCCAAAAACCTGTTCCCACAAACCCCGCTGAGCAATCAAAATCTGCAACATAACATTTAAACTTTCCACCATGTATTGGATCATAATCGTCTCCTAGGGGCCAAATCAACACATTGGATGCCTTCACGTCTTTATGTAGAATACCATCCTCATGCAATGCTTGTATTCCCAAGGCAATGTCCAACATGATTTGTACAATGGACATATTTGGAAAGAGCAAACCTTGGTTGTTATTGCGTAGCATTAAGTGATCAATAAGATGTCGCAAATCACCCCAATATCGCTTCATCAATATTGCAAATCTTCCATCTTGTAACATCATTAGACCATATATTGAACAGGAATGGCCATTTGAATAGTGGCCGTTGGGTCCAAGGTTTCTCAGTATTCCTTTGGGGAATAGTTTCATCATATTTTCTAATGACACCCAACATTTGAATGTTTTCAGCACCCATAACTTATCCTTGGTGCCATCAGGCAATGTCCGTTCTGCCTCAAATATCTCTGCCATGCCTCCCTCTGCTATTTTCCTTCCCACCTCCCACTCATCACCCATGACTTGAAAGAATCCACTAGGCCACTGCTCCTGAAGCAAACGAAATTCTTTCAAGTTCTCTGCTGCCAAAGTAGAAATATCCCGAACATCATCCACCTCGCTCCAATAAGCCTCAACATCGCTCCAATCAACTCGGTCCCATTCATCCATATCATCCGCCATATTCAGTGCGGTCCAATGAACCCCTTCCTATTCAGATTCACAACTTCCGTACTCGGATTCCATCGTGACTCCAACCCTACTTCTTTGAAGTCTCGTCAACCTTTCTGCACAACATAAACAGAGGCTGGATGAGTTCAAAGATCAAGAAATCTATTATTTCCAAGGCTAGAAAAAATGAAGGTATGATGGCAAGGGAAAAAGATGCTTTGGAATTCACAAGTGCTATTACTGACAAAAAAACAACTCCATAAGAAAAAGAAACTAAACTCTAAATGCGCAAAGCACCACATTTTTGGTTGGTGTAAACAAAACTTTGGAAATAATGAAAACCTTAGTAACTCACTATTTCTAATTATATTTTCTTATGAGGTCAATAACCAATCACTCAAGTCTATCTTAACCCTTTAATGCCTCAATCCTTTTTACAATTCTTGTACATTTTTGATTGTTTAGATATATGATTTACTACAATAACTTCAATTTGGTCTTAAAGAAGGATTCTCTTTTATAGATTCAAGAATACTTGGATGCTTGTGAAGATATTTGGACAAAACATTGGCCTAAAGCACTCTATTCATCATCCCAAATATAGACATTGGAAAACTTAGAGGTTAAGTAACAAAACCATTAGAAAAAATAAATTATAGATACTAGATTCAAGTATAAGTGTAAGGGAGTTCATTGCAAAACTTAGCTTCCTAATGTTGAACTCACACAAATGAATCTCAACTACATTAAAACTTTGGCAAAAAAGCACATTGATGGCAAATTTAATGAAAATGGCAAAAATTCCTAGACTTTAGTGCTTTTAACAATTCAAACTCCACAGTCTAAACTCTATATTTGCCCTAGATATTTGAAATCTATATTATTCCTAGAATTATAAAATCTACAATAGTCCTAGTAGCCAGAAATCTATAATAGTCCTAGTAGCTAGAAATCTATACCAACCTAGATTTCACATTTGTTTTTCGGACCGCCTGGTTTGAAAAATGGCATTGGAATATTGCCACTTATAATTTTCTTCCAAAAGCATATTTAGTTCATGACTATCACTATACATTTGATATGTAAACAAAGATTGGAAACATTAACCCCCAAAGTCCCAAAGCCTTTTTTTCATATAATTCCACTCAAAACTGCCATTTCTATTGCAAAGTGCAAAATACTTGAGAAATTATTTTGTTCACAAATCTAACCATAGGATCTTGCACTAAATTATTATAAGAATGTGTAGAAGAAATTTTAGAAACTTTGACAACATGGATTGCAAGATATTTGCGTTTGAAGTGAAGAAATCTGTCTTCATTGTTCCTTGATTGACTAGACTATAAGGCTTTAAAACTTCTTTGCTTAAAATATTTGCTCTTCTAATATTGAATTAAAAATTTTAGATGTTGAAGAATTGAGGTGAAGTGAAAGTCTAGGGAAAAAAATAAAAAAAACACACTTGATAAATGGTGAATTTTGTTAAAATGGCGGCATTCCATTACAATGGCACGTTACTTCAGTTCAGAACGGCCACTCTGAAATCTAGTACATTTTAAAAATCTATAACTTTACTAGATATCTAAAATCTATACCTATCCTAAATTTTTTAGAACGGTCGATCTAAAATCGATATAGTTTGTAGATGTTTGAAATCTACAACTATCTTAGATGTCTGGAATCTATACCTATTCTAGATATTCAGAGTGGACTGTCTGAAAAAATGGCATAAGGAATATGGCACAAAGAAAATATGACATTGGAAATACCGCCATTTTAACAAAACTCGCCATATAATCATTCATCAAAAAATGATAAAAAGAAGTAGGTATGAGATTGAAGGAAAAACAAAATTATTAATAAGTTTAAGATAGAAACGAAATATGCTATCCCAAGGGTGAGATTGCTCTAGTAAACACTCTAAACCCTATCAAATTGTTCTTTTTTTGTAAGTTGTGAAAATTGCATTAAAAAATGAATCCTAAAAATCGTTCTTTCAATTCTTTCAAGAAAATGGTTAGATTGCTTCAAAAACAAGATAGTTCATAACTACCTCATCACTAGTCCAAATAGAATGAATCAAATCTTTCCATGTAAACAAAAGTACTTACAATGAGAAACAAAAATTTGAATTCTTTTGTATCACTTTTTGTGATTTCTTTGTGTTGCCAATGAACCCAATTTGGGACTTAAGGTGATACCACATTTGTTCCTATACATTGATTCAAATAAAAAATGTACTCCCCCCAGAACTAATGAGTTTCCCTATCTTCAAAAAAATTTCAAAAAATCACAACAAAAATTGAAACCATAGGAGCCTATCCAAAATCCATTTTGTCCACCAAGTGGACTACATGACTTTAACCCCTAAATGCCCAAAGCACCCAAATCTGGTGTTTGCAAAACTTTGAAGTTAAATAAAACCTAAAATAGTTGTTATTTTTAGTAGTTTATATTTTTAGAAAGTTCTTCTTGAGGTCTAATTTTAGCATCAAAAATCCAATTTTGAAAATAAATGATAGTAATTTTGCTATTCAAGTTTTTGTACAAGGGTACCCATTGCAATCTTGACTTCTCGTAGTGTTGAGAGCTCTTGGAAATGAGCCTCAAATACACTAGATCTTGGAGAAAAAATCACATTCAAAATTCATTTAAAAAAATTGTAGAGTACATTGTAAGAAGCCATAAATTGATCAAGGTTATACAAGTTAAGCCCTTTAACCTCATATTTTTTTGGTCACCAAATTTTTAGATTTGGCTTGTGTAAAGAAGATTGAAAGATTTTTGCAATTTTAGCACCCTCATGGTCAAACATTATAATCTTTCACTCCATAAGTGATAATGTTGTGTTTTCTTTTCCTATGAGATCTTTAACATGTCTAGTTTGAATTTGTACGGTTACAATTCAAAAAAATTGATACAACTTATCAAAATGTTGGCATTTTGTTCAATTTAGAGCAAATTTCAGGAAGCCCAAAACGGGCCTTGGGCATTTAGGGGTTAAGAGTTAAACAAACAACTTTCACGTTTCTAATCACCTTGTGATCAAATGCTATAATATTTCAATCCACATGTGATGTTGTCTTTTTCTATATGATCCATAAAACACGTAGTTAAAATAACATGTCATTCTTTCTCCTATAAATTTCAAATGTTCCCTGTTTGCAATATTCAGAGTTTAGAATAACTTAGAATTTATTTACCTTATGATTTTTGAAGAATCAAGCAGGTAGTATATTCAGATGAAGTGGAAAGTAGGAAGCTCGAATCAAGACGTAGTTCAGCTCCAATTTCATAATGTCAGATTCTTCCAGCTGCGGGAGTTCTTGGAACCCAAATTCAATAACCAAATGTTGTTTGTCACTGCCTGCAGTTTCAAAGCTTCCTCAAAAAAAATTTCACATGTTCAAGCTTCACCAAACAACAACATAAGAAGAATAACACAACTTGAGATAAAATGTCCAAGCATTCAGAAATGCACACACCGAAGGCAATACCATACCTTGGATTTGATAAAAGAGCTGGAAGGGGTCAGACCTGCAACGCCTACACTCCAGGAACAAAAAGAATTTCAGAAAAAAACAGAAACTGGAAGTGCACTTCAACAGGAGGTCCACAAAGCGCTCGGGCTCTAAAAGCGTCCACCTCCTGAAATGTACATTGTCTGTGCATGTTGCTTATTCATTGTACCAGCAATGAACAAAGGGTGTACATTTCAGGAGGTGGATGGTTCTAGTGACCACTGCGTTTCAACTTCAAGAATTCATAACTAATTCCACAAAGCTCCAAGTAATATGAAACGAGTTGGGTTAGATGTGTCTTTCAAGGAAGTTTTACTGAAAAATACTTCCATCAGTTTAACCTCCTCAAATTGATGAGATTCAGCTCTTAAATGGGTGCATTATGGACCTCCTACCTTTGTAGCAATGCAGACTGCATCTTTAAAACAACCAAAATACTGGATTTGCTCAAACTGAACTACAACTGCAGAAAGCCAGAAAACCATTCTCTCATTCCGAATAGCGTGGGACTTGGAATACTAGGAATCAAGAGAAAGAAGTACCTGCTAAACTGGCTGGACTCCCTGTAGATGAGGAACCTCATACAAATTCTTGCGCCGGCGCCTTCCACAACCTCACACAATCGCTAGTCGATAAAACACAGTCCCTAGTCGCTACACGGAAAGAAGTCTCAAGAAGAAATACAAATTTAAGAAACAACAGCCACTTCTTCCACAACCTCAAGCCCTAGAGCGTCCGAAGCTCCACTCCGCTGTGTAGCAACTGCAAACCTAGTGTCGCCATATTTATCACGCGATCATGTATCAAAGTTGAACCACTGATACAGCCACTCCCACTCCCAAGAAAGCCATTATAGGCTGCAGGTTCCCTCTGGTCACACGAGAGGTCTCTATCAGTCTACAAACCACTCATGCTCCAACCGGCAGCAAAGTGGCGAAACAGGATATCGATCAGAGCTGTGCAGACTAATAACTTTGATCTCTGATTGCAGGTTAGGCGCAACGATCGCAGAAGAGAAACTGAGCGAGGTTCAACTCTCATGTTCAAAGCTAAAACCGTTGTCGCTTTGGGTGCGATCCGAAAGAAAATGACTGGACACACAAACATCAAAATCAGCTCGTGCACATGGTCAGCGGTGAGGGCCCTGTGCGACTTCGGGCGAGCAGAGGCGAGCCCCCACCCCCGACCTGTTATGTCCTTGATATTATTTGGTTTCGATTCATGTACAAGTAACCGCTAGTTTTGATAATTCTCCATAACGGTGAGTCAGATATTATTGGCATTGTTACTTTGGCCAGACTCTATTGTCTAGATGTGAAATATCATAAATATATTACCCCTGGAAATGGATTTACACAGATCATATCAATTAAAAACCACCTCGCAAATAAAAAAAGAAAACACAAACACCGGATTTGCCCACCCACCTCCCAAAACCAAAACCAAAAAAGCCTTGATAAGGGTATGATATCTGACATACGTACGGAATACATGTGGAATATGTACAGATATGTTATATTATATTGAATGAATGTATTGAATGGCTGTATTATATTAAGTACTGATACAGTACGATACACTGTTACATATCTGGGATACGGGATATGCTTCTTATTTCCATATCAATTGTAATCAAACATTGTAAAATAGTCCGAAAAAATATACACATAGGGGGGATGAAAAATTCATCTAAGGTGGAAGCACCCAAAACCGTCAAAATAAGGAATTCAGCATATTTGGAGGCACCATTTCAAAAAACTAATATTTTTGTGATAAAGGCAAGAGAAAATCATGAATTTTCAAAAAAAAAAAAAAAATTTTCAAACTTGGCATGTATCATTAGATGATATTTGGGGGTCTTGGAGGGCCGTTTCAGGCCTGTTCGCTGATCTGCCCAGATTCAGTGAACACCGGTACGGGTGTGTCAGAATTTTTTTTTTCAAAAAAGAAAAAGAAAAAAATATATATTTTTTTTACCAAAATATCATTTTAAGCAAAAAAAAAAAATCAAAAAATGACGTGGCAGTCGTTGACCACGTCAGCCAGCTGCTGCTGCTGCGTTCCCAGTCTGGGAACACAGTAGGCAGCAGGGGGAACTTGGAGCCCTCCAAGACCCCCAAATCTCATCTAATGTTTCTATGAATTTTCAAAGTTGCAGTTCCCTAGACCACTGGAACCGTCCTATAGGTGGACCTAAATTTAAATTCTGACAAATTCAGCACTTAACCAATCATAGTGAAAGAGAAGAAAACTTTATGACACATGTCATAAACCATTCAATGGAAGTTTAAGGACGATTTAATGTCCATCTAGGAACAAAGATTAGGTACCGGGACACTATTAGGTGTTTCTACCTTATTGTAATTCATTCACTTATTAAGTGAGGGGTCACTATCCCCTCTAAAGGAACACTCCCTCATCTCACGGCACTACCATAGCTTGGACATGACAAAAAGAACTTAAAGGCGACAGACTAGCAACGCCCAGAATCCTAAACCTGCAGAATATCAGGAAAAACATAAACTGCAAGCGATGCAAACTTTACATCTTTAAAACAACCAAAATGTTGGACCTGCCTCGAACGAAACTGCAAATGCAAACAGTTTCGAAACTGCAAGCGATGCAAACTTTACATCTTTAAAACAACCAAAATGTTGGACCTGCCTCGAACGAAACTGCAAATGCAAACAGTTTCGAAACTGCAAGCGATGCAAACTTTACATCTTTAAAACAACCAAAATGTTGGACCTGCCTCGAACGAAACTGCAAATGCAAACAGCCAAAGAACCATTCTCTCATTGCGAATCAGGCAACTTGAGAAAACTAGAAAGTAGGAGAAGGAAGTACCCGCTAAACTGGTTGGACTCCCTGTAGATGAGGAACCTCGTACAAACCCTTCCGCCGGCTCCTTTCACAACCTCGCACAATCGCAAATAAAACAAAGTCCCTAGTCGCTACCGGGAAAGAAGTCTCAACAAGGTCGAGCGTCTCAAGAAGAAATACTCCGTACAAATTTAAGAAGCAGCAGCCGCCGCTTCTTCCACAACCTCAAGCCCTAGAGCGTCCGAAGCTCCCACTCCGCTGAGCTGGGTAGCACTTGCAAACCTAGCGTCGCCATATCCACCACGCGATCCTGCATCGAAGTTGAACCACTGATCCGGGCCGCTCTCACTCCGAAGAAAGCCATCCTAGACTGGATGGTCACACGGGAGGTCTTCCTTCCGCCAACCACTCATGCTCCAACCAGCAGCCGAGTGTAGAAACAGAGTATCAGGGCTGTGCAGACCAAATAGCTTCGATCTCTGATTTCAGATCTGGCGTAACCATCGCAGAAGAAAAAACAAGCGAGGTTCAATCCTCGTGTTCCAACCTTAAACCCTGTCGCTTTGGTGCGATCCGAAGGAAAAAGTTCTGCCAAGGCCGCCCGTGAATCATGGAAAGAGAACAGTACCCTGCGTAGTTCTACAGGAGCAAGGTGGCCCAGCATGGAAGGAAGGGACGCGGAAGCTTACCGCTGGAAGGACGGGCCGACTTCAGGCTTCACTGTTTTCCAACAAGATTTGAATGATAAAATTTATATTTATTTTTTAAAGATGATATTAGATGTCTACTTATAAGCCATTAACTTTTCACCGTAGATATATTTTATAGTGTATAACATCATGGTACCATACGTGTAGGTCCATTTTGGAAATAAATAGGGAAGATTTGGATCGTATCTGAAACTATAAAAATTGTAAAAACTATATCTGAAAATCTGAAAAAATTTCATTGTTGCTAATTTTGAATATCCAAAAATTATTCTTGAGAATAGTTTAGAAAAAGGAACACATTTACACATGAGTAGAAAAAATCAATCCAAAATTAGGAGTGTAAAAATTAGAAAAAACAAAGTGCTGAGGGCCAAGATATCCAAATCTAGAAAATAATTCAAAATACTCCAACACATTTACAATAGAACCTCTCTTAGTGCATAATGCTGGAACTATGCACTAAGAGAGGTTTATGCATTTGGAGAGGTGCAGTATTGGCCACTAACTCATGTGGCATCTTACTACATTACTTTTCAAAAAAAAATCTTTAAAATTAGGCCCACCCTACTAACTTTTTTAGTGCATATTATGCACTAATAGAGTATGCACTAAAAGAGGTTCAACTATATTTCATAGATTATGTAATGTACTAGAGCACTGATTTCATTCTTCTTTCTATTGATGTATTACGTAACCTTTCTTGAAGCTCCCTTGATAAATATTACTCCAAGAATTAGAAGAAGTGTACTTTTCACAATATTCATCATTCTTCTGAGGGATGGTTGAATGCTCAAGAGTTAAACATGATTTGTTGAGACTTTTATGTTTGTTATTGTCTTTTAGCTTACTTTTGACCAGCTCTATTGTGGTCATCCAAAGTTCAAATATTCTACTATCTATTTTTTTGTGCTTCCAATTATAATAATCTCAAATTCTTATCCCTCACCATTCAAAAGATTGTGATTTATTTTTTAAAGTTGTTTTGAATTTTGGATTGGTAATGCTCTGGGGTAGGATGTAGATCCCTTTTACAGTTTCAGGGTAGGGCCAAAATTTGGAGCTTTGCTTCAAAATTTTATTCTGCGAAAAATATAGAAATCTATTATTTTGCAATTTCATCCATTGTGGATGAGGACCGAATATTCCTTCAAGAAAAACTCGTATAGTATCTCTTTCAAAGAGACAAGTGTGGAGGGCTTGCGTCCGTGCCTTTCTCCATTGGCCTTTGTTGCCTCCATCCAGTTCCTTTGCACAATTGCACCAGCCTCTTTCTTCAGCTTATCCTTGCGCTTCTCCCTCTTGCGGCTGCTTCCCATGCGTCTCTTTCCATTGGGAAGAAGTGCCCGGCTGCGGCAGGCAAAGCAGCGTTACCATAGTTGCGCAGGATGACAACAACGCTGCCGGCTGCTGGCCCTTGCCTTCCCCCTGGCCTCCACCTCGCAACTCAATTCAAACCCTCCGCGTCTCGCAACCATTTCAATTCCGCCTCTTCTGCTTCCTCCTCTGGAGCCTCTCGCAATTTTTACAATTTCACTTCTTCGTCTTCCTCGGCAGCCTCGGGCAGCAATAATTCCACCACATCTTCCTCCGCCTCTCGCAGTTATTTGGATTCTTCTGCCTCCGTCGTCTCTCGCAGTTGTTACGATTCAAGTTCTGATGGTTCTGCCTCCACGGTCTCTCGCAGCTATTTGAATTCAAGTACTTCTGGTTCTGCCTCCGTCGTCTCTCGCAACTATTTGAATTCAACTTCTTCTGGTTCTATTTCTTCCTGCGCGGCTTCTCGCGGCTCTAATTCTAGTAATTCCTCTTCTGCCTCCGCCGCTTCTTCCTGGCATCGCAATGGTGTTCGCTCCCATTCCGCCACCGGTTTAGGGCGCCACCTGCATTCCTCCCCCACCGTTGTGTTTCTTTCTAAAGGCGTTCGCGATCTCCTGGACCCCGCCACTGACATTGAGTCTCGTGAGGAAGCCCCGGGTGCTGTGACATTGGTCCTCGAAGATGGTGTGCGCGAGGAGGAGCAGCAGCAGGAGGTCGCTGATGTGCTTGAGAGCTTGAGCTTCAGAACGGATAGGAGCTCGAGTAATCTCATCTCGAAGCAGATTTCGAGACAGAGTGGAGCAGAGGCTGGCGCGCCTCGGAAGAAGGTGGACAGGTGGGTCAATCCTGCTGTGAGGGAATTGAATGCTGCAAAGCGTGCGGAACAGCGCGGAGAGGCGTTCCCGAGAGGTGAGGAAGCAGTTTTGGATGGTGCGCGGTTTTCCACGAGCGCTGTTCCGCTGGTGAGTGAGGCTGGAGCGCGTTATCAGAGGCTTCCCATCAATTTGGACTTGCAGTTATACTGGGCGCGCCTTTTGCGACAGAAAGGTCGGCAAGAGCAGGCAGTGGCGCTTCTGAAACAGGTGCTTCCTCTTTTCCATGCCTAATAAGCATATGGACCCCCGTCTTTCCCACTCACGGGGCTTAAACCCTAAAATGCGCAAAGTGCGCTGGAATCTCGTCATCTAGACCAATTGGCTTAATTCACCTTGCGGATGTCTCTGCTGAGTCTTGACAATGTAAGGTCATGTGGCAAGCTCGGCTTATCAAAGCTCTGTAAAACTGGTGTCTGAAATCGTGCCTGTTATGGTGTGTACCACTTTCTTCTTCACGGAAAGCGTGGATGCATATGAATCATGGAGGGGGACGTTCACCTTGTTATTTTGCATACCCTGCTCTGTACAGCACTCGTGTTTCATCGTCTTTCAGTCCCAGCCTTATGGATTATGTTTCTCTTCTTGTTGCTCCAGACTTCCTCCTGTTCCTCTGTAATATGTGCATCTGTGAATCGTTTCAAGGGGCAAACATCTGTGAATTCATCGTAATTTTCGGAATGAATATTGAGTGATGCCGCTTGCGTTCAATCTCATGTAGTCTTTGTTTTGGCAAAGCTCTTTTCTGTACGCAGCTAATGCTGTTGTGGCAATAACTTATAAAGCGTGCTTCTCGTCAACCTGGTAGTCGATTTTGATGAACTGAATCCTGCCTTTTGTGCTTTATCAGTGGCCTCTTGGATTCAGGCTAATGCTTCGCCTTCGAATTGGTTTATTGGGTTCTTGTTTTGCAGTGCATTAGAGACTGGCCAGATGATGGCAGGCCATATGTGGCGTTAGGAACACTTCTAAGAAAGTCCGGTATGGTTCAAGAAGCCCGGAAAGTTTTTGAAGATGGATGCCAAGCTGTTCGTGGAGAGAATCCCTACATCTGGCAGGTTGGTTTGTTATTTCGCCTCTCTCTCCTTTAGTGTTGCTTGTGAGTTGGAATCTAGGGAAGCAAGTTAGAGATGAATTTGACGAAATGATCTGGATCTCTGTTTACATCTAGAAAGACCATCATACTATCAGCTCTGCTCTATTTGTGGCTTACATTGGATCGGGGGACGGGTTATCAGGCGTGGGCGGTATTGGAAGATAGGACGGGAAATACTGGGAAAGCTAGAAAGCTTTTTGATGCCGCGACTGCGGCAGATCAAACCCATCCTGCTGCCTGGCAAGGCTGGGCTCATTTGGAGTTGCGAGAGGGTAACTCCAAGAAAGCCAGAGCTCTTTTAAAAAAAGGCTTAAAATATCATGGCCCAAACGAGTATCTCCTACAAACACTAGCACTTATTGATGTGAGAATGGGTAGATATGAACAGGCTCGCAGTTCTTTTTCAAAGGCTACTCGAGCAAACCCCAAAAGTGCAGCCAGCTGGCTGGTACGTTACTTGGCTCCAACTTTGAGTGGGTGGTATTTTAGCATTACTAATAAAGACGTCTTTCGCTGAATGAGATGACATAATTTGTACATAAAGGTTTGGATTTTTCATGTTGCTACTCTCGGGTGTAATATTGATTTAGTTACTAGCATAGATTTGTTCTCGAAGCTCATTGCATGCGACACAGGGTCAACAGTTCTCTGACTTCCTTTAGCAGGCTTGGGCAAGGATGGAGGCAAGTCAAGAATGTAAAACCACAGCTCGAAATCTATTTAAGGTAGTATTTTGAACTGTCTATATTTTCGATTATCATGTTATGGTTTACCTCAGTGGCACTTTGCTCTTTCGTTCATATGTAGATGCCCTCGAAATAAATGAATCAGCCGATTAGTATCCACGACTTTTTCACGACTTCGAACATATTCTGCGATCGAAGTTATTATGCAGAGGGATTGTTGGTTGAGGTTTTTTCTGTAGAATCCAGTGCGGAAAATCATACCTCTCAGAAGTGTCCTGCATGCCCTGATCGAAGTCGAAATAAGTTCAAGTAGTCATTGAGCGAGTGGGCTATAACCTTTGGCTGAAAACATACGCAGAGTGGAGTAGAAGCAAGTCCGAAGAACCGGTATGTTTGGCAAGCATGGGCTTTGTTTGAAGCTAAGGAAGGAAATAAAGAACGTGCTCGACAATTATTCCAACGAGGACAGCAACTGAATCCTGTCGATCCGGTTATTTATCAGTCATATGGTCTTTTTGAGTATGACTGTGGAAATCTTGACAAAGCTAGAACGCTTTTCAAACGAGGTGTTGCTGTGGGTCCGCAACATCAACCTGCGTGGATTGTACGTTTCACATTCTATTGTCAGATTTTTTTATTGTAAATACGCTTGTTCACTAGTTATGCATTTTGACGGTGGCTGTGCAAATATACCTGGTGAAGTCGGCTGCTAAAATTTTCACAACCCTCACGGTGTTTCATTAACGGTGTGATAAACCTGTCATTTTCAGGCGGTGTGGAACTAGTTATGTTGGTATCTTTCAACACCTCTTCTTGTACAAAACAATGAATTACTTATTTTGGGTGGTCAGTGCAGGCTTGGGCTTGGGTAGAGTGGAAAGAAGTCAACCTTGATGTAGCTCGGGAGCTATTCCAGAGAGCGATTGCAATTGACCCAAGATCGATGGATGCAGTGCGATCATTTCAGGTCTACGTCCTACAATATCCCTGCGCTTACGGAGTTTCTAGTTGTGCTTTAACTGTGGCCTTAGTGGATGCGATCTTCACACACGAAATGCTCCGTAACCAGATTTTTTCTTCTTCTTTTGGTTTTGTATCAGAATTGCTGTGAGATGAACAAATATGAATGGTCGGTGAACGTTGTAAGTACATTGTGGTTGACAACGTTTGCTGAAAAGTCATCCATTGGATGGCATACGGTAATAGTGCAACCTTCGGCAGCGCTAACGTTTTCCTATATTTTGCGGAACTGATTGACATACTTGACGTCAGATAGAGGGCAGGCACTGAAATGAGTAGTAAAATGTTTTTGACAGGCTTGGGGTATCTTAGAAGACAGAGAAGGGAATGTAGGAGTTGCAAGAGTTTTATTCAAGCGGGCACTGAGAGTGGACTCTCAGAATGTACCAACATGGATGTCCTGGGCCGCTATGGAAGAACGCCAAGGCAATGCTGTGCGAGCTGATGAATTGCGAAACTTATGTCTTCAACAGGTACTGAATACTTTGTTCTATATTCGTCGACTTTGTGTATTGGTGGAGACATGCATCAGCTTGTTGATGAAGGCCAATCTTTAATTTATCACAAATTCTTATGAGAATTTTCCTGATATTCTACAGAGGACAGAGATTGTGGATCAGAACCCATGGGATGTGAACCTGGAAAATATGTTAGCTCCGGCAATTGACAAATTGAGGGATTTCCTAAAACTGGAACAGAGATTTCCATGGTCCAAGGAGCAAGCGAAACCTATGGATGAGAGGACGGTGGGAAGCCTTGAGGCTTTAGAAGTTTCTAGTAGATTAGAAGAGGAATTTGATGTTGATGCCTTTTTGGGTGAGAAGTTCTCCGAGCGTTATGGGAATGCAGCTGGGCAGCCACGTCAAGAATCCAAAGTCGCTATTAGAAGACAACGGAGACTCAACGATAATGAAATCGCTTGAAAATATGTAAGGCTCTCTGATCCTCCAATGTGCATCCCGCAAAAGCTTGCAGACAATGTAAGCTTCACGTGAATAGTGTTTTCCTTTGGGACAAATATCATTACTGATCATGCAAGCGCTGTAAGCCTAGATCAATTTTACAGCTGCAGCATGGTCAGGTCTGCTGTAATCTTCCGGATGCAATACTGATGTTGGAGAGTGATTAATCCCCTAGTGCTCTGATGGATTAGCTGCGATGCAAGACACGTGTAACCTGGGAAGTAAAGTTCCAGCACCTGAATTCGTTCGTCCGAAGAAGAATTTGAGCGTGGTTCCTATTATTGAACTGCAAAAGGTTTTGTTGGGTCTTGCGGGTAGTCCATACGGGATTCTAGATTCTTAGAATGCATTTTTGGGACACCATATGACTAAATTATGAAATTTCAAAAAGCTGAAAATATGTGTACCCAGTAATTGACCCCAAGGTTTTCTAGAATAGAGGCCTTACTGTTTAGGCAAGAGTCTATAGACATGTCATATAACATAAGATGATCATAGGTAATGAAGAAATTTATCTCTACCGTATGAGAATGAGCAGTAACCATAAGTTGTAGAGGTATTGGAAGCCATAACCTCAGATTGCATTGTCAAACTTCAAGTAAGGGCCAGCCTGATTTGCAATTTGACTATCTTGGGGCCAATTCCAAGAGGGGCACATATTTTTCAGAGGTGTGTGCTTCTTTCATGAATTATAAGTGGACTTATAATTTTCTGATTAAAATTGTAATTTCTGTGAATTTTTGAATTGGGTTGTCCTGAAATTACAAAACCGCCCATAGAGTGGAGTCATAAATGTCTTACTAACAACCCATAAGCACCCTTCCATGTATCTATGAGCACTTAACTATTGACCAATGAAAGATGGATACATTAGCCTTTGTAGCATTAATGCTCTGATTTTGTCAGAAAAGTGAATGAACTTGGATGGGTTTGGTGGCGGAATTGGGACTAAAAGTAGCCTGGCAGAAATAGGTAGCTAATGGTTTTAGGTTGGTTTACCTAGATTGAGAGGTTTTGAAGGTTGACCAAGTGAACACTATAAAGTAGTTAATTTGAAATACTCACATGAATTGTGACAATTATTTCTCATCCCTTGGAGGTATGATTGGTCAAACCACCTCAATAGACTCTTAACTTCTTCACACCGAGGTGCTATTATTATTCATTATTATAACATTTATAATGGTTGTTTTTGTCTTTCTTGTCAGGGAAGGAATCAGGCTACTTAACAATCTTATGCAGTTTTGTAAATAATTAGGGGAAAATTGGAACATGTCTAAAATATAAAAAATTGCACAAGTATTTATGAAAACCTAAGAAAATTTCATTGCTGCCAATTTTTAATATCTGAAAAATTCTTCTTAAGATAATTTAGAAAAAAAGATACATTTATTGTAGGCATGAATTGAAAAACTCAATCCATTTCATCAAAGTGAATTCAAAAATTCAAAAAATTTGGAGGAGAAAGCCAAAGCCAAGAAATAATTTCAATATTTATTGAAGCAAAGGCTAGAACAGGTACTACGAGACCAGAAATTGGTCGAATTGTCAAAATTTTGAATAATAAATTATTTGGACACTCAAGGGTTTGGATTGTTGAAATTCTAAAATTAAATTATTTTGACACTTGGATGCTAAATCAATCTAAATTGAACATACAATATGTAGTACTATAGACACTTTCAAGGTGTTAAATTGTCAAAATCCCAAAATTAAATTATTTCGAAGTTGGATGCCAATTGACATTTGGATTTGAAATCCAATATGAAATTATTTCGACACTTAAGGTGCCAAATTGTTGAAATCCCAAGATCAAATTATTTCAACACTTGGATGCCAAATCTAACTTGAACATACAAGTTGGAGTACTATAAACACTTTCAAGGTGTCGAATTGTCAAAATCTCAAAATTAAACTACTTTGACATTTGAGTACTGACATATAGGGTGCAATACTATAACCACTTTCAAAGTGTGGCAAATTGTCAAAATCCCAAAATGAAATTATTTTGACATTTGGGTGCCAAATCTAACAATAACCTATGTTATGCAACACTATAAATACTAAACGATATAGTACCACAAGCATGGCATTACTTTAATATAGATTTTACACTAAAATCGTCTTACATATATTGCATATTCTACCAATATTTTAGGACAATCTTACATGTTTTGGCCCTTCAAGGATTAATAATAAGGGTAACCACTTTAGGCTTACCATTGTCAAACAACAGATTCATAAAAGAATACTTGTACATAATAGAGTTAATTGTAAAGTGTGCAATAGGAGACTAAGAACTAGAATTTGAAAAAAATATTGGACAAAATTCCTTAGAGAACCAAAAGTGAGGACAGATGGAGTTTGATGTCCTGTTTTTTTTTATTCTTAATTAAACCTTTCTTGTTTACAAACACATGACGTACTTTAGGATTAACTCTAATACAAGGTGAATTATTGTGAAGTTGTTTTTTTAAAGATTTTTTTATTGTAAACCAAAGTATTTTAAAGAAAATTCAAAGAGATCAACTCAATTTTTTGAAAAATATTAATTATTGATTGAAGGTCTAGTGAACAATTTGTTTAGCTAATTTTAGTAGGTTTTAGTAATTTAGTAATTTTACATTTGTGCATGAATTTCTAGGACTCCTCGTTATCATCATATTTTGCATATTCAGCTTTGCTTCATGTCTCTCTAGTAAATATTGCAAACATTATAAGGGTAATTAAAATTTTAATATTAATTCAAGTAGCAAAATTCTCTTTATTTTCAGTTCAATTTTTTTCCTTAACCAAGTAGATTTATGACTATTCAAAATGTTTAAATTACTAGAAATATCCTTTTGAAGTCCATCTCTAGTTTAGATGTTGTGACTATCTTTTAATCTCTTGTAAATAATTATATTTAACTCTTAAACAATAGGCCAAACCCTCAAGTTTAACTTTTGGGAGAATCATTGACAAAAGGTGTTTTTTTGTAATTTTAGGAATGTTTCAATCTATTAGATCCGCTTCTATAATGAATATGGCTTATTAAGCACTATATTTAAGTTACAAAGTCAAAGCAGTAATTTACTCTTCACTTGTGTACGTTCCAATCAAATAAATCTTAGGCAAGCAACAAGGAATGTGTCCCCTTCAAGGAGATTTTTTATTATCCCTTGGATTGCCCTTCAGGCAAAGGAATGTCGTTCAAGAATTAATAATCAATTAATAGAATACATCCTTCTATTGTAGACTATTTGAACTCTCACATATTCAATAATTTAATCAATTGAAATATCAATATTAGAGGTATAAAATAAGAAATACGGAGGTTAGAAGTCAATGATGAATTCATTTAATTTTTAAAGTTGCTTGAAAAAATAAAGCAAAATATATCTTACTAGAATAGTAGCAACCTTGCAAATTCAAAATGTACATTTCATTTCAAACCCTTCTTGAGGTATTACACTATTGGATTCTTTTGAATTCATCATGAGATCAAATTTGGAAGATTGACAAAATATAATACAATACATACAACTCTAATTAAAAAAAAGTCATATTGAGTTATATATTTTGGAAACATATTTTATAATAATAAAAAAGTATATATCTACCACATATTTGTAGATGATTGTAAGAATAGTTTGTAAAGAATTTAGCGGTACATTTACATTTTATTTATAAAAATAGTTCTAACCTTCATTCAATATTTACATACATTATACATGGTGCAAGTAAAGGTGGGTGAAGTTAGAGAATGACATTTGATTAAAATATGCAAAAGTTACATGAGGTCAAAGTTGAATTGGTAGACTTTCTACAATTTAACTCTAATTTCAGTGTTCACATGTTGAATAATCAATGTGCAACAATCGACTAGTTCTATTTGAATTTTTTTTGACCCCTAAAGTCTCAAGACCTTTTATCTATAAAAAAATCACTCAAAGCTGCCATTTCTATTGCATTGAGTCAAGAAAATAAGAAAATATTTTTTTAATATTGAAGTATATGATCTTGCATTTAAGTTGTATAAAAATATGTAGTTAATTTCTTGTGAATTTTAACTCCATTGATTAAAAGATGTTAGTATTTGAAGTGAAGAAAAGTCTAATAGGACGAATGCATTGCTACACCAAATAATAAGACTTTGAATCTTCTTAACTTTAGATTTTTATCCCATTGATTTTGATTTTGATTTTTTTAATTTGAAGAATTGAATTGAGAGTCTTGTAAAAATAAATTTTGAAAAAAGATTTCTTTTAATCCTTTAAAAAATTATTAAATAAAAGTAGGCTTGAAATGGAAAAAAAACTAAATAGGTAATAGTTCTATGATGAAATTATAATCCATAAATTCCTATAGTGAGATTGTTTTAGAAATCAAATGAACCACAATGGAACTTTATTTTTTGGAAAATTGTAAAAATTGAGTTTAGAATCAACACTAGTACGTTATTTTATCACAAAGATGCTCTATGATCTGAATGCTTGCAAATCAAAATGGCTTATAAATTTCTTGTCACTTATCCAAGTGGAATGAGTCAAATATATCCAAATAGAAAAAATATACTCTACAGAAAGATTATAATTAATTTCAAATTTTTGTAATTAGAATTTGGTTGTATAATTTTTATTTCAAATGGCACCTATTGGAATAATATTTCAAGAAAGCTAATTTATTGTTCTATCTTGAAAAAAAGTTTAATAAAAATCAAGCCAAAAGTCGAGATCATACAAACCTATCCAAATTCCCGTTTGTCCTTTGAGGGGACTTTAGAACTTCAAGGTAAAAGTCAATCTTTGATTTCCATGATCCTGTCCAACTTCTAAATTTTTTTTGTTTTCTTGAATCTAAACGCCCACCACCATCGCTTATATATATATACACCAAATACTGCTAAGCTTGAACAATCATGCATTTTGGACAACAATTGGACATCTCTTATATCGTTTTCTTTACAATTTCACCTACATCAATAGACTTCATCTAAAACTTAGTAAATTATATATTTCTTGGAGTTTTTCAAGGATTCATCGACACTATTCTCTTGATTTTTTGATCTAATGGTAGCCATGACCAAAAGCAAGTACGATTTTAATAGAAATTTGCCAAAATTTCAAGGTTGGTCCTACTCTACATCACACTTTTGGATGAAACCAAGAGTGTGATAAGATTAATATCCCATTTTCAAGCCACCAACTTAGAATCATGCCCTAAAAAATCTTAAAATAAGTAGATACTTAACTCAAAGATGTTCACATCAAAATTAGAGCATGGTTTTTAAAATTCTACTAGGTTAGACTTTGAAAATTATAATTAATTCATATGGTATCCAAAAAGCAAATAACAAAGTGTTTAGGATTCTTTTTAAAATTGATAATAAAATTGGAGCATGGTTTTAAAAATCTACTAGGTTAGACTTTGAAAACTATAATTAAATCATATGATATCCAAAAAGCATACAACAAAGCAATTTTGGTTCTTTTTCAAATTGCTAATAAAATCCAAAAGCATTTATGACAATTCGATAACGGAAATTACTCGACATCGCTCAAGTGCGACAATCTGTACGGTACAATCTTCGTTTCGCACCAAGCTGAGGTGGACCAACCTTAT
This sequence comes from Neckera pumila, assembly GCA_963969595.1. Classification (NCBI taxonomy): domain Eukaryota; kingdom Viridiplantae; phylum Streptophyta; class Bryopsida; order Hypnales; family Neckeraceae; genus Neckera; species Neckera pumila. The sequence continues at coordinate 22,283,838 of OZ018413.1, forward strand.
CAAGGACCTCAAAAAAACGAAACTCATCCAAATAGATGAACGACATTCATCCACAACGACTTTAGGGTGTCGTCTCTCTCCTTTTCGTTTCCCATTTGCCTTGCTTTCGTCGTAGTTCCTTGAGTGGCTTTCGTCGCAACATTACCCGGACTCGGAAGTCAATTCAGGCGAGTGGGCTTTTGTAAGCCCAACCAGCCAGGTTGAGCGAAGACCTCTTGTACGTTACAACCGAGAGTAGCTCCGCCTCTTGCGTTTCTTCCGATCCCAAATTCTCGCAGACGTTGCTTTTCACGGTGCGAGGTTTGGTTCCCGATACACTTGAAATTTTGCAGTTCGTGATTAGGTTAGGTTTTGAAGGAGTGGCGCAACGCCAGAAGAAAGAAATCGTAGTTTTAGAGGAAATTGGAAAAAGCTTTGATTAATGTCATCTGCGGCGGAGTTTGTAGAGGGCGGTGCGCAGGACCCGTGTGACGATGCGTGTAGCATCTGTCTTGAATCGTTTTGCGATGACGATCCTGCCACTGTAAGCCAGACCGAATTCTTGCTTTTCTGTCTGTGGTGTGGACTTCGTGGAATTTGATTTGGATTGGAATTTGGTCGTGTTTCTGTGAGGTTTAGGGTAATTGCGGATGGCGAACTCGTGTTGCGTGCGGAGGATTGTGGATTGTGGGTTGTTTTTGTTTTCTGTTTGTTTTTTAATTTTAGTTTAGTCTTTTGGGCGTATGGATAGTTTTGGTTGTGATGTATGGGAGAATTTGGATCGAATTTCCTATGTAACGAACCGACTTTTTGTGCTGGTTGGCGACAGGTTACTAGCTGCAAGCATGAATACCACCTGCAATGTATTCTTGAATGGTGAGTGCCGTGGTTTATTAGCTTTGCAGTTTTTCCATAAATTTCGGGATCGTCTCTGACTTTTAGTAGACTTCGATCTCGCGTTTTCTGGTCATGTTTCTCAACGCAGTTATTGTAGCTGGTAATCGCTGTATTTATGTCAGTTGCTCTTGATCCGAAGAATTTGTAGAGTGTGTATCTTGTCTTAGCGTATTAGGGTTTAGAATAATTAAAATCATATCTTTATTTTTATTTTTTTCCGATTGCACACTTTCACTTCTTCTCAGACGAAACCTGATTGCTGGTATTTCATTTGACTTAGTACGCTTGGTTGTGGTTGTTCTGCAGGTCACAACGAAGTAAGGAATGTCCCATGTGCTGGCAACCACTCAGCTTGAAGGATCCTGACAGGTAATTCATTTGCAGCTTCGGTTTAACATTTGGATTGATATTTCTTGATTCCTTTCCTGCAATTCCTTCTTTCCTTTGCCTGCAGTGGCGGACGGTTCGTCGTTGTTAATATGAGTGTTGCAGCCAAGAATTGCTGAAAGCAGTAGGGCGGGAGCGAGCAGTTCGTCGTAATAAAATACAGGCTTCTCACATTTATCAGCGACCCCCAGTTGAGGAATATGAATTCGATCGAGTAAGTCCTTGATCTGGATTTCCGCTTGCGTTGTGAAGGAATGTGCAGGCATGCTCGCTGTCATTGCAATCTTGTGTTTGTGTAATAGTAAATTTTGAGAAGCTGTTTTGTGATGTGGTTATCTTGTTTGGGACTATTCTGGCGGATTTTAAGTAATTTATTGAAAGAACTGGCAGTTGAAATTACCGGCGCGTTGAACTGGGGTCAACACGTCTGACTAAGTCAGTGGCAATATGCCAAAATGTCTTTTTCGGATTTTCATCAATTTTAACTTGTTGCTTTACTCTTTGGGTATGTTTGCCATTCAGCTTCACCTTGAGAGGTGCCCTGTTTTTCTTTAATTGTATCTTCACATGTTAATGCAGTTTGCATCCTATGGGGACGAGGATTTCATTATGCAGCATTTGGCGGCGGCTGCAATGGGACGAGCTCATCAAATGGGCAGGAGGGAACATATTCGCTTTCGGCCATCTACTACTGCTCAGGGTCATCCGCATTTTGTGCTCGTGTCTGGTACACCTGCAGGAGCACCGTCTTCTCCTGCATCCAGTTCGCCAGCTGCATCCCCTCCGCAGACCTCGAATAACGAGCCATCATTGACAACTGTGTTCACATACCCTCATTACTCCGGTTCCAACAGGGATGATAGCTCAACGAATTCTCCAACTCTTAGGTAATGTTGAACTTGCAGATATGGCATCGTTGGTTAATGGTTGTACACCTTTATATTCCTAGTCAGAGCAGATCAAATGTTTTCTAGTTCTCTATGACATTGATATTCAGAGCATCTCTAATATTAATAGGGCTTATCTTATTCCAATTTTTGCTAGAGCGCACTAGAGGGCGCATTTAGATATTATGCTCCCCTGCTGTTGAAATGGTAGCCGTTTGGCCGACTGTTTTATCAATTGTCTCCAACTTTGTTTTTTCCTTTACACTCTCGAGTAGGTCGCAGAGTATTGATCTGGAGGAGCATGGAACATCTTCCTCAGAGTCTCTCGATACCTTCAAGTCTCGTTTCGTTGCAGCATCTTCCAGGTATACTCCAATTCGTAAATGGAGATGGCCTTGTAAGAATTGACAATTTTGTGTCGCTTGTTTTGGGTAATTTCAGTTGTACGTTGTCCTGTGATGTGATTGAAGCAGTATTGGATTGTTAGACTGGTGCAAGTGACTGTTTTTTCGATTCTCTAGAACCTTTATGTCATCTCACTAATCTTGCTCCAAGGTGTTTGATGTGCATGTGTCTCTCAGGTACAAGGAGTCCTTGACCAAGAGCACTAAGGGATTTCGCGAAAGGTTGCGAACTCGCGGTGGCATCATGCAAGACCTTGGTGCACGAGCACGTGAGATGAGCGCAGGAGTGGTGCGAGCTATAGAACGAATGTCCATAGAGCCAGGTCCAGACCGGCCAGATGCACCCGATTCTCCTCGTGGACATCCCTCAGACCCCAGTCCTCATCCACCTGATCGTCAGGGGTCTGGTTCAGCCTCAGGAGGGTCACAGAGAAGCAGCTCTGCAGGAACTCTTTCTACCGCAAGTCTTAATACAACTCCCGAATTACGTAGTGGGGCAAATAATTAATATGTAGGAACAGATCGCTTTCAAATAAGAGTAAATGCTGGTGTGCGAGTCTGACACCTGCTGCTAATTAAATTGTATAGAAGTTAACCATAGTATGCCGGCTGCGAAGTAAACTGTAAAGGGTTAGAACATGCCAAAGGTCCGAGAAGAGACAGATCACTTAAGCTATTGCCTTGGATAGTAAGTTCTGTGATGTGCAAATCTTGAATTGTGCATCATTGTGTGTGATTGTCGATGCCATCCTGCACAGGTGAACAATTTAATATATCTAGATTTTCGAAGAGTTTTTTTTGTCATTACCTTCTGTGTGTACCCTGCTACTTGTGCGGGTATGCTGAATCACCATGGAACTGGACTTATGGTGGTCATCGGTTTCGAGGCGAAGTTGATGTGATGGCCACTATGATTGATGCAACTGCTTTGCGAAGTGAATATTCATGTAATGTTTGAGCGTTCTCCTGTGCTTGTTGCACTGGATGTTATGCTCTGTAATTGCTTGTTGTGTTCCTTCAGATTTTCATTGTGGGAAACTTGTGACGGCGGCACTATCCTGTAGGCGAGAGCGTGAAGTGTGGATGTGAATTAATTATCGTAGTCCTGCTTGCTCATGAATCCCTTGAAGGATGTTGCAATCCCCAACCCTTGAAGGACGTTGCAATTCTCAAGAATATTTTGAAAGTCAATCTAAATTTTCAAAAAGTTCTTGATTTTTAAATGTTTTTCAACTCAACTAAAAAAGCATACCTCCAATAATAATCTATTATTACTCTTTATTCCACTTTGAATTTTTTTCAAAATTATTAGAATTGTAATTTTTGTGATACTTTGAAAACAAGATCTTGAAAGCCAACTCAAAACACATTTCTTTTGAACTTTTCTATCAAATTTCTCTTGGTGTGATGTTTGACACACTTATTTCCATTTTTTGTAATCATTTCATATTAAAATTAAGCATTTCTATAAGCAAGAAGTAATAGCCCAAAGCGAGAAGTAATAGCCCAAAGCGAGAAGTAATAGCTCAAAGCGAGAAGTAATAGTCCAAAGCGAGAAGTAATAGTCCAAAGCGAGAAGTAATAGCCCAAAGCGAGAAGCAATAGCCCAAAGCGAGAAGTAATAGCCCAAAGCGAGAAGTAATAGCCCAAAGTGAGAAGTAATAGCCCAAAGCGAGAAGTAATAGCCCAAAGCAAGAAGTAATAGCCAAAGGCAAGAAGTAATAGCCAAAGGCGAGAAGTAATAGCCAAAAGCCAGAGATCTAAGAGCCAAAAGCGAGATCTAAGAGCCAAATTTTGAGAAAAAAAAATCAGCGTTAGAATAAGATAAATTGCAAAAAAATTAGAGAGCTCCGGGTTAATTATCAGGGTATTGAACCCGACGTGAATCGAACACGCAACCTTCTGATCTGGAGTCAGACGCGCTACCATTGCGCCACGGATCCCGGCTCACAGCATTCACCAACCAAGTACTGTAACAGCTATGAAGAACTAGAATGCTCCGTAGAGGCTCTTAATTATAGGTACCTATTGTAGTTAGTGGTCATTCCAATATTATGTCACAACAAAACCATAGGAACGAAGGACCACAGGATACAAGGTGCAAACACTACCAGTTGTGCATACTCGCAGCACAAGGAAACATTTGGTGCAGACAAATTTTGCTTTGCAAAATGTTATGAATCCTCTTTTCCTAAAAGAGGAATCCCGGAGATAGTACTGTACAGAAGAGCGAAACTTATACGATATGTCCCGGGAACATGAGTGCTAAGGTGTCTAAATCCAGAAAAAATATATCACATTTTCTCCAGATCATTGCATTGGACACACAGTTCAGTCCAATATTCTCCCCAAAATGCATGGGGGAATCCAAAGCTCAGGGTCAGGAGCGCCACGATTGGAGCAAGATTACCAAGGTGCAGTGTCTCCGAGAATACTCCTCCACGTCGCCACAATGATAGATACACCTCTCATTGCAACAAAGCCTGCAGCTATGGCTTTACACAATCTCTGTCAATCCACACGTCACTATCCGTTATCTTTACATTATACACGGTGGATTTGAGAGAAAACCCTTCTCCAACAGACTTCTGGAGCTGCTGTGGAAGCCGAGTAAATAGAATGCCTGCTCATCAATGTAAGAATTTCGAGAACTGTTTAGTATGTATGATCAACTGAAAGAACTTGCCATAGCTGAAATATGTCCGGTGGAATACAACGCCTTGTTCAAGTATAGACTCGTTACTCACAACGTCCATTATCAAATTCTAAGGAACATCTAAAGCAGACCTAATCATATATACTAATTCAAAAGGACCGAAACCACAGAGTGTCACCACTTGACTCTACAACCAGAAGAATGTGAGAAGACTTACCCTAGATGAACTACTGCAAGGTCTTGACATACTGATCTAAAGTTGCGTTGAAAAGCTCGCACCTGCAATTACAGCAAAATTACATTACATACAAAAAAGGAGAGCAGCGTGGCATCTGCGAGTGCCACTACCTTCACAAGTTAGGTAAATCTAATTACTCAGTAAGAAGTTCAAAATGGACTCTCCTAGTGCCTCTCCTAGGATGCACATCACGTAACACGTCCATATAAATTCTGTCACAAAGTGCTGCTCAAAATGGTAAAGATTCAAACACCGAGGACTTACTTGAATGGCTGTCCAGGCGTGTACAAAGGATTCTTTACTACATACTCCACATAGATGTTGTTGTAGATGAATTTCAAAGCCTCCCGAAGATCACCCATCCTCGGATCCGTAACCAATATCAGCTGCAGACATGACATGAAGACGACCAATCTATTTATTTTGGGTATCAACAGTCACAAAACACAAAATAACAATAAAATAACGTACAGTGCAAAAAGGCTTCAAGCAGTTCAAATTAACCCTACATCACTGAGATTACATGATCCTAACCAAATTCATCATATTGTGGAAAGCTATAAATCATACAAGGCTAAATGCCAAATCACCTGACTCAAACCCTACGAGACCCGATTGACCAAATCACTTGAATGGCATGCATGTGTTAGACCAAACTAAACCCTCCGTAACCGATTCATAAGCGCTAAAAAAGTATGAGACCCGATTTCAGTCATTGGTCATTTAGGATTATCGAGGGCTATAGTCCAAACTTCACGCCTAAACCCTAACTGACACATTCCAAAGCGCTAAAGAAGCATGAAGCCCGATTTCAGCCCGATTCAGCCCTTGGTCATTTAGTATTTGCAAAAGAGCTTCCAATCTCAATGCCGCGGATTACCTTAATGCCAGACGGCGACTCCATGAAACTGAGCTTATACGTATTGGTCCGAAAGCTGTGAAACGAACACCCTTGTCCCGGCAAGTTCGGCATCCCGAGGTTCCCCTTATTCCCACTGCAATTCACCAAACCACAATTCATCAAATCACAAAAAGCGAATTAAAAGATACAGTACAAGCCAAAAGAAAGATTTGAAGCGAGAGACTTACCCGACGGGATCCATCTTGGCCGTGAACGACTTGAGCGAAAACAGCAGCCCGAACATGAGCTTCTGGTCCTGCTGCTGGCTGAGCGTGGTGTGAGGCCGAAACCACACGTGGTAATGCAAGCACACGCCGTTCCGGTTGAAGATGTACATGCAGCGCATGCGAGAGGTCGGGACGAGAGCCGCCATCGGGAAGAATTGAAGAGTTGTGAGGAAATTTCAAAACATGGGTGTGCTCTGAAGCCCTATTGAAAAACAGCAGAGTGTGCTATGAGGACATTTGAATGAAGTGGAGACGACGATACAGAGACAGAGGAGAAGCTCGAATTTTCTCTGCGACGATCTCCGCCGAGAGACAGCGAGAGAGATCGGAGAGAAGAGGAAAGAAACAACGATGGCGCCACGACGAGGCCTACTAGCGGCCCCACACTAATAACACTAATTTGCACTAATTTTGAAAGTGTGTGGATTTGGGAAGCATGTTGATATGGAATTTTAGATAAATATAATATAATGTGGTTCATGATATTTTTATACTCTCTCAAATATTATGATGATTTTCATTGACTCCATTTGAATTCCATCCAAAAGTGTACACTACTTTTTATTACATTCATCTACATTTAACCAAATCAATACCTTAAATGAGGCTGTTTGTTTGTTTGTTTGTTTGTTTTGTTTGTAGCGTGGACAACTTCTTGACCGTGCGTCCCCCGGCCGCGTGCTTGGTACCGTCGGAAAGCTCTCGCCGAGGAGGGGTGCCCCGGCTTGGTTTCATGGCGTTTGGAGCGGTGGTGCAAAAGTTATTGAATTTCAAAGTATTTATTGATTAAAAAATTAGAAAATTACTTTTACTTTGATTTTGGTGGCGTTCTTGATATTGGGAGTGGAACCGGAATAGAACTGGGAGTAGAATCGGAAGTAGAACCAGGAGTGGAACCGGGAGTAGATGAAAATTGGGCCAACGGCACAAGGTCACACTAGTTATTATTACAATCTCACTCTATTTGAAATATTAATTTATACACAAATATTAATTTGTACATTGTTAGAAATCACCTAAAAACTAATCCTCCATAGATTGAAAGCCCATTTTGGGCTTTTGCATTAATTCAACAAACCTTTATAAAACAAAGATTAATTGATTAATTTTTAGAGAATGTTTGTCGTATACAATACTCTTTAATGTAGTAATTTGTGCCTAGTTTGACTAAACAACTGTAGAATGATGAGGTTAAATGTTTTTTTGGTCTCAACTCTTGCAACTAAAAATAATAAATTATTTTGCTTATATTGTAATTAAAATCAAACCGCAATGTCGTATAGTTTATTTCTTAAGTTATTTTTTGTTAAAATTATAAAATAGTTTTCTTCATGGATTGTAAGATATTTGCCTTAGAAATTTGAAGAAATTTTTTACAAGACTTTTTAAATGAATCCATGGTACTCACACAATATCCTACTAGAATTGAATCACGGATTTATTTTGAGACAGAGAAGGTGCGTCTCACAACTTGCTCAAGTAGATGATTTGCTCTAAAATTTAGATGAAAGACTAATAAGTATATTAAAATCTTTAAGAAAAATAAATCAAACCTAATTTATTTGTATTGTTGTCCAATTTTCTTACGTTGGGAATAAAATGACTAAACTCAAAACAGTGATTTGTAACCTCTAATTCACATTTCTATGAAATTTGACTTGCATTTTGGACAATCTTTGTGAGCATCTATGTGCAAAAATCCAAATGTATGACTGAAAAAGTGGCATTACAATTTCTTGCTCCAAAGTCTCAAAGTCCTTTAGGGGTTAAAGTCACTTCAAAATTTTATTCCCTTCAGAAGGAAAGGAAAGAAAGAAGATTTGCAATGACAAAAGCTATAAGGTAAAAGATCCAATTGCGGTCAAATTGACCATGATGGACACCTGATGACTCCATTGTAATTTTTTAGACCACAATCAATGCCTTACATGATAGTTATGGAGTAATTAGTGACCTCAATAGATACCTCTAACTTTTCAGTGTAAAATACTTTGCAAAAACTGATTTTTTAGTTCTTCTATACTTGAAAATGTTGTGAATTCATTGGGTAGGAAGATGACCATATTGGATCCAGATTTTGTTGGTCATTAGGTGGCCTATAGACCTCTATGGGCTGATCACTTCAAAAATTTAGAACTAATTCATATTTGGTCCAAAAAATATAATTTCAAATGTTCTCATTGTCTCTCACACTTATTTTTGTGTGGGAAAAAATTTGAAAATTTTCAGCAATGGCATGAGGATACACTTCTAATTCTGACCGCAATGGGGTCTTTTACCTTCCTCTGTACATAACAAAGTTTGAGTAGAACCTTACTCAAAAAATCAAACAATTGTTTTGAATTCGTCATTTTACTGAATTCAAAAATATGAAAAAAAAATGAGCTAGTGATATGCAAACATAGACTTATGATTTATTTTTATTGATACTAAATTATGGTTTATTTTAGGATGATGCTTAGGTGGTGTTATGATTAATTTAGCTATAGATCGTAATGTTGTATACCAAACCTAGGAATTATTCCCAAAGATATTTATTATTATTAGTCCGACCATTTACTTTTCCATCCCCTTAAACTTTAGAAGAATAATACATCTTTAAAATTTCGTATTCTTGATTTAGTTGGAAAGGGAGGATTTTGTGCCTAACACATTAGAAGAATTCTGGGGCCTCTGAAGGGTTGCTCCAAAGTGACCATCCAATCTATTGAATTGCAAGTAGGTTTCCTACAAAAAATTGTCAAAAGTGCATAGTCAGATGATGTGAATTTTGCTAAACTAGTCAATAAGAGTAGGCTTGTCGCCAACTTCCACAATAAAAAAAGCCAATACATGCTCATTGTCGTTTGTTCTCGGTTCACTATTGGAATAAACTCCAGATTTCAAAAAAGAAAAAGGCCAATATTAAACAAGGTTTTTAATTTAAAATTTAAAATGCAATTATCCAATGAAGCCAATTATCTAGTCCAATCTACTTAAATCAATTTAAGTGGCTCTTGAATTTGTGTATTTAGAGATGAAAATTGGAACCTCTTTATACAAGTGAGGTTGTAATAGGGCAAGCAATGCATGTGGGATATGTAAATTAGGATGAATAGGAGCTCCACCGCTCATAGTTATGTGAGAAAAAGAAATTATATTAAAAAGCACAATTTTGGGCCTCATTTAGACATAGTAAAACAACTTTTCTGAAAAAACTTTGGACTAATAAAATCTAAATTAACAAGGTAAGTTTCATAACCAAAATCCTTTTGTGATTTCAAACCTCCAATCAAAAGTTATGGACAAAATTTAGACCAGATGTTTGAAGGAACATTTTTTGGACATTTTCTTTGACATTTTCAAACATCCGGATTAAATTTTGTCCATAACTTTTGATTGGAGACTTGAATTCACAAAAGGATTTTTGGTTATGAAACCTAGCTTGTCTATCCAGATTTTATTAGTCCAAATTTCTTTCAAAAAAGTTATTTTACTATGCCTAAATGAGGCTCAAATTTCTGCTTTTAATACAATTTTTTTTTCACTTAACTTTGAGAGGTGGAGCTCCTACTCAATCCAATTTACATATTCCATATGCATTGTTCTATCTATCACTACCCCCACTTCTACAAAGATCTTCTCCTCTCATCTTCAAACACTTCAATTGTCCATAAAATAAGTCTTTCACATTGGCATAAAAAAAATTCTTGATGGTAAGCCACTTGACTATTTTTGGACTTTTGCATTTTTTTCTACAATTTGGATTAAGAGAAAAATGCATCTAAGTAGAAATTGTTTAATAGTCAAGGTTATGGTGCTTTAATACATCTTAACCTTGATTATTAAACACTTTTTACTTGGATTTTCAGCCACTGACAAGCATCCGACATCTGGACTAAAGGTAAACGGGAATAGCGGAAAAAGAATTAGTTAAGCAAAAAAAAAACCCGGGGAGATCACTTAGTGTATCTATAACTAACCACGTGTGTTCAAGTGATTTTTTGCCCCCCTATTTACTTTTTTATGAACTATAATTTAGACCTATAATGTTTAGCATTATTTAACAAAGGCTATAAGTTTCTATTGCCAAAATCTCCCAATTCAAATACCATATTAAATGATTTCTAAAGAAGGTTGAAAAATGAACTAAAATGGCATGTTTTTCCACTTAAGTATTTATAGAGAATACATTTGTTTGACCATTGCAACAATATTCAATGAATATGAACTTTCAATAGAGAGTTATTTCTTAGAATTTTTTGTGTATTTTTTATACAATTTTTTCTTATATAATAAGGGGTATAAAAGTTATTTTCAGCTTTGCAATGTATCTTTTTATTTTAGAATTTAGTAACTAACTATAATGAACAAAGAAAATTATCAATAATTCAAAACATAAACTTTCAAAGTAGGAAAATCTACTCATACTTTTTTCTTTCCTTTTTATTAAAATTTTAGAATATAAGATAGGGGGTCTAAAATCTTAATGCACGTAGTTCCTAATGGATCCTCTAAGTGATCTCCCCGGGAAAAAAACACTGTTTATTTATGAAATCAAATTTTTTAGTTCAACCATCTATGATAAATAATAAGTTTGAGTGTTTTCTTTTAGGCAGCTAATTTTTGCCTTGCAAGCATCACAAAAGCATCCACCTATCCACATATACTTACATTAATGGAAATGTGTTGTTTACCTTATCGTTCTATAATAATCTATTGTGGCCTTTAATCCAATTGCAAACCCTAGTACAATATTCAAATTTGTTTTGTTACATCCTAATGTAGTAAAGATTCTATGTATTTAGATTTTATGACAAATAGGGATCAAAGTTGAGATGGATAGAATTGCAACTGGATTTAAAATTTACTTCCGCTTCTATGAATTCAATTAATACCACCATTAATTCTACACATGCATTGTCAAAGGTTTATTAATTAACTTACAATCTAGATGGATGTCGTTGAATTACCATTGCAAACGTACAAGGAAATTAAGAGAACTCCATTAGCATCCATAAAGATAAGACCTTCCTTCTCCCTATGATAGCAATGGGAAAGTTATATGTTTTTGCTTTGACCACCCTAATATATACTACCTTTGTCCCACTAAAAAGCTCCATATTTTATCTCATGTTTTTCTTATACTAAAACATTGACCATATTGTAAAATACATAATTCAAAATGGTCTAAATTTTATGTCACCACAATCCATGAAGAATATTGTATTTGTTCAATGCAACCAAAATAAAAATTGGATCCAAACAAGCTTCCAATATACGTACTCAAAACTACTAAAAAAACAGGTGGTAAAATCAAGAGCTTTTTAGTGGGACATAGGTAACATTTTTTTTCTTCTTAAAAAGCAATTAATTTCAATACATATAAAATATTCTCCGATTTAACGTTCTTATCCATTAAAAAAAATCGAAAATCCCATAAGTTTAAATATGTCCAAAGGGAAGACAAACGATTTAATTTTTTTGGTTTTTACAAATTTCTCAAATAGCGATCCAATGCTAAACGCTTCGAGTGCTGGGGCTGCGAGGTGCTTGATGAGTGTCGAAGGCGATGGCGGAAACGCTTCGGTTGCTGGGGCTGCGAGGAATCAGGTCAAGTGGAGGGCCAGTGCTTGTGGCCACTTAGTAGTTCAAAATGCGAGGGAGAGCTCCGCTACTCTATAATCTTGTTTAGAGGCAATGCTTTGGAGCGTTCGTGGATCTTGCTCAATGCAATAGAAGCACTGACATTCTTCAAATGCGTCAACAATATCTGTAGTTCGAAGGCGCATTGTAAGACAGAAAATGCATTACGAGAAAACTCGCACACTGGACTAGGGTTGTATGGAAATTGTGTATTTTGTGGATTGTGATGTGAGATCTGCTCTACTTATTCGGGAATTGGTGTGCTGGTGTGTATTGAATAGTTTGCTGTTGGTAACAAGGCTTGTAATCCCTCAATCGAAAAGTCCCAAGTTATAAGTTCAAAATTAATGAGGTTGGTCAAAATGAGGATTAGTCATGAATTCGGACACAGGGAGGTGTAAGTTATAAGTTGATGCGCAGCTTAATCAATGAAGAGAATACTAAACGGTTAGACGGGAACAGATCCCGTCTCTTTTTGAATGACCAAATTGGATGACTGATGATGTGGTCGTGATATGGCAGTTCCTTGGGAAGGGGTTGAGGTCACCAAGAGATGGCTAACGAGCCGAATTACCTTGAGGTAGCTCGTGAGTTGCAAGGCAGGTTACGTGATCGAACTGCAAGCGAGTCTAACACCAAATGGCGAGAGTTACTTGAATTTGCAGCTGCAGAGTTTGATGTTCAGAAGGGCAAGCTTGTCCGCAGCGGGAAGCGAAGCAAACCACCAAGGCGAGAGGAAGACGAAAGGGATGTCGGAGGGGAGGAGCAAGTGTGTCGACACATGTGCTGTGAACACGAAGAAGTAATGCAACCAGAGCGTTGGGATAAAATACCCCCTGTGTTGTTGCACCTCGTGTTTGCTCGCCTTCCAGTGAAACAAATCCTCGATTTGCAGTGCCTCTCCAAAGACTGGAATGACAGCTTGGGTGCATGGGCAGACTTTTTAAGGGCATGTGATGAGGCACATCCGAAGATGTTTGCTCTCATTAGTAAGGTGAAGGAACGTAAAGGGCCTCGGAATTTGTTTCTGGTGCGGGTGTTTGATACCAAATTTAATGCATGGCATGCCATTCAACTTGCTGTTGGGGTTTCAGTGAGGGATTGGCCAGTGAGGCATCTACAGCCTCGATGGAGATATATGAGTTGTGAAGATGGAGGATTGCTGCTTTTTGACATGGAAGCACATCGGGTTCCGAAGAGAAAAGAATCATTTCGCTCCTACTTCTTTAAGGTATTGAATCCATTGACAGGATATGAATATGATCTCCCCCCTATCCTGGATGTGCAATATATCCTCTGGAAATGCATCAAGGTGGATCGAGAAACAAATCGTTACAAGGTGCTCATTACGGTGAATAGGGGAGACAAATATGCAGACGATAGTCAGTACGATATTCAAGTCTTTCAGCTTGAGACAGGACGGTGGTCCCAACCAAGTGAGGCAGCACATGTCATGTTTGGGAATCAATCAGCATATGATTTTGTGATGGGAAGAGTTGGTAAACACGATATAAAACAAAGCCCATGGTACAAGGAGATGGTACTATCTTTTGCATTCCTCGGGAATCACTTGTTTGTGCTGCTCAAGGACACCAATGCCCCTGGCACTGAGGTGCCCACAAATCGACCTCAAGAAACATATTATCAAAGAATATGTTGTGGAACATCATCCTCAACATAAGACCACGTGGTTAGAAGTGGATGTTCACAAGTGTGACCCTTTTGAGAACACTCCGGAGAACAATAGTTACAAGTTGATATTGCTTTCTTCAAATGGTTTCTTGGTGGTGTTTATGACCTTGTCTGAACCGAAGCCTTGGCACCGTGACAAAGGATGGATTTATGATTTGTCTACAAGAACTTGGCGTGACCTCCCAGAATTGCCAGGTGATGAGTATGTGTGGCTAGAAAAGGACCATACCTGTGAGATTCGATGGAACGCTCATCCAAGTTAGTGAAGGTTGTAACGTATCAATCTTGCGATTCATGTAACTCACTTTGTCGCTGATTTTGTGTTATTCATTGGTACTATGCTCGAGTAATACAAACAGGTGGTCTTGAGACACATAAATGCTAGTCAGATGATTGATTTAATCATAGACACTATTAAAATAAACAGTAAAGTTAAACAATCTATACAGGGCATAACAGAATATGTGCTATGGCAGACATTGTGCAAGTGCATCACCTCCTACTTCTGTTTCTCAAAATCTACAGAGCCCTACTCAAATTTCAACTTTGGACAACAAGGATGACGTATTGTCTTTCACCTTTGTAGTCATTGTGCAAGTGCATCACCTCCTACTTCTGTTTCTCAAAATCTACAGAGCCCTACTCAGATTTCAACTTTGGACAACAAGGATGACGTATTGTCTTTCACCTTTGTAGTTGATTCCTCAGTACACACGCTCTACTGTTGCAACAGATTTGAGGAATACCACAAGCACCGTGATGTTATCACGACTACCCCGTTCAACAGCCTCCGTTGCCAGCCTCTTGGAAACCATGCTCGGCTCCTTCACCGTGTCTTTGATGAGTGCCACAACGTCGTCATTTGGCATGGTCTCCCAGAGACCATCACTTGCGATTACCTGAGTCAGATTTCACCATCAAAGCAAAAATCGGAAAAATAAGCATAAAGAATCAAGGTAATTCCACCTAAAATCTTCTGAATAAGCATTTATTATTAGATGGTTCCTATTGAATCGTCTAATATCTTGTTGGATCTTGATAAGAGTCGAGGGGATTCTACAGTAGCTTTGCATGCATTTTCAGGATAGTGCATGAATAAATTCATCTTGCTGAAAATAGGTATGCCACCAAACGACCCCAAGCTCTCAGGAGTAGAGATTGTACATTTTCAGCAAGAATTCGTTTCAGAAACAGGGTGCAGTTACCTTCAGGTGTGTCGGTGACCGCAAAAAACCACCAACTATTCTATGCAGTGAATATTACAGTAATTCATAGGCCTCTGATACACTATGAAAACCATGTATTAATGCAACTATTGATGAACTCCGTTTACTTTGAATCTCGTGTTTGAATAGCCACTGAGTGACTACTCAAAAGCTTCTTGACCGTGATCCCAGGGTACACGATTTAACAACGAACACATTCACTCTGTAGTGCGATATTTTGGTGATTCATCAACTCGTGTTTTGGTGTTCCATTAAATAGGTAGCCACAGGAAAAGATTACTGGACGCCCAATTATAGCTGAATACTGGTAGCAAGGACTAAATGTAGAAGCCAACCTCAGAAAGGAAGACAAGAATTTACCAAAAATTCGTCGTCAGTGCACAACTTGCATACAGTTACTTCGGGCTCCGCTGTGACAAAAGGTTTCAAATCATCGTCTCCTATTGACCGTGTGACCTGCCAAAAAGTTGCATTGAAGCTTACCATTAGTAGATTAACCAAAAAATAAAGGATATTATTGCATACAGCTGCCGATCTACGTTAGGAAACATAGTGACTTCAGCGAGTACGAGTACCTCAAGCGCAGCTGCACCAACTCGCCAGGTGTTGACTCTCCAACTCACAAACCCACCAGCTTTTAATACTCTTTCCCGCTCACTGTTGCAGCTTGCTGTATGATCCTGCGGGGTCCAACAATTTTGTGATTAACAATAACCGTAGCACTATGTAAGTAGGGAACGAAACACAGTGTAACTAAACACCAAAGTAACTTATTCCTTAAAGCCAACCACCAAAATATATAACTGCCAGCACCTAGTCATAGTGGCCCATTCCGTTCAGTTTGTCAAGAATGAGACCAAATGATTGTTCTATTTTCAGATTTTATATTCTCAAAGTTGATCAGAATTTTCCTTGACATTTGTGATTTGTTAAAAGGAAATAGAATATGCACGTCCATCACATACAATAGTACTCAATATGATAGGGACGTCAATAGAGTGAGACCATCTAAGTTTAGAATTAGATCCTCATCACTGGAATTGAAATATTGTCTTGGTTCTATTTCTCAGAAGTATTATATATTCGAGCATTATTAACCTCTGCGGTATCCATGGCATTATTCATTCGATTCACCCTACTTTTTCACTGAAACAAGGTCAGCTTTGAGTTCCTTTGCTTTGCAAATGATGGATAATACCGTGCTAAGTGGAACAGCTTTTCCTTTCCGGCAAACAATGGTTCGGCAATCTCCAGCATTGGCAACATAGAGTATGTCACGCACAAGAAGCGCTGTGGTTGCAGTACACCCGGGGTGCCAATCAAACCCACCACCTTTCCTCCATCGGCGTTGGCTGTCCAACTCTCGGCGGAAAGCCACGTCCGTTTCAATGAATGCACTCGTCAAAGCATCCTGTGGGCTGCAACCAACAAGTAACACAGTTTTCAAAAATGAATCCCTGTCATTCCCTGTCAATTTCAAATAACAAATAGCACCTTCAACTTCCGAAGAGGGAGAGTAACGGCTCCACACATAATATTGACCAGCCAAGTCTACAAATAGTGGCAAAGTGAGTGGAATGAAACACGAAGTTGTACTATATACAGCAGGATCTTCACAACTGTCTCACTGTACCGTTTATTCTATGTAACTGTGTTCACCATGATTTCATGTAAGACCATAATGGTGTGCTAAAGAGTAAATGGTTTCTTCTTTTTTATAGTGTAAGGTAGGATGCTCTAAAAGCGACCATTTAAGGGCTGGTCCCCCTTTTTCGTAGGTTTGCATGATTAGAAATATTTTTCACTCATTTTCAGAGAAAGAAAAATGGATGAAGAACGTAACCCAAGTGGTTTCATATTTTTTGAAGCATTTTTGAATTAGTTATGAATTTCCTAAGATTTCTGTTGTAAGTACCTATTTGTGACCCTAGGTCTCCCAAAATGCGTCCACTTACAACTTATAAAGTGATTCCAGGAAATCAAGGCCAATGACTGGCTCTTGCAATAAAAAATACTTTTTGAGGGGTTCAATCAATGACTAAAGTGGTCCATTTAAAGACCAACTCATATCTATTCAGTACCATTTTGTAGGGTTGATTTGAAGAAGCCGGTCGCTTTTTGAGCATCCTACCTTACCTTGAGACCATCATCAAGAAGCTCTCTAGCAACAAGTGGCCAACACATAATGGCCAGTACGAAATAGTGAATAATACGCTAATTAGAATAAATGGAGTACCTAGAAGTGGAAGCCATTGAAAGCAAAAACTCAGGAATTGCGATAGCTGCAAACTCTGCTGCCTCAGGCCCTGATCCATTCGTAAAATATCGTGTCATAAGCAAAATGGTAGCAAGAATAACGTTTCTTTCTCCTGATTTCTTATATTAAACATATTGATAGAAATTAACCCAAAATGAAGGGCAAGTGAACTTCAAATAACATACCTCGATGTCCATCAAAGACGCCAAAAGCGCAAACATTGGGAGCGCCTCCCAGCTGAGATTTTAAGAAGTACGTATCTTCCATTGTTTGTCTTGCTCCTTTTGTTGCAAATGAACCCATTGACAGCACCGGGAGGTAGCTTGAGTCCTTGGATGCTTGGTTCAGCCAACCTGTAGATGAAGGCTCCATAACGGTGGATCTCAACCCTTCAACAGTCCGAGAGGCCCAGTTCACGTCTGTTCTCTTCTGCTGAGTGTAGTTCAAAACTGCTTCCAGCCCATTCTTATCAGTGTTTGAAGAGATAGAAACATCTGGTTTCCCGACTGATGTGTCTGCCATCTTTTTCTCAGAGAATAGTTTGGCAGTGATTTCATGCAAGGACTCCACTACATCGTCAAAAGACGGACGCTTTGCAGGGTCGCAGTGCCAACATTGTTCAATCAAGGCCGACAACTGTAATGGAATTCCAGATTCTGGACCTGCAATTACAGGTCTCAAGCCTTGTGAAGTTACAGCCGACGAGAGCTGTTGCTCGGAGTAATTCATCTCCAGAACCGTGTGTGCCTGCCAGACCATACCCCAAATCGTAAGAAAATACTGTTATAGATTATTGAGCAGGTCACCGAGGGAATTCTTGTAATTCGATTTTATGCACGTTCGACGAACAAGAGCAATGATCTTCACTGATTCTACTGCTTAAAATTTTGGCCCCATCTGTAATGTAACTTTTTAATATATGATCGATGAAATCGATCATTATAAAACCATGAAATCTCCGTCATTTAGGGGTAAATTAGCCCAAGACTAACCCACATAGGGACCACCCATATAGTTCAATATTTCTTTCGAAGTGGGCTGGTAGTTTAACTAGCCATTTCCTACACTTCGAATTTTCAAGCAATGGATATTTAGAGAGTTCAAAGACGAAGCTTCCTTTGAGAGAGCTAACCTGAGCTGCAGTCTTTCGGTCAGTGTATGGTACAACACCTGTAATAAGTTCACTGCCAGCAATCCAGTCAAGAGGTATCCCGATCAGAAAACACAAAAACATTTGGCAGATTCTCAACAACATTACTTGACTAATGTGTTGCAAAAGCATAGAACCACCACGACGCCCATCACAAGAATTAGTTTATCATCTGAAAATTGCACAATTAACTTCTGTTCAGAGTAAAATATGCCGTTCTTTTCAGCCAGAGATGAAATCATTAAGGGATTACAAACAAAATCCATTCAACCAAAATTAACAACAAGCGCTAAAAACCTTATCCAGAAACATCTATCAACCCCTACGTGTGCAATTGACTGCTTCCGTATCCATAGGAGTTGAAATGAATCACTTCGGAAGCTTCAAGGAAGGCAACAAATTCCCCACAGGAAGCCGAAATCATACCCTACAGTTTTGAGCAATAGAAATATGTTCTTTTACATTCTGAAATAGATTTTTTGACTAAAACCTAGGCAAAGAAGATACAAAGGGTCAAGGAGGAAGCATTATGAGCTACGTACTTGAGAGTGATGCCGTATCCATAAACATCAGACTTCTCTGACTGCACATCTTTCCTTAGAATTTCGGGAGCCATATATAAGAGGGTACCGACCATATTCTTTTTGTGGAATCCACCAGTTGGCTTCCCTGAAGATTTCCAATTTTCTAAGCTGCTATTTGCAAGGTCTGCAACATGAGCAGCAAGCCCAAAGTCTGCTAAATGCGCATCCCAATTACTGTCAAGCTGCAATGCACTCCGTCAACAAGCATACCAGTAGGTCCGTACTTAGAGAAATGACAATCCAATCCTCTTCAAGAATATCGCACCCAAAATTCACAGTTCTGGCCGCTTCCATAACTAAAGAGTTCAAATGTATCATTTAGGAAGCGTCGAGGAAGGTAACAGAATGTGCTAACAGAGAAAAAATCGTACCTTACATTATTTTTCAAACAACAAAAAAATGTTTAGAAGTAACTACAACTGATTATTAGCTTCCAAATCGAAGCTTACCCCAAGCACACCAAAAGAAGTTCCAAAGTGCAACAATAAGCTCAAATTGAGAAGCACTAACCAGAATATTGGCTGGCTTCACATCTCGGTGCACAATGCCCTCCTTGTGCAAGTATAGCAGCGCCTTAGCTGCAGCACACCAAACTGAGATTCACTTATATTCACAAAGTAAAGAAACAACATAAACTGCTCTCCACGATAATAAAAGAACTCGAACATAATAGCAGGATAGCAAACTAACCCAATTGTGTTCCAATGGTCATAACTTGTTGCAAAGAGGGTCGCCAATCAGACACGTGAAGTGCATCACCCAAGTTCCCATGCTCATAGATCTCATACAGGAAGTAGTAGTCGGGTGGATAAGCACGTGCACCAATCAAAGTAGCAAGATTTGGATGATTCAACTTGCTATAGAACAAAAAAACACAATCAGAACGATCCGCACTTACAATAAGAAGAAACTTTACTAGAATCTGAGATCAACTCTAAAAATAGAGGTTGGAGAAAACATAATCAAAGAATGAGGGAACCAAAAACGAGAAGGATTACTAACCCAAGAATCTGCAATTCCGAGTGGAATCGGTTCATGTCATCAGTTGTAGACAGACGAGGCTTTTTCGCTGCTACGGACTTGCCACCAAACCGGGCTTCATATACTACGCTTTCAGCCCCTGGACAATCAAATCAGCCATAAGCCACAACACCATACAAAAGCAGCACACATCATCCACTACATCGCAAATAGGAAATAATACACAGATGAGTATCACAAGTAGAATAGTGAATACTTTCTCGTGGGAGAGGTTTTCCCATAAGTGGACTAAAACGCTACTGAGAATTGCATACGTAGAATCTAGTAAATATGACAATGAGGAGTCAAATCCCACCCATAATTTTACAAAATTCATAACTTATTTTTACAATATTGAGATAACAAGTATTTAAGTGCATTGGAGGAACCCTATCTAAAAATAAGAACTAAATTCGCATTAAATATTCCATATTAACAAGAGAAACCACTCAAAACCATGCGAATGTGTTCCCAACCTTATTAGAACATAAATTTTTTTGTAATTCAACCTTTTCATTGACTACATGTTTGAAAATTTTCTGACGATATATAAGGTGACATCAGCAATCCACTAAACCAACCGGTATCATTGAACTCCTGATAAATAGAAATGTAGTCTAAAACTCTATAAACAGGAACCTTTGTCCACGTTCAATATGTTTGATAAAAAATTTTACAAAGATGAGATTCTTACTTACCCCGAGCAATTTCAGTCACAATTTGGATTTCAGTTTTAGGGATGTCCAAAGGGAAAGAATCGCTCCGGCAGCATCCTCGAACACAAGTACTGGGAGAAGATGCCGAGCCCTTCCTTTCTGGCATTGTGACCAGTCTACGAGCTTGCCAACCCTCGATCAGCGGCGGTCGCAAACAAATCTGCGAGATCAAAACCCATAAAAAATTGAAATTGAAACTGAAATTGAAAGAGAGTTCCGGTCAAGCTCATTCACGAACCAAATACAAGTAGCCGCACCTTCACAACCGAAACAAACGTTCATACGGAAAGAGATTTCCAAGCAAGCTCGTCGGCCTCGTTAGGTTCTCCAGTTGTGCTTTTCGAAACTGCAGTGTCAAAGAGATTGTAATTCATTGACCAAATACAAGAGGCAGCATCTTCACAACTGAGAATACTACCTTGAAGGACAAAATTGATGGGGAGGAAAAGCTCAAATGAGCTTTGCGAAAAGAATGTCTAAGTTACAAGCTCGGGCTCAGCTCAGAACACTTTGGTTCAACCTGGCTGCATCGGTGAAGAGGAACCCGAAACCAAATCGGAGCACAGGAACTGCTCGCTTGCAACGTGGGTATGCAGGAAGACGTGAACCTCAAAGGAACAACCGACTCCCCTGAAAAATAAACCCAGAACTCTCTAATTGCACACTGCATAACTTTGTTTACCATGAGGCAGGGCTCACCTCCCTTATTGCCCCCTCATTAACCCCGCAGTTTACCCCTTGGGACGGAAACACTGGAATTTTTTATTTGCAGCCCATGATAAAATTTGAAAATTTTGAATTCATATTTGCAATTAGAGGTCTCCAATCAGGTGAGAGAGGTGATGAAATACAAAATTAGAGTGGCACAAAATTCAAGGCATTTTTTTGCATTCATCTTTGGTAGGAGCAATAACAGGGTCAATCTCCTTAGCCATGAGGTAGGGATCCCTTTTGCATCCTTGAAAATGGGCCCCCTATAGTGAACAAAATTGACTTATAGGATTCATTAGCCAATCCCAATCCTTGAATTAATTGACAAGTCCCTCCTTGGCATCTTGCAAAGTTTAATATTTTTCCAACATTATCCTATAGTTTATCCCTTGGAGAAATACTGGAATTTTTTTTTGCCACCCATGATAAAATTTGAAAGTTTTGAATTCATATTTACAATCAGAGACTCTAAATTTGATAGGAGAGCAAGTAGGAGAGGTGATGAAATGCAAAATTAATGTGGCACAAAATAGAGGACAAATTTTTTCATTTATCCTTGGCAAAAGCAATAATGGGGTCAATCCCCGTGGCTACGAGGTAGTTATTCTTCTTGCATCCTTGGAAACAAGACCTCTATAATAAACAAAATTGTCTTATACAGTTCCTTAGCCAACCCCAATCTTTGTATTAATGGATAAGTCCCTCCTTGGCATCCAGCAAAGCATAATATTTTTTCAACATAGAAAGGCCAATCATTTTCTAGGTATATACACTATTATGGGTTCCTAGTGATTTAAACATTTTGGGGATTTTCTTGATTGGTAGAATGAAATGTCTTCTTAAATATAGAAATATTTCATTTTATAATACATACACAATTTTGGAAATTCAGGCCCCTTTGATCCAGAACCCCTAAAAGCCCGTTGTCCCTTCGGGGGACAAATGCTTTTTGGGGCAGATACCTACGGGCTAAAATTTTCTCCTGATTTTTGAAACTTTTTTTAGAGGTAGAAAAACTGATTAGCTTCATGGGAATATAGTTTTTTTCACAATCAGTGCATGGAAACAAAAGTTATGACCAAATAAGTTCAAAACAGGGGATGGTGAGTAGCAAGAAAAATATGCACTTTTTTTTTTTTTTTTAGTATTTTTTTTCTCATAGATTATATTTTTGTCTATCTCAAAAGCTTTGATTCATTTCATTTGGATTTGTTATGAGAAAGTTATGGACATCCTTGTTTTTTGGGCAGTTAAAGCATCTTTTTGAAAAAAATAACTTGTAGGATTCATTTCTGAATGCATTTTATCAAATTTTTTAGATTTTTTTTTTTGCATGGTTAAGTTTACTTGCTAGAACAATCTGACCATTGAGATTAGTGCATTTTAATTCCATCTAAAATATATGAATATTTTAGATTTTCCTTCTATCTCATACCTACTTCTACTTAACAATTTTTTCAATAATGAAAATTAAGTATTTTTGAATTTCTTTCTTTTGGATAGATTGTCAACTCAATTCTCTACTATAAACATTTAAAGCTCAAAAGTCTGTAGTGTAAAAATTTTAAGTTAAAAATGTTCAAAGTCAAAAATCCAGTCTCGCAATGTGCTAAAAAATTTATTTTTTTCACTTTAAACGTAGATATCTTGCAATCTATGTGGTCAAAAATTCTGAAAATTTTTCCACAAATTCTCATACTAGTTAGGTGTAAGATCATATAGTCAGATGTGCAAAAAAACATTTTTAATTTTTTTTCACTCTTTGCTAAAACAATGGCAATTTTGGATGTTTTTTGGCAGAAAAAAGGCCTTGGGCCTTTAGGGGTTACGGGGTTAAGATTTTTCCATGCATTACCCATTGTCTAGCTGAGTATCTAGCTCTCATCATGATAGTATACAACTAAATTTTTAATATTAAATTTCTATATATTATATATTATATTATCACATCAAACTTTAAAATACATTCTTGCCAAGGAAGAAGAAAAGTTGGAGTGTAAATTTTGACCTCTAGAACTAAAGAAAAGTTGAAATATTATCCATGTTATATATTTATAGTCATTTTAAAATTGAGGAAAATATTCTATATTAAAAAAGGTCTTTTTCGCAAAAAAAAAAAAAATCCTAATTAATGAGCATACATGATAAAGCTTGAAAAGGTATGACAATTATGACTCTTCCTATTGTGAGCCAACTTATGTGCTCTTTCTATCTCACAAACTTGCCGAGTTTAGAAAGGAGAACGCTAGGGTTCAAAATAAAGAAGGAACAATTCCAGTTGTATTAGGGGAGTGTTTTTTGGAGAGTTGCCCTTCATTATAGCAATAATGTGGTGGATTCCGGATGGATTGAAGATGGCCTACTAATGGGTCATGCCATCTACTTGGCCAGCAAGACAAGGAAAAAAATGAGAATTTTAAATTCCTAATACTAGACGACAACTAGGACCCACATTACTGTCTCTGACCTTCGGGGGTTAAAATTGTAGTAAAAAGTGAGTGATGGAAGCCACTACAAGAAAAAAAGGTGTTTTAAATAAGTTTTTAAGTATAATCCTAGACATAGGATTATAAGCTTGATTATAAGTGATGACCTTTAAGGAGATTTTTAGTAAAGTTCTATTAGAAACTTATGTACTTCTAATAAATTTTTACTGAAAATTACCTTAAAGGTCATCACTTATAATCTTATATCTAGACTATATTGAAAAATTCACTTAAAACACCCCTTTCTCTTGTAGTGAGCAAATGACAATATTTAGTAGACAATAGAATTAGGTTAATGATGACATTTGGGCTATTTACCTTCTTTGAATATAGAAGGAGAAGTAGACATTAGGTGAACACTATTTTGGATGTAGAGTAAAGCATCCACACCTAAAACCAACCAAATTAGAATTCTATATTGAAAAAAAAATTGTTGACTTTTATTGGTAGTCAAAAGAAAAGTTTCTTTGAATGTATTTTGTTTAATTACCAACAAAGGGTGTTTCTAAATCCATACCTACAAATTGTTGCAAATACCAGAAATATAATTTAAGTGTTTCTAAAACCACTCGCCTAGCCTATTATATATAGTGGGGATACATTTTAGATGAAAATTTGTAGAGGTAGGAATTAGGTGAATACAACATTCTTGAATACAAAGAGCATGGTAACTATTCTAAATTTGCACAATCGCAAAAATATATTTATGTGATAGTCCTAAAGTCCCTTAATTTAGAAAAAATTATATTCAAGAGTTTTGCTTTACATTCATCCATTCCATTTTTCTTCCCTTTCACCTTCGGAAATTGCCCAATCTCACCTTCTCCATGCACCCAACTACACTAGGTAAATTTAAATTATTAATGACTTGCTTCACTAGATGACTTTTACAATCTTAGGATACAAAAAAACTGTAAGGGTCCTCCTTTCAGCGATTAAAAAAAATTGTAAGGGACCTCCATTCTAGAATGTTATGTGGTTACCTTAAGCATACTCAAAATTGCTTGCATCTCATATGTACAAAGATAAATGTAGGTACAAGATCTAATTGGAAAAAGACGATTTTTGGGGTAGTTGTCATAATTATTGAATTTTTTTGTGCACTTTTGATTTAGAAATATAAAGAATCTATTAAGCTCCATAATCCTTATTTTGTAATCACACATGCAGAGTTTCCTTTTTCTTTCCTTTTTCACTTCACTCCAAAATGACCATGAGGACAGAATAAAACTTTGACCAATTATTGAAGTTTAATAAAATCATACCAAATTATTAAGTTTTAATAATTTATACTTTTGAAAGCATCTTTTTGAAGTTTAGTTTTAGCTTCAAAAATTGGATTTTGAAAATGATTGATTATGAATTTTCTATTCAAGATTTTGCGTTCAGGTGTCTACTGTAATCTGGACTTTTTGAAGTGTTGAAGGTTTGAGCTTCCAATTCGTCACTTGGGACTTATTGTTTTCTATTTCTTGTTTCTTGCAAATTTGATTGTACTTTTAGTTACAAAAAAAACAAAAAAGAATGTGAGACCAAAATAGGTGTGTCATATGCCAATAGAGCATTTGATCTCTTATCAGTAAGTTGCCCTCAACTAAATCCAATTCCCATTTGTAAATAGCTATAAAATCGAGATTTCACATGATTTGACGGGTTTATAGTAAATAGGGCTAAAATTGCCAAATCTATGGTGTATATGACATCTTAAGTCTAAATTTGGTCTGAGAGGATACCGTTGAGGTCATATGTCCATTCTTGAAGATAGGTTTTACTTTCCTCATTTTATCGATGAAATAGTGGAAATCCCAACTGTTAGACCTGTAGGAATTACAGTCTCAAGATGGACACCTAGGAGGAATCTAGGGATGTAGTATATTATTCTTGGGTGGAAATCACATTTGGAGACCAACGGCAAAATCGGTTTGCCAAGATTCCCCCCTACACAGAAGATTTCCTAATTACTGATTTTAAAAGGAGAAGACAAGATTTGATTCTCCTATAACCTTTGTGAAAAGTAAAAATATGAGTTTGCACATCCTTTGTAGAATTCTATGAGAGATTCCATAAAAAGACTCAGAATTTTCTGACTTACAGAAAATGCCCTTCCGAATGGTCAACCCCCAAAACCTTTGATGGGAAATTCTTGTAAATTACCAAGGTTGCGATAAAGTCTTACTAAAAATTAGACTAGCTTTTTTATGCTAATAAGATGCTCCAACAAATTTCAAGACAATCTGATAGTTAGAAGTGCCCCAACCGGCGAGATTCTTTGACAATTGCCAAATTTGAAAAAACCAGTGGAGTTGACAGGTGCCTCGGGAGCACACGAAATCAAAATGGGGTCAAAATTGGATCTATTCTTACTCCCTTATATCCTCTAAAAAACTTAGGCTAGTTACTTTTCTCAAAAAAGTCAAACTTAAAAAACTGGATTTTTACCCTTTTTTGGTGTTCAATTAGTGCTAAGTATTATGGAGCTTTTGATGTCAAATTAGGGGTCAAAAGGCCTTTCAATTAAAAATGGCCTTCTGAAGCCAATGGCGCAATCCGTTTGTGATTTGGAGTTTTTCTCCAAAAGTTAAAAAATTGATCTTGCGGAGAAAGTCAAAAATTAAAAGATTAGGATGAAAATCTCAAGTGAAAAGTTTATTAGTAGGAAAAAAGAGGGGGGTGAGCACCTTCAAAAATGTATATAAGAGGCTCACTTTTCTTTTACATCTCAATCCAAACCTCAAAGAACAAGGGTAGGAAAGATTAGGTCAATTCAACTTGATCAAAGGGAGATTTTAGCATTAGGAACTCCAATTAGGACCTTCAAGTAATCCTAAAGTAGTTCAAACCTCAAGAAAGATTGAAAACCCTAGGAGATATTCAAAGATGAAGTTTGGGTCAAGGAACGGATGAAGCCATCCTAAAATAGTTCATTCAAGTCAAAACTTAGGATTTAGGCAAGTCCTATCCACCTTAAACTAGGGTTCTATTTTTAAAGATAATTGAATTAGGGAGCACGTCTTAAATTGTGGATGAAGTTTAATCCCTGAAGGACCAGTTGTCCCCTCAGGGGACAATTTGGGTCTGGGTAGGTTCCTATCGTCTCAATTTTTACAAATCATTTTTGGGATTTTTTGAGGTTGTATATTTTTGCAAGAGCTTTGTGAATATACAATTTTTATTTTAATTGATGTTTGGGAGCAAAAGTTATGGCATAATAGTAAAAATGGAATTTGGCGAGTAGCACAAAAAAATCACAAAAAGTCAAAATAATTTTTTTTCAATTTTTGACTTAAAGACTATATTTTTGTCTACATGTGAAGCTTTGTTTCATTCAATTTGGACTAATAGTGAGAAAGTCAGACAATATTAGTTTTTTGGGCAATCTAAGCATCTTCTTGAAAAAATAACTTATAGAATTCAGTTTTAAATGCAATTTTTAGAATTTTTCAAAAAATTTGTTAGATAGTGTTAGATTTTTTTGCTAGAACAATCTCATTATTTGAAATATTGTGATTCAATTCCATCTAAAAGCTATTAACAATTTAGTCTTTTCTTCAGTCTTGAGTCCACCTCCACTTAACAATTTTTTAATGAATGAAAACTAAGTGTTCTTTTTCCTAACTCTTTTCTGTAGATTCTCAACTCAACTTCTTAATATAAATAAGTAGAAAATCAAAATCAATAGTGCAAAAAATTTGAACTAAAAAGATTCAAAGCCAAAAAATTTAGTCAAATAAGGTGGAAAAAGACTTGTTTTCTTCACTTTAAATGCATATATCTTGCAATCTACGTGGTCAAAGTTTCTGAAATTTCTTCCATATATTTATATACTAGTCAAGTATAAGATCTTGCGGTTGGATATGCAAAAAAAAAAACAATTTTTTAAACTCTTTTCTCTTTGCAATAGAAATGACAATTTTGAGTGTTTTTTGATAGAAAATCACCTTGGTCCTTTGGGGATTAAATAGCCTTGGAAGTGTTAAACTTCATCCGCCCATAACTTTTGCTAGGAAAATGAGATAGGGTCAAGTTTTATATTTTTAGAAATGGCAAGAAGTGTTCTATGACTTAGGATTGTTAAATTTGGATTGTAACTAGTTCAAATTCAAAATCACCGTGACCTCTTTTTATTGAAGAAATTAGAGTAGAAATCGTCAAGTATTGCATTTTTTGGTTTTTGTCTGCATTGTAGATGTTATTAATTTATGAAGAAGATCCATTGCTTGAAAGGCACAATGGATTGATGCTAGGCACTCATAGGTTGATCAAAAATCCACACAAAAATTAGAGCCTGATTGTGCTCAATTATTTACCAAGGGTGGGTAAATAAGCGCTTACAAAGGGCTCTTGGGAATGAGCCTTAAATACACTAGATCTTTGAGAAAAAATCACATTAGAAATTCATTTAAAAAAAAATTGTAGAGTAGATTCTGAGAAGCCATATATTGATTGAGGTTATGCATGGTAGGCTCATTAACCTCATATTTTTTTGGTGACCAATTTTTTAGATTTGACATTTGAAAAGAAGATTAAAAGACTTCAAATTTCTTTCACAGTTTTAACACCCTCATGATCAAATATTATAATCTTTTAATCCATAAGATATATTGTTGTGTCTCTTTTCTAATGTGATCTCTAACATGTCTAGTTTGATTTTATACGTTTACAAATGAGAAAGAACTGATACAATTTATAAAAACTTTGGCTTTTTGTTCAACACCCATTCAAATGGGGCCCTCCTCTGAAGCGCTTGCGATGCGGCAAGGGGATCCAAAGGAGTCTTGAAAAAAATTGAAAATTGAATAAAAGCATGACAAATGACTCCAATGAGAAATCCTAGCTCTATCTTGACACTATCAATTAAATAACACTCATTCAAATGTCCCCGTCTCCCTCGAAGTGCTTGTGGCACCACAAGGGAATCATGGAGGCATGAAAAAAATTTTAAATTAAAAAAGCATGACATCAGATCCCAATGAAGGAGCCCAATTCTGTCTCGACACTATCAAATAAGGAACGCTCATTCAAATTTCTACACCAATGTTAAAATAATAACCTTATATTTAAATTCAATATTTTTGTATTTGATTATTTCCTTGCAATGTATTCACTTCATTAATCATTTTTTAGTCAAAAGCAACAAATACCTTTTAATATAAAACAGATATTTTTTAATTAGTAGGAAGGAAAATAATAACAATTCTAAGCCAAAGATACTAAAACTATTGTTGATGCAATGTTGAATAAAAGCTAACCACAAAATTAATTCAAAATCTTCTAATGAAGGCCTTTATTTGTAGATGTTTACGTTGATGCATTAGAGATTTGGGATAAAAATTTAGACTACATTCGCAGAAGGGGGTGAAATAAAACATTTGTGAAGTTTAGATCTCAAATCATTAGTTTAGATCTAAACTTTTATGAATGCAAACATTTCTTCTAATCCAATTTAACATATGACATGGCTTGTAGGTTATATCTTAAATTCTTGAAGATTATTATTTCCACCTATAGGAATATTATTTTTGTATTACTTAGATGTTAGAAGTGAATTGTAACTATTTAGACCACGCATAGAATTTAAGATTGTGTGTTCCTTGCTTGACTTTTACATATTATATAATTTTTTGGTGAAAAAATTCTCAACCATGAAGAATAATATATCCTTAAGTTAGTAATTGTATTTAAATATCCCTTTAAATCAATGAAGTTAAATTTACAATCCACTTTTGCAACACCCTTACAATAAATATGCCATGAGATGTTCCTAATATTTGAAGAGCATTTATTCTATGTAAATTTCAAAAACATATACAACAAAAAAATTGTATTTATTATACGTTTCAAGCAACCTAAATTTCACCAATATTTAAAAAAAATTTATAAACCATCAAAAGAAATACATCAAAGTTTTGAAAGTTTTCCTCCTTCATTGTAATTTCTCAATTTATTTTTGCATTGATATTTGCACCAATTACATAAACTTATAGGAATTGTTGTAAAATCACTTCAAAATTTTCAAATAATTTTTGAATGTAAATAGGTATTCACTGGAAACTACTTTTAGTGTGCAGATTATAATTAATGATTTTATTTTGGTCGCCTATATTTTTGACATGTACAAGGACTTGTCTCTCCTTTTTCCCAACCAGAAGGATATCTAGGAGGAAAACAAATACATTGTACAGGTGGTGAAGGAGGTGGAGGTGGAGGTGGAGGAAAGTTTATATCTGGGCATCTTAAAGGGGGACTTGAAGGATATCTTGGAGGACTTGGTGGACATCTTGGTGGACTTGGTGGACATCTTGGTAGACTTATAGGAGGACATCTAGGGAGACAAGGAGGAGGAGAGCAAGGAAAAGTTAAATCTAACTCCGGATATGCTGGATGACAAGGTGGACTTTCAAAAGAATCGCATGAAGATTGAGGGATATCACATGAAGATGATGGTGATAGCCAACCTCCACCACTTCCACCTTGTATTCTTTTTATTAATAGATTCCAATGGAAATATGATTTTTTAGATTTATTATCATGAACAGATTCAATATTGAGATCTTGAGAATTTGATTTAAATTCTTCTATCCATTTTGATTTATTTATATTATCATCAATTTTTAATAAAATTGGCTTATCTGAAATGTCTAAATCCTCCATTGTCTATTAAAACTGTATCAAATTTTGGATTGTATAAAGAATATTCAACACATTTCTAAAGTTCCATAAATTTATAAAATATTTCCATAATATAATACTATCATAATGAATAAATTTAAAATTTTTGACTATATTTTCAAATTTTTAGTAAAATTGATAAGTATTAAATATACAATTGAGATCTAAATTTATTGTTTTTTATAAAATGAATTTAAGAATGAGTATTTTAGATTAAAACAATAAATGAAATTCAAAAATGAAATTTATTTTTATTTTATTTATTAGAAATTTGAATAAAAAAGCATTTATATGATTTTAAAACTGATACATTATATTTTGTATACAATTAGAATTGGCATTTGAAAAAAACACTTAGATATTTTCTATATGAAAGAAGCCAAATAAAATAATTGAAACTTGAACTCATATAAACAAGTTGTAACTTGAAGCTCGGTATCATTTAATTAAGGAATGCAACGATCATTAAAATTGTTTGTGTTTTGTCCTTTTCTCAAAACTTTGATTACGTACATACTAAAAAACCCTTTTGTGTTTTAAAATTTGAGATTTTAATGCATCCATGAAATTTAATCTAATTAATCTTTAATACAGATTTAAGATAATGGATCGTGCTCATTGTATAATTTTGAGATTTTAAAAATCATGGATTGTGCCCTACATTTGGAGTTAGTTATTTTTGTGTTTTGAGATTATCTTGTGAATTACATAAATTTTCTTTGTAATTTCATAAATTTCAAACATAAAAACAAAATATACATTGAATAATTGTCTAAATTATCTTTAATTAAATGTTTTGTTTTCTTTATTAATAAAAAAACAAGAGACTATTGTCAAAAATTAATAATGTCTTTTCACTTCTATGTTTTTTTATAGCTTATAAAGCTTAAAATAAGTTAGTTTTGTCACAATTTTCTAAACAATAATGTCGAAAACACGGATTTTTTTGTTTTCAAAATAAATCTCCACACATTCTTTTCAATTTTGTATGAATATTTATATATGGTTAATTCATATAGTAGTATAAATATGAGTATGAATCAAATTTTTATATGAAATGTAATTTTAAATTTCAAGAGGTATGTGTCGTTTCATAGTTGTATCAATAAGATTATAATAATCCAATTTCGATTCTATAACATCAATATAATTATTAAAACCAAGGTGCTGCAGTATATAGTGCAATAATTCATTTTAAGAATTGCTCTTATAAGATTACAATTTATTTTCTGGTAACTAGTAAATCATGAAATTTAATATAAAATCTATGTGAATTGAAAAAACATATATATATCAGAAAAATAATTTAATTATAATTTATATAAATAAATTTCAATTTTATTTCAATTTTTTTATATTAAATTTTTTCAATTAAACTTCATTTTCAAAACAAAATTATTCCAATATGTTGAAAAAAGGCTTAAATAAAAAAATCTATCTTCATTATTTCAAAATTCCATTTCATTTGTAGATGCATTGAATAACAAATTGACATGTTCATTGATTCACTAGTTCCAAATTTTGAATTAATTCCAAAGGATCAACATGCGTTTTTTGGCTACATAGAAATTTTGGGCAAGTACGTGTGACTAGATATTTCTATATTTTTGGCCCAAATTTCAATTGAAGGTGGGGACAAAGAATATCTTTTATATGCACTAAATTTCATGACATTTGGAAATGTTAGTCAAAAGTTATGGCCTAAGATATTACAGAGTATTTTTTTTCTTAATTGGGTAGTCCGGGTAGATAAAAAAAGTCATTTTTTTCAAAAATTTGAAATTGGTTTTCTAGATTTATATACACTTGGAAAGCTTTGAATCATCCCATTTTGATCAATGAATCAAAAGTTATGAAGATTTTTAGTTTGCGGACAATTATGGATTTTCTACTCTAAAATAAACTTTGAAGTCCTTTTATCTTACTCAATTTTCAATATTCTTTGAAAAAAATTAAAATCATAGGATGTAGATTGTTTATTATAACATTGCAACCATTGGGATTGGCATTTTTCAATTCCATAATTAAATTCTTGACAATTTAGTATTTTGAATCATTCTCTACTACTATGCGTTTACTATTTTTTTCCTATACGTTGTACAATTCCAAATGAAGTAAAAAATTTCAAGCATGTAGCCAACTTGTCTAGGAAAAAGAATTAAAAGAAGCACCATCATTTTGGACATATTTGCATCAAAAAAGTGAGCTTGTGAAGTGTTGTTGCCCTGATTTTTGTAGGGCCCAAAAATGGTTTTAGTGATTTTGAATGCTTATATCTTGCAATCCACGTGGTGGAAATTTTTGAAAGTTTTACCACATATTCTCAAGTTAGCATCATACATGGTTCTATGTCTACATGTGTCAAAAAAAATTTCTTTCAAAAATTGGATACTTCTACTAGAAATGGCAATTTTTGAGCATTTTTGGTGAAAGCATAGTCATACAACTTTAGGGGTTAACCCCTAAAGTTCATTGACTATGTTCTCATCAAAAATGCTCCAAGGATCTTGTAGTACTTTGGTTTGAGAATGTGTGCAAGAAAATTTCAGAAATTTCCATTGTGTAGATTGGAAGATATTAGCGTTTGAAGAGGCAAAAGTCCTCTTTCTGGCTCTTGCAAAAAAACAGGCAGCAGCATTTCACAAGGTTAGATTATTATGCAAAAAATTCTAAAATGGTTGTGCTTCTTTGGATTCATTGTTTGGAGCAAGTTGGCTACATGCTTGAAAATTTTCAGATTATTTGGAATTGTACAACATATAGGAAAAAAATAGTAAATAGAAGAAAGTAGAGAATGGTTCAAAACACTAAATTGTTAAGAAGTTAATTATGGAATTAAAAATTCCAATGGTTGCAATGTTGTAATAAACAATCTACATCCTACAATTTTATTCTTTTTGAAAATATTGAAAATAGAATGAAATAAACAACTTCAAAGTTTGTTTTAGAGTTGACAATATATTACTACCTACAAACTAAAAATCTTTGTAACGTTTGACTCATTAATAAAAAAATGGAATGATTTAAAGCTTTCCACATATGTATAAATCTAATAAACCAATTTCCAATTTTCATTTTTGAAAAAAGTGATTTTTTTTTATTTGCCCCGGACTGCCCAAGTTGAGAAACAAACAACATAATTGGCAATAATTGTTGACTCGTATTTCCAAATGTCATAAAATTTTGTGCATATGAAAGATATTCCTTGTCCCCACCCTTCTATAAAAATTTCAGACTAAAACATACAAATCTTCAATCACAAGTACCTGCCTAAAATTTCTATATTGCCAAAAAAATGCATGTTGGTCCTTTAGGGGTTATTAAGGTTTTTGTGATAAAAGGTAAATCTATTAAAAAAGGTAGATTCAATATTTTAATTTGGATCATTGATCTATAATGGAAAGTTATTGACTTACTAAATAAGCAAGTGATGACAGTATTATTAACACTTTTAAATATTTAATGATCATCTAGCTTGTACAAGAGTTTGGTACAAAAAAGCCTTTGAGGTACCAATGTAGCATGCTAATGCTCGTATTAGCCTTTGCAACCAAACTTTGATGCTCTACTTTAATATTAGGATACCTCTTTTCCATCAATGATATTAGAAGACAAAAGTCATCAATTAGATCATCAACCATTTTTTCAAGATTTATAACTATTATTATTCTTGAAATAAGATATTTTTTTTAAAATTAAATCAATTAATTATGTTGTCATAATAACAATGTACACATATATATGCACATATTTATATAAATTATCAATTTAAGATAGTAATATATAGTGAATGTCATTAACCAATTTTCATGAAAGCCATCATTTTTTCATGGTAATCTTTCAACTCCCACATTTTCATGAAAATGTCTATAATTATCCAAATCATTCTCAAGAAAATCAAGTTAGCTATCAAGTAGTGTATTCAAATTTAGAAAAAGATTGACTATTGAATTTACAAAATATATCAAAGCATGGGTGATCCGTGGATTGCAGCAAAGAGTCATTGAATGGGGGAACTCTTGTCGATGAGGCGAAAGCATATATTTATAGGTGGGCACGGTCATAACTGTGCTGCCAGTGTTAGCAAGGTTGAGGCGCACCAACCTTTGAGATGGGAGAGAGGCGGTTGGAGACTTTTGGCACACTTTTAGAAGCTACATGCATGTGGCAAGCTTGAGAACAATCTAGAGTAGAAGAATGAAGATGATCAATGTTAGACAATGATGACACTTGGAATTTTCATGCGTTCCTAGCCTAGACCGTTTACAACCCTTTTTTAATGAATTGCCCAATATTAAATTAAACCATTGTCCTCGTCTTTTTCTCAACTTTTCCCGGTGTGTAGGACAGGCAATTATTGCTTCTTTTGAGGTGATAGTGATAGTGTAAAACTATATACAAGCCTAGTAGTAGGGTAGTTAGGGAATAATTATTGTACACGTGGCATGTAGCCATCGGACAAAAATCATTTCCAATTTCCTACATTGAAACACTCAATCTCCAAATTATTTCCATCCTCCTCAATTCCTTTTTTTATGCAACAAACCCTAAATTCATGAAAATTTCAATTTCACAAAAAAACAAAAATAATGATCAAATAAGAGACTACAATTTACTCTTCATAATCCTGCAATTGCTACTTTGGACACCCTACTACATTACTTCAATCAAAGTACAATAAACATGTAGCCAACACTTCCATCTTTAAAATGCAAGTTTTTTCAATTGATTGTGATTAACCAACTTATCTTGGAGAATTCTTTTTAAACATTGGTAGTATAAGTGATAAGTTGGTGTGATAAAGTCTGCATACCAAACAATTTGCCAAGTTTCAAGCTCTTCTAAAAGAATATCAAAATCAACTTCAATTATCATGTACAAATTGTAATTTCACATTGCCTCACACTACGGCACTTATTTAAAACAATGCCATGCACTTGATCTTTTCCAACAGCGTCCTCACAACATGGGTGGGTTTCAAATCAATTATTGTGATCCTCACTTACAATTTTGAAAGGTAGGCAAATGATTCAATGGATGGAGAACGTGAACTAACGGCTTTTTCAAATCAAATTGCACGACACTGAAGGGGTTATTGTTTTCTTTTCGAATTGCACGACTCTTCATTATTCAAGTTGAATTATTATTATTTTTTGGAACTGCTTAGCTCTTGATTTTTTAGAGGACTAGTGTTGGTTTCTTTTTAAATTGTATGGCCGTTGATTTTCAAGGGGTATGGTTTTCTTTTAAATCGCATGACAATTTATTTTTATAGAAGGTGGATTATTGTTATGTTTTCAAATTGTATGGCTGTTGATTTTTCTAAAGGAGGGATTTTGAAGGTGGGATTGCCTGTTTATTCTCAGGAGATATCTCGGTGTGTGGATACAAATTACTATTGGAATATACATCTTGCACTTGGATTTGCACCGTTTTTCCAAATGTTTTTCCAATTTTTTTTTTTTCCACTCTACCATGTTTGAGCTTGGATTTTGGCTAAAGACTTGTGACAAATCTTCCATTTATCTCGTAATTTTTGAAATTTAACAATGAAGTGGTTACTACTACAAGACCATTTTTTCACTCATTTTTGGTCCTAAAAATACAAGACTTGTTTCCATGCATGTGGAACATGGTTGCCTTGAGAATGAACATAGGATGCCAATTTAATAAAATGTTATGTGTCCAAAGGAACTAGTCAAAGCACAATTTCAGCTACGCCAAAACAATGATTTTCTTGAAGTATCCTTCACCTTTATGTTATATCTTGCCTTTATTTCCAAAATTAATTGAACTTCAAAATTTCTTGTTGGTTCCCTCAAATCTAAGATACTATCCAACCTTGATGAACATTTCCTTACTTCTGACTTTCTAACCTTTTTTCACAATATTCAAAAAATTGCCATACTTAGCTTTGATTTAGCATATAAAGGATGGACAGTTATTTCAAATAACTTGAAACTTCAC
This sequence comes from Neckera pumila, assembly GCA_963969595.1. Classification (NCBI taxonomy): domain Eukaryota; kingdom Viridiplantae; phylum Streptophyta; class Bryopsida; order Hypnales; family Neckeraceae; genus Neckera; species Neckera pumila. The sequence continues at coordinate 22,320,517 of OZ018413.1, forward strand.
TGCAATGTAGACCAACTACTCAAAAGTCTAATTGAAAATTTTCATTTCATTCTAAGATACTTTCAACTTTTATGAACATTTTCCCACTACTAACATTCTAATCATAAACAACCTCCTCATCCCAGTTATATTTTTTACAAAATTCATAGATCCCAAGTCCATTGTAGCCAATTTTTTTTATAAAAGGTAATAAATAAGTTAAGAAAAATACTCTATAAATTTCTTTTCCATAACACAAAAACTCAATAAGATTAAAGCTCCTCAATATACCCTTCTTAGTTGCCTCAAATTTTAAACACCTCCACTTTGAAGCCTCATAACTCCTTCTCCATAGTAGATCCAGATCTAAAAGTTGAGATCATAGTAGATCAATTGTCTAAAATCATAGATTGAAAAGTTTGCATTGATCTTGAATTCTTCAAAACACAACAGAAAAACTCCTCACATCAACGCTTCTTTTAATAATAAATCACCAACAAAACACACAACTTTGCACCAACTGCATCCTTCAAAACAAATAGGTTTAAGATTAAAGCAAATTTCACATTTAAGTCTACTAAAACAATTGCAATCAGTGAATGTACTCACTTTTTACTCATGTATTAATCTTCAACTTGAAGATAAATGGAAGAAGTAGTATGGTCGATTCTGATTATCTTTGACTCAAATATAAATACATGAAGAGCAATATCAAAAGACAAAAGAAAGGTGGCTGACTCAAAATGGAAATCCCAGAGTGTGAATCTAGTTGTTGCTGCTTCTTGCAATTTTCTTTGAGTCAAAGATAAATGGTCAAATGGAGGCAGTTCTAAGGAACATCCATTAGAAAAAATTTCTGCCTTTTGGAAGGCTGTTTGATTGCGTGCAAATGGAGAAATGGAGAAAAAACCAGCCCAAATCTTGTCATAGAGAATCTTGCCAATTTGTATAAACTTAAGTGCCCTATGGATTGGCAATCAAATTTTTTTTCAAAAACATATTTAAAAATATACATATTTTTTATTTTTTATTTTTTTAATATTTTTTTATTTCATAATTATTGCACCATAGACTAAAGTCAAACAACTCTTAACAAGGCCTAGATTTTCTCTAATGCGCCTCCAAACCACCAATAATCCAATAGAGAGGCAAAAAAACAACTCTCAATTCTAAATAGACAACCACAACTTTAGGTGGCTAGCTGCAAGGTAATCCTAACCCTAATCCTCCCTTATTCTCAATATTAACTATAAGACAACTAGTTATCAACCAACAACTAATTAGGTAAAATAACAAGAACTTATAATACTATACACATCCTTTTAATCCATAAGAATGCTGACTTCAACTAGTATATGGCCTATATCACAACAACGTAAAAGTGCTCAATAATATTTTCACATGGTTGTGTGAGGAATGGAACCAACCACTCTTCACTAAGGCCACATAGGCAAGAGCATAAGGAATTTTTCTATCTTCAATTTCAAATATAAGGGTACAAGTTGGAGGGTCTAGCGGCATTAGTATGGAAGTCCCATTCCACTTACATTGATAAGGGTCAGACACTAGTGGAGAGACTTTGGTGGCAATAGATTTACAATTTTTTACTTGTCTTAGTAAAGGAAAAATTTCCCCAAGGTGATCGTTAGCTACTTGAGGGGATTGATTGTTGTTGGATGACGCAATGGTGAGGGGCTAGCAGCAATTCTATGCCATAGGAGAATTGTACTATGAGTACTGCTAACAAGTAGACAATGTGCTAAGATTTTAGATCCTCCTGTAGAAAGGCAATAGCTAGTATATCTTATATTTGTACTTATATTGATCATGTGGACCACTTGCCAAGTTGCCAACCATCTATTTGAATTGTCTTTTTCCCTAAATTTTGGTGTGATTTGCAAAAGAATTGGGAATGGTAGATAGACATGCAGCATTGGCCATCATTATAAGAAACCCGCATTTTAGATAACAAGCCTTAATTTTTTAAACGGATTTTAGATGATGTCAATGTTGACAATCCAATGTTTTTGTGTCAACAAAAACGTCCAACATAACACCAATGTTAACATGAAAACATTGTATTGTCAACATTGACATCACCTAAAATCTATTTAAAAAAATTGAGCTTGTTATCTAAATTGTGGGTTTCTTATCATATATCATGCAATGTTTGACCTATATTATTGACTCTATATCGTTGGATTGTTTCTTAAACAATACCAACTCTTTCTAGCTCAGTGGCAGAGGAGTTTGAGGTGAGCTGAGCGGTCAGGCAAGTTTAATGCCGTATAGCAATTGTTTTTTACCCTTGCTCTACATGTAACACAGATTATTTGTGTTGCTACACGGGATGATGGACGAGATGAGTTTTCGGAGACTATAGTGGTTGCAACTTGCGTTCACCATTTAAAAGGGTTGGCATGCCTACTAGTCTAAGATTATATGAACTTCAAGAACTAAGTATGTGGAATTAGGTTAATCTAGCCTAGTGATCTACTGTAGTAGGTTTACTAACCCCGTAGGCCTTTGTTTTGTAGGAGATTTATGGAATAGTGGCCACATAATGATGTGGCTTGGTGCATATAGATTGGCTTTGGCATCCAACCACTATCAAATGAAGCATTGAATACCTGTATTCTCTACATCCTTGTGTATTGGAACTTGAATTGCAACAATGTAGGGACTATCATGGATTGAAGGGGCCAACAAGATAATCTAGGCAAATACCCTCATTTGAAGTTCATTTCCAATTTAAGGTGAGAGTATTTAAATTGGATCAAGGATGCCTACAAAATGGTGGATCAACTCATTGGGAAGAAATCTAGCGTTTGTATATACAGACCTTTAAGTAGATTCCATAGAGATATACATCGCATTTTATATAGGTAGAAATGAGTACAAAGATTGCGGCGGTGGTTACAAATCCTTTTTGTTAGGAGGGAGTGGAAGTGATACTAGGTACCATTATCCAATGGAAACTTCACAAGGAGATCAAAGGTTCCATTCTCTCCCCTCTAGGCTACCACATTGCTATAAATACCTTTATTTGCCTAATAATCATGGACAAAAGCAAAGAGCTTGGGTGAGTTGGCCTTCGATCAATAATTTATAGAGTCAAAGGAATCAAAACAATCTGAGAAATTTGGACTTCCAAAGATTAATTGACTATCTCCAAGAGTTATAACAAATTGGACTAATTAAAGGTCATCTAGAAGGGCCAAAGTTGAAGAGGCTCCCTTCTGTTTTATTGCCATTGAATTATAATCTTATTGATGTAAAGTTGTTGAGGACATTTGACATCAAAATCTTGAGTGCAAAGGTCGTGAGATTTTTGGACTTAATATACTAAGATGCATATTATTTGAAAACGTATGGTCAGAGAATCATGTTATTGAAGCACCGTTGTGTTATATCAAAGGAAGGGTGATGGGGCGTGATCTTGTCATTCTTAGCATTGTGGTAGTGTTGTAAAATGAAAGACATCATTGTGAGGTGGTGAGGCGTGTATTCCCTAGGGGTATTAATAAACTTGATCTTCACTAAGTTCTTTATTACTAAATATTTATTTCAAAATACTTGTTCAATACGTGGGAGAGGGGTGTGTAGCGTGAGCATACAATCAATATGTGGATTGCGTTAATAACTACCTACCTTGATTGTGAGGTGTCATATACCATCTACATCAACAATATTTGTGGAATTCATGAGGTGTGGGAGTTTTAACATTAGCTTGAGTTTTTTCCAGGTTTGAATCAAAGATATGGTCACCACAACAAGAAAATCTACACCATAAGTGGCATGCCTATGGCACAAGGGAGTAGTGAGAATGTATATGCCTATTAGACTGCAAAGTCAGAGCCTGTATCTATGGTAATTTTTGAGCAAGTGAAGAGTTGTTCGTGGAAGTAGAAGACAAGGAGGACATCACACTGAAGAGTAGCAATGAGATATCCTTATCTACTCCAAGCATGGATCACAAGATATGGAACTTCATATTTTAGTTCATTTGTAATTTTGGTGATATGATAATACTATATAGGGGCCCAAATTGTGGCGTGCCATGATTTTTTGGTACCTTGGGTACCATTGAGGCAGACAACTTTTGCCAAGTGTTCACACATTGTATGAGCTCCAAAAAATCCCACAATAGGAATTTCAACCTATATGTAGTATGACAGGTTTTATTTGGATGTCTTGAAGATGCACCTCTTTTAGACTACAAGAAGTATGAGTTCTCACTTCACCAAGATACATATATAGAGAGACTATTAAGTCCCAAATTATGCGGTCATTTGAGGTGGTATTCTTGTAAAAAAACACGACGCCTCATGTGGTGAGTAAGAATAAAAAGTAGGGATGTTGCACCTTTGTGGTGATGGCAGTGAGCAATCTACCACCATTCAATTCTACCACCTAATTTTTTTACTTGTTTTGTTGGGATTATCATAGCCAAAAGGGTCGGGATAAAATGAAGACATTCAAGACATTCAAGACATTTGTGAGGGATAAAGAAGAGTCTTGCAATATAATTGAGGAGATTAATCTCTGTGACATATGATATGACTGAGTAGTGAGTTGTTTAGTACTTGAATAGTATTTGGAACCAAAGATTGAAGACTCTTGTTTAGGATGAGGCATTGCAAATGGGATACCAAATGACACTATGACTTGTGTTTGAGACTTCTAAAAGGAATGAGATCAATTATTATAAGAAGCCTATGTTTTTTTTATAGGTTTATTTAGACATCCACTTGTTTTTTTGTGAACAATAATGTCAAATTTAACCTCAAGATGTTTCATTTGATAATATTGTTAACCTTTTAAAGTCCTTGACTATATTTTCTCCAAAAACGCTCAAAAAGCTACCATTTTGAGCACAAATACCAAATTTTGGAATAAAAACATTTTTTGGACAATATAACTATAGGATCTTGTAGTATGCTGGTTTGAAAAACTATGGAAAAAATTTCAGAATTTTCCACTATGCGGATTGGAAGATATTTGTGTTTGAATTGGCAAAAATCCTTTTTTTGGCCCTCCAAAAAACACGGCAGCTGCACTTCATAAGGTCACATTGGAATGAAAAAAGTCAAAAATGGTGGTGCTTCTTTGAATTCATTCTTTAAAGCAAGTTGGCTACACGCTTGAAATTTCTTACCTCATTTGGAATTGTACAACATTTAGGAAAAAATACTAATTAGAAAGAAGTAGAAAATGATGCAAAATACCAAATTATTAAGAACTTAGTTATGAAATTGAAAAATGCCAATTTCAGTAGTAGTGATGTTGCAATAAACAATCTACATCCTATAATCTATTTGTTTTCAAATAATATTGAAAACTGAGTAAAATAAAGGACTTCAAAGTTTATTTTAGAGTTGACAATCCACAACTGCTCGCAAACAAAAACTCCTCATAATTTTCATCTCATTGATTGAAATGGAAGGATTCAAAGCTTTTCATATATATATAACCAATTTCAAATTTTTGTTTCTGAAAAAAATGATGTTTTTTAATTTGTCTGAACTGCCAATTTACAAATCAAAACAAAACATTTTAGGCCAAGACTTTTGACTCATATTTCCAAATGTCATAATATGTAGTGCATATATGAAAGATATTCTTAGTCCACACCATCTGTTCAAATTTCAATTTAAAGTATACAAATCCTCATTCACACTAGCCTACCCAAAATTGCTATGTTGCCGAAAAACACATGCTGGTCCTTTAGGGGTTAATATGTAAACAGGTGGGTGCCTAAAAAAATGTCAAGAAAAACACAAGTTTCTTATACAATAGTGAATTTTAAGAGGAGAAGGCAGACACAAGGATTATCAAGGAAGAAAAGGAATTGGAGAAGACCAAGCCCACCAAGGCAAGTGTGCCATCCTATGCATATGATGCCAATATCAAAAGTTTCAATTACAGGAGCATTGGTCATCAACAACAAGATGGCAAGGAATATAAGGCAAAACCATCCAAGATTGACGACTTTTGTTTGGAGTGTGGAGTCAAGGACCTTATAGAGGCTAGTTGTTGGAAATTACATCCAGAGCTCAAGTTCAAAGGTGCCAAAGGCATGAAGAGCGTTTTCTCTAAAGTCACTAAAGGCACTCTAACATCTAGAGAAGTTAAGAAATCATAGAAGTCTAGATTTATAGAGTTGGAGGCAAAGATGGCAGCTATTAAATGCCAAAACTGAGATTGGTGGGGCATGACACCGTGCTATTATGTAAAGGATGGAGACCACATGATTATTAATCTACTAAAGACAACAATGACATTGCAATTGGATGCTTTTGCATTGACTCAAGGATCAAGGGAAGGTCACAACAATGGTAGAACCTCTACGAGGGGCCAAGTCTAACTTGGATCCACAACATGGCGATACAAACCACCAAGCCAAACTTCTACAATCAGTCACATTTGAAGGGGTATTACCATTTTTATCTATGCTACTATCTAGGAAGGACAAAATTTTACTATGCTAAAAGTCAATAAAAGAACATAGTCAAAATCGGTTGTGGTTCTTTTATCCATTGTCATGTACAAGCAGGCCTACAACAACTGCAATGAACTTCTTCTTTCTATGCTGCAATTTTTTGAATTTTGGAGCTTGAAATTTATTTTTGAAAAGGTCTTCAAAATACCTTTCCAATCATATATTACACACCTTAAAATTTGAAAACCCATAGTCAAAAATATAAAAAGAAACGACTACAATCAATGTGGGCCTATATTGGATAATGGAATATAAAAGACTTGTAGCCAATTTTGATTGCGGTTTTTTTTATATTAATTTTTGGTACAATGTCTTTAGCACTAGGATATTGATTTAAGGATCTGTACCGCATATTAGAGGTACAAAATTGCTTTTTGAAGCATCCATGGTGGTATATCATGCTCCATTGTTTTTGGCTTCTATAGTGATGCAATTTGAATTTGATGCAAACTTGATTGATTTCTCAATTGTTAGCCACAATATACAAAAAAGAGTATGAAATTTGCCAAGTAGTTTTACCACAATTCCCTCTATGGATTTGAAGGAGGTTGGTTGAAGTTAAAGTAAGAAGATGGAGCTTAAATTACATTAGAGGAGTTCGGGCCTCCTAAGGTACTGCGAGTTTCCGGACTGTGGGAACTCTGCAGGAATGCTGGGATGCTGCCAAATGGCCAAGGCAGCCCAGGCTAACATGGCTAAGCGACTACCACGTCATTTTTGATTTTTTTTTTTGGTTAAAATGATATTTTGGTATTTTATTTTTTTTGATTTTTGATTTTTTGAAAAAAAAAAATCTAACATGCCCGCACCATTGTTTCCTAAATCTCGGCAGACTGGTAAACAAGCCTGAAACAGTCTTCTAAGGCCCCCAAAACTCTTCTAATGAGGAACACCAACTTTGGAGAATAAGATCAGAAATATTGCAAAGAATTTTGAGCTCATATTTGGTGGTCTAATGTGCCTTCAAATTGGCTTTCTAATAAGCCTAGTCTCACCTCATTTGAAAAAGGGTAGGGGTGGTGGTGGTTGCCCCTAGGTTGAAACGATGACTTTGAATTTATGACTTTAGCATTTGTATTTGAATTAATTGCAATATTCATTGCACTTTGTTATTAAAAATGGTTGAGTTTGGCTAAGGTAGAAGCACCCATTGTCAATTCTATAAGGGATTTTTCAGCAGATCATGAAAAGTTTATGAAGAAGCAAGTATTTTTGCATGTAGAAAGATAGGAAAAATTGGGATCGAAGTTTTTCAATAAATTAATTTCCAAAATCAAAACTATTGTGAACTTTGAAAGCCAAAAAGTATTCAGGACTCGTTGCCAATCTCTAGATTCTTCCAATTTTGATCCATCAAAAATTGCTTTTTTGCTCACTACTTTGGGACATGTATCATAAATTTATTAGTTCCAACCTTGAAAAAACACATTCCAAGCTTAGGTTGGATTTGATTAGGTTTGTTCCAGCTAAGATTGGAAATAGTACCCTCCATAGATTGGAAATGGGTCCAAATTGACAATGGATGCCTCTACCTTATATGGATTGTGTTAGTTGAGTTCCAATACTCAATAATTGCCGCGGTCTTATTACTTTGCCTTGGTTTATGAATGTTTGTTGTGTTTTTAGTATTGGCCTTATTGATGAAGGTGTCTTTTGATTACTTCAATGATGTGAAGCTATTGTTGGTAATTTGTGGTGTATGTATTTTGGAATTTTGAGTTTTGAAAAAATACCATTTGGGTCACCACTGGTAATATATAGGTTGTTGCTTGGGAAGTCTATTGCTTAGAGGCATCTTAGGGTCACCACATTCTATTGGCCTATTCTCTATGCATTTTTTGACCATAATTGGTTGAAAAAATCCTAAAATTTGAACACCCATTGGAGATTATTATCCAATTTATTTAACTATCAAAAAACTTTAAAAGGATTTAAATGTTTAACCCCTAAATGCTCTAACCATCATTTCACTCAACAGATACTTAATGTCTTGAAATGTGCCATTTCATCAAATTAATTTTCTTTGACAAAGATTTAAGGAAAACCTCTTAATGAAAGAACCCATAATGATCTAAACAAAACATTGAACTTAGGTTGCCTTAACCTCTAAAGTCCCAAGGCCATTTTTCTTGTCAAAATCCACTCAAAACTGCCATTTTGGCTACGTTCATCCAAAACACAAAAAAATGTATTTTTTAGAATCTAACCATAGGATCTTGTACTTCACTTGTCAAAGATCATGTGGTAAAAATTTCATGAAGTTTGACCGTATAGATTGGAAGACATTAGCATTCAAAGTTGAAAAAGAAAGTTTTTTGAACACTAACCTGCAATTTCAGATGACTTTGACCACCATTTGTGGAAATTTTTGCACGAAAGACTTTAAATTTAAATTTCTTTATATTGAAGATGTAAGCTGAAAGTCTACAAAAAAAATTTCAAAAAACTAACTTGCTTTTCATTCTTTAAAAAATTGTTAAGTAGAAATAAGTCAAAGATTGAAAAAAAAGCTAAATCGTTAGTAGCTCTTAGATGGGATTGAAATACAATAATCCCAATGGTGAGATTGTTTTAGCAAGCAAACACAACATTCCCAAAAAAACTTGGAAAAACTTGTGAAAATTGCATTCAAAAATGAATTCTACAAGTTATTTTTTCAAAAAGATCCTCAGATTGCCCAAAAAACAAGATTGTCGATAACTTGCTCAATATTATTCCAACTAAAATGAATCAAAGCTTCACAAGTAGAAAAAAATATAAAGTTTCAGAGAAAAAAAAAATTAATTTTTTTTTTAATTTTTTGCAAAAAAACTTGTGCTACCCGCCGAGTTTAGTTTGAGGCTTTTTGTGGTATAACTTTTGCTCCCAGGCACCCAATTGAAATAAATTGTATTTCCACAAAGCTAATCAGTTTTTTTATCTTATGGAAAAGTTGGAAAAGTTTCATTAAAGATTGAACCTGTGGGTACCTCCCCCTCCTCCCCCTCCTCCCCCCCCCAATCTGATTTGTCCCTCGAGGGAACAATAGGACTTTAGGGGTTAATAATTAGATTGCCTTGTCTCAAGAAAGTTGTTTTACAAGCCATCAGAGTCAACAAATACTTTTATAGACATTTCCATTTATACACTTGAAAGTTTATGAGTCCCAATTATAACAATATCTAAATAAATCAAAAGTGGTACAATCTTGTACTATAACAATAAATATTTACATAGTATCAAACGTCAAGAAATTAGTATGGGGCAACCTAATTTCACTATTTATTTGTGTACATGAATCACTTATAAAGAAGAGTTACTATATTTTACTTTATTTCTTTGAATATTCAATATACAACCTTTTTTGTTGTTGTTGTTGACAAATAGGAGAACTATTTAACCCCTAAACTACCAAAGTCCCCTCAAGGGACACTTGGGATTTTGGGCAGGCTCATGCAACTTGAAATTTTGACTTGATTTTTTGAAACTTTTTTTGAAGATAGGAAATCATATTAGCTTTCCATAAATAGAAATTTTTTCAATCAGTGCCCGGGAACAAAAGTTATGCCACTCGAAGTCCAAAAAACAATTTGCCGGGCAGAAAAAAAAACTTTAAAAAATCGAAAAAAAAATTTCAACTTTTTTCCCTCAATGATCATGTTTTTGTCGACATTTGAAGCTTTGATTCATTCTATTTGGACTCAATATGAGAAAGTTATGGACAATCTTGTTTTTCGAGCAATCTAAGCGTCTACCCAAAAAAAACACTTATAGAATTCATTTGTGAATGCAATTTTCAATTTTTTTCAATTTTTTTTTTGACAAGGTTAAGTTTGTTTGCCAAAACAATCCCACCATTAGGATTATGGTGTTTTAATTCCACCTAAGAGCTATTAACAATTTAGTATTTCATTCAATTTTGGACCTACTTATACTTAACAATATTTTTATATGTGAAAATTAAGTATTGATATTCTGAAAAAAAATTCTCCAACTCTCAACTCAAATTTGCAACAAAAAATTTTTTAACTTTGTGGTGTGTAGTGCAAAAAAAATCCACAAATGGCCGTCAAAGTCATCTGAAATTGCAAGCCACAATTCAAAAAAATTCTCCTTCCAACCTCAAATGCTAATATCTTCCAATCCGTACGGTCAAACTTCATGAATTTTTTATCACATGATCTAAGACAAGTGAAGTTCAAGATCCTATGGTTAGATTGCCTCCAAAAAGTTTTTTTGGTTTAGGGTGTGATCGCAGCAGACATAGTAGTTTTCAGTGGTTTTGGAGCCAGAAACTACCTTGGTATCTTAGGGGTTAAGGTAACAGCACCCATAAGTGTCATTTTAAGCAAATGGAAGGACCAAAACAGATCAATTAGGGTAGAAAATAATATCAGTTGGATTAGCAAAAAGGAAGCAAAAATATTCATAGCAGTTCAAGGATGCCACTCACAAGCATGTGATTGCAGTAATTTCCCAAAGTCCAAAATCCCTGAAAATAAAAGCCTGTTAGTAGCAAGGTCTAAAGTAGAGTACAATGAAAGCCATGACTATCATTTGCTAATCCTACTGTAGTATGTACAAATGACTTAAATAGTAGCCGAAGGCACCTACATCCATCAAAAAATACTCCTTAATACCAAGGTAGCTGTATATTGAAAGTGGGGCGTAATGGATCTTGGCCCTTTCAATAACAACCCCACCATCATATTGCAAGGGCACCAGATTGCTTGGCAGGGGCAGAAGATCTTGCTCCAAGGACCCCAGTTAACAGGCGCCTGCATAAACGGCCACGCCAAAGGCCTCGTTTGGTACTCTTGCACCAATAGCTACTAAGGGGAGTGTTTGAACGGAAGCGTTGGGATGTCGCAGCCCGGAAATGTTCACCATGTCTCCCCACCTTCAGATCCTTGACTTGCCCCACCTCCGCTACGACGCCTCCGCATATCTGTGTCGCTTTTCTTCTTCACTTGTTCGCTTGCCTTGCGCGTATCCTCCCTATCTCTCTTCGCCTTCTTCTGCTCTGTCTGGATTTGTTGTAGGACCTTTTCAGCTTGCTTGCGGGTCTTCTCTTTTTGGCGCTCCTTCTTCTTCTCCTCAGCCTGCTTCTTGCGCTGCTCACGTTCTTTTGCCACAGCTGCCTTCCTTGCTGCATTTTGCTGCATGGCGGAGATATAGCCATTGGAGGTCATTAGTATAGATTTGCTATAGTCAATTAGAGGTTGATGAGCTTCCTTGGTCCGGCTTTGTGGGCGTTCTAGTTGTGTTAACGGAAATAAGTCTCTTGCATTGGATGTGGAGTGTTTCTCTGATTCGGTGCTCTCTTCAGAAGATTCGTCATTGTCCTCTTCATGTGGCACAAAGTAGTGTCTTGTTGGAGCTTGCGTTTCAGGAATGTTGTTTGCTACGTTTTCTTCTCTTCCTGCTCCGACGTCTTGTCCTTCTACTGCAGCGTCTAGCATGGGGTCCTCCTCATTGGAACTTTGCTCTTCCAATGGTTGTGAAAAGCAAGAACTGGGCTTCATTAAGTCATTCATGGCCGTTGGTTCAAGTGGCCAGATCCCGGTGGCAACAAACCCCTTCATTATCTTCGGTGGAGTGAGTGCCTTCCTCAGTCCAGATGCAACCCACTCCGCTAGTTCTTCTTTGCGTGCCCCCTTCCCTTTGTGATGTATAGTCCACCTATCTCTTATTGCTCAGAATCCTGCTTTGAATGATTTGAAAATGCTGACATTGAGTGGCTGTAACTTGTGGCTCGTGTGACTAGGCAATGTGATGATGTCCACGCCTTCTGATGTAGCTTTCTCCACCACATCCAACGTCACATGCCAGCCGTATCCATCAAGAATCAAGAGATGTTTGTTTTGTGGTGACAGGCCAAACCTCTCTCTCAGAGTAGTGCTGAAGTGTGTGATCCAAGCTAGAAATAAGTAAGACGTCGTCCACCCATTGGATTGCATTGCAAACACAGCATCCAACTCACATTGCTGTATGTAATCTCTTTGCTTTTGTTTGCCTTTAAAATATAGAAATTTGGGATGTATTGGCTTGCTGTGTTGACACATGACAGGATTGTCAAGTGTTCCCTACTGTTTGGTATTGCTGCATGCATAGATCTGCTTCCTTTCCATGCAAAAACCAAGGTCCCGCCTCCATTTTTCCCTGCTTGAGCTCCTGATTCGTCTCCGTTCCATATGTGAGAGGGTGGGTACTTTTCCTTGTTGTAAACTTTTTGTAGATTGTGTTAGAAAGAAGCGATGCTGGTCGGGATTGAGTCCCCTCGCACGCCCCTCTTCTAACTCTTGTGGACAGCACAATGACAGCTCCGGGTGGTAGTTGCGGAACCACCAAAGCCATCCTCGGCCCGGGACACCATCTGTAAAAGGAGTCCAGCGCTCTTGTGTAATCTTAGTGACTTTGCTTCTCAACTCAATGACTGAAACAGGATGAGCAACATCTTGCAGGTCCAATATCCACTTCACTAGCGCTCCTTCTTCTTCCATTGTGAGGACCCCTTTGCCTTATTTTCTTCCTTTGCACTGTTTTTCTATGCACATGGTCTCGTAGAAAAGACGCCGGAATATTAAACCCTTTACCTGCTGTAGCTATCTTCGTGTCGGCCTCCACTGTTGCGATTGCCGCTACTAGTTGTTTGTCGCTCCAAGTCCCTGTTTGACGCTTCTGTGACCTGCGCGGCAATGCTTGGGGAGGTCCACAAGTCGATGCGGCTGCTTATTGAGGAGGTGTTGCCGTCAGACTTGCTGTCACTACTCCGCCCACCATGCTGCTGCTCTAACTCCATAGTGATCGTCTCATTCCCCCACCTCTGTAGATCTGGGCAAGTTTGACGTATCTGGGTCATTGCAAACGGGGGCTGCTGACCAGCTGCTGGCTGCAATCTGGCGCTGGTTGCAGTCCACACCTCCTTTGTCGATGTTGCCTTCATGCTGCCCACTTGCTCCTCTGTTCTATTGCATCGAAATTGGAGGGTGCCACTCTATGAAGCTCCTCGCCTTCCGTGTTGTTGGTGCAGGTCTGTAGAGGTCAAAGGAACTGAATGCCGCTGCATGAGATGTGCTCCTGTAGTTTCTTGAATTTGGATTCGCAATTGACCTCCTGCAGGGCTGTAGCGTACCAGTTCGGGCGTCCAACACTCTGCGCTAAACTCATCACTATCAGCACATCCGTCCTCTTCCATCACTGATCAGTAGTTTTTGTAATCACTCTGTAGCTTATCTGTGTATGAACTGTAGCTAATCTCTGTATGAATTGTTGCTAATCCTTTTAACTTAATCACGTTGCTAATCAAAGTATTTTCAGCTTACTCACATGACTAATCTCTCAAGCATCCAAAGGAAAATATACAGTGCATATAATCCTCATGTAAGCTTCACTAAGGCTTACAATTTCTACGTTACAGGATACTCCACTACCATCATTCTTGGCTCATTGCAGTAATTGTGGATTCCCCCAATACTACCACCTAGCACCTCCATTTCACTTTCCATTAACAATATAAACATCCAAGAGTGCGTGTTTTAGTGTGTTAATTAAAACAGACGCCACCATGTACTGTATTATAAACCATTGTCCCAACCACCTACTCAAATTAACTTAATGAAACACTGCGTCACATAATCCACCATTCACTGAACTCACCTACAAAGCCATTGACACCTATTTCTGCCATGGTTTTCATCCATGACCGTGATTTCTCTCCTTGTCAATTATGGAACTCAAAATTGCGGTCATGGGTGATTACATAGGTCACGCCCATGGGGACAATTGTGCTTATGGGTGCTTCTATCTTAACCACCTTTTAGTTCAAGCATTCACTGAGGGTTTAGTTCAAGAGTGCATTATTTCAATTAAAAGAGTAAGATTTAAAAGAAAAACTAACTATTAGAAATTTCAACATTACAAAATTGAATTAACTAAATCGACCCTTTCCTCGGCATGGGATTACACGTGGCGTTTCTAAGGGATGAGGACTGCCCTTTCAAACAAAAGGGGGGAAGTGAGTTCATAGAAAATCAAGCCTTTTTTGCCAAACCCCACACAAATATTCAATGATTCAAATCCAACTGAAGGGGACTATTTTAGGCTCCAAAAATTATTGGATTCACTCTTAAAGTAAACTCTAAAAGCTTCTTCATTTGAAACTATCACAACAAGCTACTGTACTTACTATAGAAGTAACTTATATTTTTTTCATTTATGACACATGTGTGGTGCTTGGTAAACCTGTCAGATTTTAGATATACCCACTATTCCACTTTTATCTTTTATCTTTTTCTTTTCTTTTTTGAAAAATTTCACTTTTCAAGGTCTTTTTTTTTCTTTAAAAAGAAACAATTATTTTATTGTCATTAGTGAAAAATACAAGATCAAAAATTATGCTAAGAATATCACAAATTGTAAGCGGGAACTCACTTTTTTCGACCAATTGTTTTAGTTTTTTACCTTCAATGGAGCCAAATATCTACTATAAAGAGCTAAAATTTAAAGAAGCTAAACCTTCCAATAACCATGATCTTTTTTTCATCAAAAAAATACTCAAAACTACCATTTGTAATTTTGTATTACAAAGGACAAAAAAGAAATCTAACTTTTTTATTGCATATCTATACATATGATTTATTGCATATCTATACATAGGATTTTGCACTAGACCCATATGAGAATGTGTGGAAGAAATTTTAGATACTTTGATTGCGTAGATTGCAAGATATTTGCATTTAAAGTGAAGGAAACAACTTTTTTGCACCTTATGTGACTAAATAACAAGACTTTGAGTCTTCTTTAAATTTTAGACCACACATGCTGGTTTTATAGTTTTTAATGTTGAAAGTCTGATTTTTGTTCTTTAAAAATTATTAAGTAGAAGTGGGCACAAGATAGAAGGAAGAAATAAATTATTAATAGCTCTAGGATAATTGAAACACACTAGTCCCAACTGTGTGATTGTTCTACAAAGCAAACAAATCCTTGTGGAACTTGTTTCTTTTATAAAAATTCTGAAAATTTAATTAGAAATGAGTCTAGTTTTTTATTTTCTCACAAAGATGCCATCATTGCTTGGAAGAGAGGATGCTCATAACTTTCATGTTACTAATTGAAATGGATGAATTAAAGCTCTCCATGTAGACAAAAATATAGTCTATAAGAAATTAAAATTTTAGATTTTTTATAAAAAATTGGTTATTGTTGTTGTCTTCTAACAAACTCCATTCTGCACTATTGTAGCATAGTTTCTTCTCCTAAGCATCGATTGAAATAAAATTAATATTCCCATAAAGCTAATGTGTTTTTTTATCTTCAAAAAAAGTTTCAAAGAATCAAACTAAAAATCAAGATCATAAGAAAAAATCCCAAACCTTCATTTGTCCTTCAAGTGAATAATGGTCCTTTAGGGTTTAATTTGTTATTACTTTTTCAAATACTAGGTGATTTGAAAGAAAAACAATTGACTTATTTTCAAACCAGGGTGAATCAAGGGTGGCTTACATCAAAGTTGGACCAAGCCTTCAAAGGTATCTCACTTTTTAGATGTGACCATGGAAGTTGGGAGCCGAAGACTAAAAAATAGGGATGACATTTTGTAAGGTCCTAGTGTAAATCCAAGAGAGAGCATAGCCAAGCCATATCTATTATTAGATCTAAAGTTGTGAACCGCAAGATCAACTAAATAAATCTATAGTAGAGAGACTTTAGATTGTTATGGTCTTTTGAAAATCCATTAGGCTTACCTCAAAGAGATGGGTAAGAATTTTTTTTGTGAAACTAGCATAACATCACCTACTTTGTCCAAGTAGGATTCCATGTGGGTTTCTCATCAATGAAGAATGACATAGGCCTTAGCCAAAAGTATAAATCCAACTTCTACTACTACCTACCTTTCCACCAATAATTCCTTTGAGAGTTCAAGAGGTCCCAAGCTCTAACCTCAATATAACCTTAGTAAGGTAACCACTTTCAAATGCATCACTTTTTATGGTACAACAATCTAATATAGGTACATGATGGAAAATAAGATTTCAAAAGTCTACAAATAAGGTACATAATAAAAATATCTTATTCATCATTTTATTGATTGTAAAAATTCATATCAAATGTTCAGAAAGTGGTGTAGGGCAACCTAATGAAAATATTTGGTGTACTAACATGTTGTTCTTATTCAAAAACTAATTGAATTGACTTGAAACATAACATTATACTTCAAAGCTATTGTCATTGCTTACAAAATTGAACTCCTAATAACTGTTATTTCATTAGATGAAATTGAATGATTCAAATTTTTTTGTGTAGGTATCAATCTATCCAATCAAAAATGACTAGTTGACTTATTAAAAAGAATATTTTTAGCTAGTAGTTTTGTCATAGAAAAAGAATTCTATAAAACTCTTGTAATACTTATTAAAATGACATGAAATCAAACTTCACATGTTGAGCATGATGATTAGAAACTCTCTTGAAAATTGAATGCAAAAAATTCAAAATATTAAACCACACAAGGCAACTCAAATTTCCAAAATTTCTATTTCTTTGCGGGTAAGCTTTAGTTACTTGGGATGCCATTTTTATGACAATTTTGCACCTATGAAATGTAATATTATAGAATCCGTAAGGAATTTGAGAATGTGTTATGTGAGACTGATTTAGAGCTTTTACTTTAAAGTCTAATTCAGAAGCAAGTAATACAATTGCATAGTATTCCATATAAAACTAAGGCCTTCGAATACAAAAAAAAGAGCGGTTCTTAATCCAAATAAATTATGTACAAAATACAATGGATATTACCTCTAAATTTCATGGTGTGATTTCCAAATTTTATTTTATTTTGCACATGTTGCAATGGTTGGTTTATCAACATGCATGGTATGAATTTTTTTGTTGTTGTGGTTTATCTAATGCATGAAAAGAAGGGCACATCATGCAATGATCTGAAAACCTAAATTTTGTCTAGGAATGTATATCTATAACTGCCACATATTGCAATTCATACCATGGTTTACTTTACGGTAAGTGCATCCGTAATCATCACCAATGCACACTGAACATAATTAGTCTCATTAACATAAATAATTTCTATTGGATATTGTTGACAATGGAATGAAGATTTCAAAGTACTTTATTATGTGTTATTGGGACATTGTATGAATAAGTTATGAACTTTCAAAGTATTTTTAGAAGGTCTACTAAAAATATACTAGATCATCATGAGTAAATTATAAATATTAATTGAATTACTAATTCTGTTACACTAGTAATGATTATGATGCTTATCGATGATTTAGTCCCTAAAGGTCCAAGGCCATTTTTCTGCCAAAAAACATCCAAAAATGCCATTTTATAGCAAAGAGTAAAAAAAATAAAAAAACGTTTTTTTGCACATCTAATCGTAGGATTTTATACCTAACTATTAAGAGAATGTGTGGAAAAAATTCAACTTTTTTGACTGCATAGATTGCAAAATATTTGCGTTTAAAGTAAAAAAAAATAAGTTTTCAGTACATTGCGGGATTAGATTCTATGACTTTGAACAATTTTAACTTAAATGTTTTGCACTAATTAAAGAGTTCTGAGATTTGTATCTTTATAGTGGAGAATTGAGTTGAGAGTCTCGGGGGAAAAAAAAATCCAAAAATCTTAATTTTTGTTATTAAAAAATTTGTTGAGTAGAAGTAGGTACAAGATAGAAGGAAAATCTAAAATATTAATATCTTTTATATGGAATAAAAAAGCACTAATCCCAATGGTGTGATTGTTCTAGCAAAAAAACTAATTAAAACCTTGTGGATCTTTATTTTTTGAAAAGTTGTGAAGACTGCATTCGGAAATGAATCCTATAAGTTACTTCTTTTCAAAAAAATGCTTTAAATGCCCCAAAAACAAGTTTGTCCATAACTTTCTCATAACAAAACCAAATGAAATGAATCAGAGCTTTCCAAATAGAAAAAAGAAAAACTAATTTATAAAAAAAAAAATTAAAAAAAAAAAAATATATATATATATATATATATATATATATATATATATATATATATATATATATATATATATATATATATATATATATATAAAGTTGCAAACTTTTTTTTGCTGCCCTCCAAAGGCTATGTTCACTAGAAGAAAACTACTTTGTACTTCTCAAATTCTGTGTTGAAACGTTGGAATGCAGAATTTTGCGTTACAAAGGGAGAACTCAACAAAACTGATTCCATACTGTTCTATTGAGTTCAACGCAATTTCTGTCAAGTAATACATATATTTGACAAGTAAAATGCAATTTTCTTCTAGAGTTTGAGCTTATTAAGGCATAACTTTTTAACTCGGGCACCAATTGGAAAAAAAATTATATTCCCGCAAAGCTTAGCATTAAAATTATATTCCTGCAAATCTTAATAAAATGTTTCAGAAAATCAAGACAAAAATTCAGCCTATAGGTACTTGCCTAAAATCCCAGTTGTCCTTTGAAGGGACAATGGGCTTTTAGGGGTTAAGTATTATATCTTTTTAACCCCTAAAGGCCCAAAGCCTTTTTTTTGCCAAAAAACACCAAAAACTGTCATTTTTTTAGAAAAGAGTGAAAAAAAATTATAAATATTTTTTCTGCACATCCAACCATAGGATCTTACATCTAATAGTATGAGAATTTGTGGAAAAAATTTCAGAATTTTTGACCACACAAATCGCAAGATATCTACGTTTAAAGTGAAAAAATAAAATTTTCAGCACATTGTGGGACTGGATTTTTTGACTTTGAACATTTTTAACTTAAAATGTTTACACTACAAAGTTTTGAGCTTTAAATGTTTATAGTGGATAGTTGCGTTGACAATCTACCCAAAAAAAAGAAATTCAACAAAACTTAATTTTCATTACTGAAAAAATTGTTAAATACAAGTAGGTACAAGATAGAAGGAAAATCTAGATGGAATTAAAATGCATTAATCCCAATGGTCAGATAGTTCTAGCAAGTAAATTTAACCATGCAAAAAAAAAAATTTGAAAGATTTAAAAAATTGCATTTAGAAATAAATCCTACAAGTTATTTTTTTCAAAAAGATGATCTAACTGCCTGAAAAACAAGAATGTCCATAACTTTCTCATAACAAATCCAAATGAAATGAATCAAAGCTTTTTAGATAGACAAAAATATAATATATGAGAAAAATAAATAAATAAATAAAAAGTGCAAATTTTTTTGCTGCCAGTCGTCCCCCGTTTTGAGCTTATTTGGTCATAATTTTTGTTCCCAAGCACTGATTGTGAAAAAAATTAAGCTAATCAGTTTTTCTACCTCCCAAAAAAATTTCAAAAAATCAGGAGAAAATTTCAGCCATAGGTACCTGTCCAAAAACGCATTTGTCCCCCAAAGGGACAACGGGCTTTTAGGGGGTATATCATCAATTTGTATTTACATTTGAGGCATTAGTATTTAGGCATAATTGGTAATGGACACTTGTACCTTAAACCAAACATTGTGAGGTAGTTCTACTTCTTTTGAGCTCATTGTCGTTGTCATTGTGACAATCTGTCACAATGACAATGAGCTCAAAAGAAAAAATTAAATCAGAGTTTTTCATCCTTGCTATAAGCTCAATTTTTCTTTAAATTTTTTTGGTCCTATCCCCATCCCATTCCTTTGTAATTTTCAGGTGGGGGTGGAGGTGGCATTTTGTATGGGATATGTCCCTTACCCAAATTTGTATCTCATATCCGTATTGTATTTGTACCGTATCATATTTGTATCTTGTGCCATATCCATATCTGTATCGTATTTGTACCCAAAGTTGTTTCTTAAGATCAATGGCATCGGGGAAGGGGGGAGGTAGGATATTGGTTTTTAAAAAGTCAATGGCTCTCAATTTATTTATTTGGAGGGGGGGAGGAAATGGAGGAACAAGAGGAATAGGAGGGTTTGCGTCTTTTTGGTACATTGTACATTGTGGTACTACAAGTAAGGTTTCAATTGCAAATTTGTCTAAGCAAGATTGACAATCACTTGAGATTACAGTGAGTAGATAAATTAAAATGTGTGAAATTAACATTCACTTTGAATTTTCTTTTACTTTAAATTTTTGTACTATAAATTTAAAATTTAAAACTTAAAAAAATTATATTGAAGAATTGAGTTGAGAATCTAGATAAAGATTTTTTTTTTTAAACTTATTTTTCATTCTTAAGAATATTTTTAAATACAAGTAGGTAAAAGATAGAAGGAAAAACAAATCATTGATCATAACATTAAGAAGAAATAAAAAATCACTAGTTTTGATGGTGAGATTGTTCTAGTAAGAAAATTGATCCTTGAAAATTTGATTTCATTTTTTGAATTGTGATTATTGAGTTCAAAAGCAAATCCAATAGGTTGTTTTCTCAAAGTAATGCAATGGTATTCAACAAAACAAGAAGCTCCATAACTATCACATCACTCATTCAAATAGAATGAATCAAAGCTTTTCATATAAAAAAAAATATAATCTATGCAAAACAAATTTTAAAATGCAAATTGAGTTTTTGTGATTAACTTTTGTTGCCGAGGCAAACTTAAAAAGTAACTTATTGTGGCATAACTGTTGCTACTAGGCACCAATTGAAATAAAGTCATACTCCCATAAAGCAAATGAGTTTGTTTTCAATCTTCAAATAAGTTTCAAAAAATTACATCAAAAAATTGTGGTCCATGAGTTGACTTGATATCCATTTTGTATCCTAGGGGAACTTTGGTCCTTTAGGGGTTAAAATAGGATTGCACAATTGTCATTGAAATCATTTACCAAAAAAAAAATTGTTTTTTTTTAAATTTGAAAAATTTTAATATTATTTTTCACCAAACTTGTCCTATAACTATGGAAATTTGTATCCTATTGACCAAGGTTCATACATATGATTGTATCTCTTAAATCTTATACAAATTTTTTTTATTGCTATATCTATAATGAGTACAACGTACTTCAATTTCAATTTTTAGCATTTTAAATTAGTTATCAAAATTTCACTTAGAACCACTATTAAATTAATTTATTTTTATGAAGTTTGTAACACTAATTTTCTAAGGTGAAACATGCTAATTGTAACCTTTTTAAATTAATGCTAGCCAAAAATATAATTTTATAGTACTAATTTTTCTCAATTATTTTAATAATACTAATTGCGCACCCTCATTGATAGAGTAAAATAGTGCAACAAATGTATATCTTGTAAGGTAATTGCGCCTAATTGTAATATGTTTCTATAATCAATCCCAATGATGCTAGCATATGAGCCTAGAATCGAGCCTTGAGCCTAAGTGTAAATAAATCCCCTATGACCATTGAAGGTGTTTATAATATACAAACTTATAACATAGGTACCTTATAATATAGACACCTACAATATAAGTGCCTAGGTTCCTATGCTCGTGAGCATAAAATCCTAAGCTCATATGCTAGTGATTTTGTTTCACCATGCTCAAGACCCAACAAAAATACATATAATTCAATTGTCACCATGCTCAAATCCTTCCTTGGACAATCTTAGATAGTGTTATCAACCAATTTTCTTTGATTTTTATTGGTAGAGCCATACCCACCTTTGAATGCATCTATGCAAGAAAAAATGGATAGAATCATTCACATATGTAATTTCATCCGTAATTGCATTTATTATTGATAACTTCTATTTAACCTCTAAAAGTTGTGGAATACTTCAAGATTTGATGATGTTCAAAGATTTGTTATAAAATAATGCTTGACAGATAAAATTGTAGTCTTGTTTGAATAAAATTAATTATCAATAACCATAAATTACATCCACTTGGTTAGATATGCTCATACTATCACCAATATTTAATATAATAAAAATAAATTTAAGATAAAAATTATTTCAAATTTGGATTATAAATTTTGATATTTCTATAATGATTTCTTTTGTAGCAAACTTAAAATGCAAGGTTTTAAGCCCTAAAGGTCCAAAGTGTTATCTAGAATTGACAATTTGAAAAAAATCATCATAAAGTACTCTTTGGAAGAATATTTTGGAATTGATATACAAATAAAGTTGTAGAATTTGAATTTTAGATTCCATTTGTATAGCTAGAATCACCAAAGCTATCGCCAATATTTTTTTTTTAATTTTGAAAATAAAATTTCAAAAATCCTTCTAAATTTATTTACAAGCAAAATATTATCATTTTTTGAATAAGATTTGTTGGAATGAGGTTTTCTTCAAATGGTGATTTTTTGAAATTTGGTGTTTTTTAAATCTATGCTTCATTTTTGCAAATACAATTTTGAACTAAAATCAATGCAATTTGAACTAGGTAAACTAACATGACACACTTTCACATTTACAATATTAAAAAATCTTTACTTTAACAACACCAAATCCAACCATTAGATTGGACAACAACTTGATAAAGTATCTCCGCAGTTGAAAATTCATTGACTTTCATCCAAACAATAATGAAAAAGAAATATTAATTTTCAATCAATTTGTCATCCAAATATTGGCCGTTGGAGCACTAAAGATTGACTATGATGATGTTTTCAAATTTAATTTTTGCTTAAATTGTAAAATTCATTCTTATAATACTCTTCAAGCCCAAAAGTCATAGAATATTTTCCAATACCTTTGATGGCATTTTAGCCCCTCTAGCTTTGATGTTTGAGCAAAATTCGCTTTATAAGTATTTATTTTTTTAATTTTAGAAAAAAATGCATAAATAATTTTCAAAATGAGTATGGAAAAAATGTTGGACAATCAGCATATTCTTCACGAAAAATTTGAATGGATGAAATATCTACTCCAAATTGACTGAAATCAATTTAATTATTCTTGTCCATCTTCTTCCTCTTTGTGGCCACATCAACATTTACAAATTAAATATTGACAAATTCTAATACACTTGGAGAGGGATTTGACCATTTCCTCCAATTCTTAACCCCTAAAGTCCCATTGTCCCTTTGGAGGACAAAATAGATTTCGGGCAGACTCCTACAACCTCAATATTCATCATAATTTTTTTTAAATTTTTTGTAAAAATAGAAAAACACATTAGCTTTTTGGAAATATAATTTTTATTTCAATCGGTGCCCGATAGCAAAAGTTATGGCAGAAAAGGTCCTTTTTTTCAATATGGCGGGCAGAAATCTCTTCACACAAAATTTAAAAAAAAATTAATTAATTTGTTTCTCATAAATTATAATTTTATGTATATGGGAAGCTTTGATTCACCCATTTGGATTTGTTAAGTGAAAGTTATGGACAATCTTATTTTTTGGGCAATTAGAGCATCTTTTTGAAAAAATAACTTATAGGGTTCACTTCTGAATGCAATTTTCACAATTTTTCAAATTTTTTTTGAACAAGGTTAAGTTTGCTTGCTAGAACAGTCTTACCATTGGATTATAGTGTTTCAATCCCATTTTAGAGATATTAATAATTTATTTTTTCTTCCAATCTTGGACCTATTTCTACTTAATAATTTTTTAAGGAATGAAAATCAAGTGTGTGTTTTTTTTGAAATTTTTTTTCTAGATTCTCAACTCAATTCTTCAACATACAAAAGATTAAATTCAAAGTCTGTAGTGCAAAAAAAGTTTCACAAATGGCGGTCAAAGTCATCTGAAATTGCAAGCCAATGTTCAGAAGAATAATTTTTCAAACTTTGAATGTTGATATCTTCTAATCTGTGCGGTTGAACTTTATGAGATTTTTAACACATGCTCTACGATAAGTTAAGTACAAGATCCAATGGGTAGATTCTAAAAAAACTTTTTTTTCTCTTTTTGCGGATGAATACAATAGAAATGACAGTTTTGAGCCATTTTTGATGGAAAAATGGCCTTGGGACTTTAGGGGTTAACCAACTAATTAAGTACAAAGATAACCATTGCCCAAATGAGGTACAATTCTCAGTGTGTTTTTAATAAACAATTTTTTTTGTCAATTGAATACAACTGAAAAATGGTGATAATTTTTTGCAAAGAAAATTTTGATTTTTTGGGGTCAAAATAGCTACATTATCGCTCTTTCTTAAGATCAACAGCCAAATTTTACCAACATATCATCTAATTTCAATATAGATGTCTCTAAGTATCACATGTGTATTTCATGAGTGCCACCTAATATCACACGAATCCTACACAAGTATCACATGATTCCCGCACGAATATCACATGAGTACCACACGAATATCACATGAATATCACCCAAGTATTACATGAATACCATCCAAGTATTACATGAGTGCCACCCAATTATCACATGAGTACCACATGAATACCATATGAGTACCATCCAAATATCACATGAGTATCACACAAATACCACCCAAGTATCTCAAGAACCCCACCCAAATATCACATGAGTATCACATGAATACCACCCAAGTATCTCAAGAACCCCACCCAAATATCACATGAGTATCACATGAATACCACCCAAATATCTCAAGAACCCCACCCAAATATCACATGAGTATCAAATGAATACCACCCAAGTATCACAAGAATCCCACCCAAATATCACATGAGTATCAAATGAGTACCACCAAGTATCACATGAGTATCACACGAGTATCGTGAAGGAAACAGCTGGTTATTTCTCCCAAATGATAAACAAATCACTGACAATTCTGTAGAAAAATGAATTCACCCAACTGCATTTTTTGGGCTAGCTATTTCCCTTCCTGAAAATACGAGGCATTATTGTCATGTTCCCCATCTGCCATGCACTCACCTGTGGCAAGAGAGGCTATCAGTTGGTACCCCAAATTTGTGAGAATGGAGCAAGTGAAACCACTCCTGTACTAGTAAGTTAGCAAGGGAGGGTCAAAAGTGCCCACAGAAAAGAGGACGCAGCTAATGTGAAAGTCCATTCCTTGTCTAGAGTTCAATGCCACTTTGTTGATTTTCCTTTTGTGTGACATCTGACAAGAGATCACACAATGGAAGCTGATGGTTTGGCCGCACCCCCTTTTCCAGGCCAGCAAAGTTCCTTGGTCTTGTTCCTTGGTCATGTTCCTTGGCTTCCATTGCTGAAAGCGGGGAATGATGGAGACACCGGACATTTCCATCATCATCGAAATGAAACTTCTGTCACTAGGATGCTTTTTTAAAAAACGGATGCACTTTGTTCAGTATCTCGAAAAAAATTCAAAACTGTGGGTACCAGAAAAGAATAAGTTAATCGTCTCGTTGCATGACCAGGTGAATGAAGAGTCTGTTGGGGATACATTAGGAAAAATTTCAGCCCTCAACAAGGCCACTAGCCTTACACCCCAGTAGTGCAATTAGGGGGGCAAAAAAAAATTGAAAATTTGAAATGTGACGTGGTTGCATTGCGATCATGTTAGCGCTGTCAGCACCACGTCAGCACCACGTTAGATTTAATGTTTTAAACTTATTTTTTTTCAAAATTAAAAATTAAAAATTAAAAATTAAATTCTATAATTGCACCCCGTGGGTGCTGAAAATCACATACTCGCAGTCTTGTTGAGGCAGGAAATTTTTTTGAAATGGTTCTACATGTGAATACTGTTGTAAGGAAATATACCAAAAAATCGTTTGAATAAGCATTTGAGCATGGTTTCTATTATTGAAAGGATTAATACTCTTGTTGTATTTTGTTGGCAATTGAAAAGAAATTCTAGATTCTCTCAACAAATGGTTTTCAGACACCTTATGAATAAGTTATGAAAATTTCAAAATTCTCATTATAGGTGTATACAAAATGATCCAAAATAGACCCAAAGTCAATCCAAAATCAACCCTAGGCTTTTGTGTTCAGAAGATGTGCATTTCAAGTGTAAATATGTAGGGGTTGGTTTAGTTGAAAGGTCAAAGTTACATGAATTTATGTTCTTATCCCAAGTCGCAAACAATTTAGGTCCTGTCGTCTAGAACATCATATTTTTTGCAAGAGTTTTCTAGTGTGTTCTATGCCATTGCCACAACCAAAATAAAAATAAAAGTAATTTTCTAATTTTCTAGTTCCTAAAAACGTTGAAATTCAATCACTTTCCCACTGTAGGTCCAAACATCACGAAACAAAGCCTGTACACCCTTCTTCACAAAGAGCTTTTCAACGGTACCAAAAATGTGACTGGTGGACACACGGTTCCGAAGATCTCACCATAACAAACAAAACAAAACAAAACAAAACAAAACAAACTACCTAACTTTAAGTATATAAATGTGCCAAGTACCATAAG
This sequence comes from Neckera pumila, assembly GCA_963969595.1. Lineage (NCBI taxonomy): Eukaryota > Viridiplantae > Streptophyta > Bryopsida > Hypnales > Neckeraceae > Neckera > Neckera pumila. The sequence goes on from OZ018413.1 coordinate 22,347,177, forward strand.
CAAAGCCAAAACAAAAGTGAAAGTAATTTTCTAAATTTTTAAAACCAAAACAATTCAAAAATCCATAACTTTTCTACTGTGGGTCCAAAACACCACAAAACAAAGCCCGTGCATCCCTCCTTGCCGAAAGCTTTCCAATGGTACCAAGTGCGCGACCATGGGACTCACCATCTAAAAGATCCCACTGTAACAAACAAACAAATAAAACAAAATAAAACAAATAGCTTGACTTAAGGTATATATTTATACTAGCGATTGGTGCTTGCTTTGCTACACATTAAATATATTACTTTCATAATTTTTTGTGTGATAGAATGTAGATAAATAAAGTATGTATAATCTTTAAATGAAAACATTGACATCCTCATCCAATATTCTTTGAAAAAATTTATATAGTGCAATATAAAGTAATTAAAGAAAATCTTTATATCATAATTTTTACAAAATAACCCTTGCAAAGATGAAAACATTGCAACAAGAATAAATCAAGTGAACAATGTCAGTAGAATCTTCACATTTGAATATGTAGAGCAATGCTAGTAGTTGGTGTTTTCTTATTCTTTAATATCACATTTTAAAAAGACATGGAATTTATCTATAGTTTTGTTGTCTGAAAAGTTTCTTTGAAATACTTTTAGAAGTATCCATTTGATTTTTTAATATTTCTCAAAAAGAGTACATAATATATAGTAGAAAATATCCTATGGCTATTACAAAAGCAATTGAATTTCTATAATATTATTCAAAATTGAATTATGATATTATAGAGGTTGTTGTGATTTTAGTAGTATATATATATATGGATTGTTAACTAAATATTTTTTGGCGGTAATTACAAGAAAAAATTACTTCCAATGGACTCTTAACTCACTTTAGAAGTGTAATTCATTCACTAAGATGGGAGGCTCTGAAATTGCACAGGCATTAAGAACCACCCCTATAAATGGTTGTGAAATGGACATGAGGTGGTTCTAAAAGTGAATGCTATAGTCATTGAATGAATCAAGGAAAAAAGCATAACTAATTGCAAGAATCAATCATTCTCTTTGCTTTTGGCATCTTTCTTTAGAATTGCAAGTAAACGGTTTATGGAAGACCTAGGGTCATAAATAGGGACCTACGACACATCTCATTTGAAAATTCATAACTAATTCAAACATGCTTTAAAAAATACAAAACGACTTGTCTTAGATTCTACTTCTCATCTACTTCTCTTTCTTTGAAAATGAGCTAAAAATATTTACATCCAAGGAACCAAATGAAAAAGGCAGACCAACCCTTAAATGGTCGGTTTCAGAGCCTCCTACCTTACAACAAAATATTTTGAAAACCACAGATTAAGAAGACTTTTAAATCAAAACCCTTATAACAAGGGCAAGGGTGGAATACTATGCATAAATCTTTAAGGTCTGGAGCACTTTCTTGGTATAGATTGTCAATAATGTAAGAATGTGAAGAAAAAATTTCAAAAACTTTGAGTGCAAGAGTTGAAAGATTATAGTGTTTAAAGTTAGAAAAAAAATTCCGACCTTGCACGACAGGGTCTAAGTCCTTTTAATTCCTCCTAGAGAGAGTTTTTTGGGCTACACAAGTTTTTCTAGAAAATTACACCCTATAGTATATGAGCTACATACTTGTTAAATTTTTAAAATGGGTGTGGAATCTAGCAGAATATATCCTAATTGCCCAAATTGCTTGAACTTTTTCAAACATCATAACTTTTGTTCTAGTCACCCCATTAGAATTTTTTGTTATATCCTGCCACCTAGGGGGTACTTGCCCACACCTAGTATCAAAATTCTAAAAAAATTCATCAAAAATTGACATTGTAGGAACTTGTCCAAATTCCAATTGGTCGTTCAATGATTACTTAATCATTTAGGGGATGAAACCATGTAAGTGCATAGAAAGTTTTTTTCTATGCAAAATGGTGTAAATTGACAAGTTATTCTAATATAACCTTATAAAAATGTATTTTGAAAATATCTTGGAAATATTCATAGTATGATATTAAAAATATTCTTTAAAATAGTACAATTTTGAGGGATATTATGAGAATATGTCGATTACTTCATACCCCTTCTAAATACCATTTGTATCTACATATATGCTAAATTTTATACTAAGCTAAGCGCCCCGCTCTGTAGACCTCAAGAGTTGTCAATTATGATATCTAGTGAGCAAAGTCTGCATTTTTTTAAAATAATTAACTATGTGTTTTAAAATGGGTTTCAATAAATGCTTAAAATAGAATTATATATGTTTTCATTACAAAAATACTCTTGAAATAGCCAAAATTCCAAAGATTTTGCTATGTATTTTTAGAAACATTTTTTGTAGACTTTGACCAACAATATTATACATGGGCTACAAACAATAACACAAGTGACCTAAAAAAGAAGAAATTACCACTATAAATATCACCTTATGAAAATTATTAAAAAATTCAAAAGTGCATTTCTATTTTTAATTGTAGCATTCAGAAGTTGATGTACCTCCAAATATTTGGTGTTGTCAACCGTGCATCCAAGTACCAAAAGTAATCTTTGCACACACAGGCATTTAGAATTCAATTGTTGTTATGTAGTTCAAAAACAATCATAGCATCTTAAAGGCAATTCAATAGCATTCAATTTTACAAAAAAATTTCACAATTCAACAATGAAATGTCAACCTTTTGTCTTTGTGTTTCAAGGGAAAAAAATGGGTCAATCTTTTAGTCTTCTAATGATAAAAAGTTATCTAAAATGTCAAACTTTTCTTCTCCAAAAGTAGCAAAGCCCTTCAATTTCAAATTATATAAACAAAACTTATAATATTTCCGAGTTTTATTTTGTGTACCAAAAAAACATTTGTTGGAGGATAGATTCGACAAATTCCAAAGAATTTGAAGCAATGGTGGAAGAACAACTGTTTCTATGAGAGAAATGGAATAAAATAGAATTGTTTGAAAACCAAAGAATAGGATATTCCCAACTTCATGGATTTTGTTTGTTTAATCTTCAATTTTATACAAAATTTGAAATTGCACATGCCACCTTAAAACCTTGGATTATGTTCAAACTAATCCCAAATTTACCAACTTTCATATCAAATTTATTACAACAAATTAACCCTTGAACGTCGAGGCGGACGTTTTGCGTCCGATGAATGACAAGAGAATCTCCTGTGTAGGACAGAAATGCAACTATTCATCCTCCAAATTTTGTTGTGAAAAGGAAGGTCCTTTACAGTAGTTTGACTTCCAATGAATACTTTTTCATTTTTTTAAGCCAATTGTTCCCACGGTTTTGCAAAAGGGTGATTTCCACGGCCACCAGCCCGGCGTTTAAGGGTTAAACTTCTTACAGGAAGAATTTGGATTTAGAGATGGTTCTCTCCTTTCCAAGAAGAACCACTGAAACTTCAAGGTTACTTCCATTGTACTTTTCTATGCATGTACACATGTAAAGGACGCGGAGGTGGAAAAACAGGACTTCCACCTTCCCTCCAATTGCCTGACTGACGGAGCACCCCCGAATTTGGGGACCCACACAGAATGATCATGCCGACCTGGGGTAAAAGAAAGTTAGAATGGATTGGCTCTCATCACTGGTTAGAGGATGGACTCGGAGTCTTCAATAATTGAGGGCCCAAAGACGGAGGAGGATTATTACAATTTTAAAAATCGACACGCTCTCTCCGTCATATCGAAAGAACACACGGCAGATCCAGAGGCCACCACTAACGCTGCACACTGCTTACACTACTTACAGTAACTACCGGGATGGCAGCAAAAGCACGAAGTGACGTCTCCAATGTTTCCTCACAAATTTTAAGAAAATGCAAAATTAAGAAAAAGGACGGAGGACCACCACCACAACACTCACTTGCTGATGGCGAGATTGTCAAGCAGGATGGCCGATGGCATCCACAGTGAACCTTCCATTCCCGTTGATGGGGTCCTAGTACTAGTGTACTGGAAGTAGTTGGCAGCAGGCAGGCACACACAGGCACATCCATCCAGTCCTTGAGGCATCAACCTGGCAATCCACCTGATGACAGCACGAACAGTTACTTCGGGACGATGCCAATGGCAGGTTGACTCGCTCCACACTCGGCGGACGCCGGATAGATCGCTTCCTCCAAGTGGGCTCCATCTCCATCTCCAAATACAGCAGTATTCAATTTCCCCCCTTTCTTTCCGCTCTTTTTGAAGCAAACTCGGGCAATCTTTACGATGCAATAAACAACCGACCCCTCCGCACTTCGGGAATGGAGATCTGCACTTCTCCGTGCCAGCAGCTTTGTACTGGGACGCGTCGCCAACAGTTATAGAGAAAATTTGAACAAAATTTTCAAATGAAATAATATTTTAAAATATGTTTGAAGCAGGTCGCAAGAAAGGGGTCGGGGGTCGGGGGGGGGTTCATTTCCGTTTCTAATCGTTAGATTCGCCCTTTCACCTGAAATTGGGGGGGTTCATTGCACGCCTCCCACCACGTTGACTCCTTTACAGCTGGGGGGAAAGAAATCAACCTGATTGATGAAGCTCCGACTTGGCCGCCGCTCCATAACCTGTCAAGGACTAAACTTACGAGGCCGGCGAGAGAATCGATGAAGGTAATTCGAGGCCAACCTGGTCGACTGTTCTCTTCTGTCGGTCCCGGCCTTCGTCCCCCGGGAGGTCTAAGGTCTAAGGTTAGTACAAGGGCTACAGTTCAGCAGTGGGGGAAACTTTGGTATGAAGAGCTCTCAACGCGTTCTCATTTTCTCGCGCTTGCCGTGTGGCGTACCTGTCCTTGCTTGACCGCACACGCTCATGCTCTGGAGGAGCTTTGCGGTGCTAGCTGGTGAGTTGTGTAGAGATTCTAGACACGTCTGTTCCAATTGTACGAACTGGTTGCATGTTTCACACCTCCTCCTCTTCAGTTCTTTGTGGAGTTTTAGATCTATGAGCTTCGAGTTGCGTAGTCTTAGATTCGTAATGGTGCAATTTTTACTCGCAGTTTTGATTCCGTAGTTGCTCCCGAACTAGCGTCGCCCTCCTCTTGTTGTGTGATTTGAAGCGAGAGAGCTCTAGAGCTTTTGAACGAGCCGCATTTCGTGCCTGCACTCCGTTTTATCGGTAAGGTTCCCCGAGTCTGCTAGAAACTCTGCTTTGCAGAGTTTACGAAGATTATCCTTCCGAAGCAGCTTCAGATGTACATTTACTCAATGTTACTTCTTAGATCTACACCTAGATTCTTCGGTTTTTGATTTCCGAGGGTGTTCTCCTCCCTCATTATCCTCGAAGAAGACATTGCGTAAATGAATGAATTGCATGATGTGGAGACTAAAATTGAGTACTTGGCTTGGACTGGTGACGCAGTAGTGCTGGAGCGGTGGATTCGCACGGGCAGTCAACTTATCTAGGAGGAGAACATCACCAGAAATTGAGATCTAGAATTACGGGATACATGTTTGGGGGTATTTGAGCTTTGCGAATCAGGCAGCCATGGTTTCGCCACGGTCTGCTGCAACAGGGGGTCTCGGCTTCCGCGGCGCCGGGAAGCACAACGTGCAAATGGCAGGGCGCACGACCGCGGACACGCAGGGCGCATCGTCCGTGCCGCACCACCATGTAAGGCGAACATCCAGCGGGCGCTTCAACAATCTCTCCCGCGACGAGAGCGAGATGGGGGGCGTTACGGACAGCGAGATGGGGTCGGACTACCTCTACACGGTCCAGATACCCGCCACACCCGACAACCAGGTGATGGGTTCGACGCGAGATACCGTCCGGCCCATGGATCCCGTCATCGCGGGAAAAGCTGAGCAGCAATTCGTGTCCAGCACCATCTTCACGGGCGGTTTCAAGAATCAACCGCGCGGCCACACCATGGACAAGATGATGGAGGACGAAGGCAATCACCCGCAACTTGCGGGCGGGCGCGGTCCAACTTGCGCTGTGGATGGGTGCGACGGGAAGGCCATGCGCGACGAGCGCGGCGAGGACATGACCCCCTGCGACTGCCACTTCAAGATCTGCAGGGATTGCTACATTGACGCCCTGAATGGCAGCGGGAAGTGCCCCGGATGTAAGGATGACTACACCGTCTCCGATGAGCCTTTCTCCCAAATCGGATCTGAGAATGACATGCGCGCATTGCCGCCTCCTGGCGATGACAGCTCCAGATTGGAACGCCGTCTCTCGCTACTTAAAACCAAGCCTGGTATGTTGATGAGCAACGGCTCGTCGACTGATTTTGATCATGCTCGTTGGCTCTATCAAACCAAAGGCACCTACGGCTATGGTAATGCCGTGTGGCCTGGGGATGATGGCTACGATGGTGGCGGCGGCAACGGGCCGCCCAGTATGGGCGTCTTGCCCGAGTTTAACGACAAAATTAGGAAACCACTTACACGCAAAGTCAGTATTTCGACAGCCGTTCTGAGTCCTTACAGGTATGCGAGCCAATTATTACGCTGAATCCCTCATTTATTGAAGAATTTTGTGATTTTTGCGTTTTGAGGCTTGGAAGCTTACTTTTAAATGCAATGTCCGTGCGTGCAGGTTGATTGTGGCGATTCGTATGGTGGTACTTGGCTTCTTCCTCATGTGGCGTGTCAGGCATAAGAACTTTGACGCTATTTGGCTGTGGGGAATGTCAGTGGTATGTGAGATTTGGTTCGCTTTCTCCTGGATCCTGGATCAGATGCCAAAGCTCTGCCCCATCAACCGACTGACAGATCTGACAGTGTTGAAGGAGAGGTTTGACACGCCTACTCCTGAGAATCCCAGCGGTAACTCCGATTTACCAGGCATTGATGTCTTCGTGTCAACGGCCGATCCTGAGAAGGAGCCCCCGCTCACGACCTCCAACACAATTCTCTCCATTCTTGCGTCCGAATATCCTCTGGAGAAGTTGTCTTGTTACCTTTCTGATGATGGTGGTGCGCTGCTGACGTTCGAGGCTCTGGCTGAGGCCGCAAGCTTTGCTCGTATATGGATTCCTTTCTGCCGGAAGCACAAGATAGAGCCTCGTAATCCGGAGACCTATTTCTTGTTGCGGGGAGACCCTACCAAGAACAAAGTTCGTTCTGACTTCGTGAAGGACCGTCGTAAGGTGAAGCGAGAGTACGACGAGTTCAAGGTTCGTGTTAATGGCTTGCCTGATTCTATCCGTCGCCGTTCAGACGCTTACAATGCGCATGAAGAGATCCGAGCTAAACGTCACCAGATGGAGACCGGAGGAGATCCTTCTGAGGCTCTCAACATTCCCAAGGCCACTTGGATGGCTGATGGAACTCACTGGCCCGGAACGTGGAGCCAATCAGGGAAGGAGCATGGACGAGGAGACCACGCCGGAATCATCCAGGTATCATTCTTTAGTATTGAATATAATCAGTGGTACTGTATGCTCTTTGTGTTTTGATGACGGTGATATTGTATGCTCTCCGTGTTTTGATGATCTCTTGTACAAATTACTGAAGAGTAGGATTCGTCTTGTGTAGGTGATGCTTGCACCCCCTACTGCTGAGCCACTGATGGGTAGCAGTGACGAAGAGAACATTATTGACACCACGGATGTAGACATTCGTCTGCCAATGCTGGTTTACATGTCTCGTGAGAAGCGTCCAGGGTATGATCACAACAAGAAGGCCGGAGCTATGAATGCTCTTGTCAGAACCAGCGCCGTCATGTCCAACGGACCCTTCATTCTCAATCTGGATTGCGATCACTACATCTTTAACTCGCTCGCTATGCGGGAGGCCATGTGCTTCTTCATGGACAAGGGTGGAGACCGTCTTGCATACGTCCAGTTCCCCCAGCGTTTCGAGGGTGTGGATCCTAACGATCGATATGCCAATCACAACACCGTCTTCTTCGACGTGAATATGAGAGCTCTAGATGGTTTGCAAGGGCCAGTGTACGTCGGAACTGGATGCGTCTTCCGAAGAATTGCATTGTACGGATTCGATCCTCCCAGGCTTCGTGAACGCAGCTGCTGCTACACCCTCTGTTGCTGCTGCGTGTCCAAGAAGCCCAAGATGAAGAAGACGAAGTCTCAGAAGCGTGAATCTGAGGTCACTGGTTTAACCGAGCACACCACAAGCGATGACGACGATGATATTGAGGCCACCATGCTTCCCAAGCGATATGGTTCCTCCGCTGTCTTCGCTGCGTCGATTCCTGTTGCAGAATTCCAAGGGCGTCCTCTGGCTGACAAGGGTGTGTTTAATGGCCGTCCTGCTGGTGCGCTCACAATTCCCCGTGAACCACTTGACGCCGGAACTGTGGCTGAGGCTATCAATGTGGTGTCTTGCTTCTACGAGGACAAAACAGAGTGGGGTGCCCGTGTGGGATGGATCTACGGTTCCGTGACAGAGGATGTCGTTACTGGTTTCCGCATGCACAATCGTGGTTGGCGTTCAATTTACTGCGTTACCAAGCGCGATGCGTTCCGAGGAACTGCTCCTATCAATCTTACAGATCGTCTGCATCAAGTAAGCTACGCGCTGCTCTTCACAAGTCGTTTTAGTCTGTGACCATTGGTGATTTCTATGCTAATGCTGTGTTCCTCTGAAATTGCAGGTGCTTCGGTGGGCTACGGGATCTGTCGAGATTTTCTTCTCTCGGAATAATGCTCTCCTCGCCAGCTCTCGTCTGAAATTCTTGCAGCGTGTTGCATATCTGAACGTCGGCATTTACCCGTTCACCTCCATCTTCCTTTTGGTTTACTGCTTCCTGCCCGCCCTCTCGCTCTTCAGTGGCCAGTTCATCGTGCAGAACTTGAATCTCTCTTTCTTGATTTACCTGCTCACCATCACCGTCACCCTCTGTGCTCTCGCTGTGCTGGAAGTCAGATGGTCCGGCATTAGTCTTGAGGAGTGGTGGAGGAACGAGCAGTTCTGGGTCATCGGAGGTACTAGTGCCCATCTTGCTGCCGTCTTCCAGGGTATTCTCAAGGTTATGGCGGGAGTCGAGATTTCCTTTACTCTGACGTCCAAGTCGGCCGGAGAGGACGAAGACGACAGCTTTGCAGATCTGTACATTGTCAAGTGGTCGTCGCTTTTTATCCCTCCTATCACCATTGGTCTCACCAACATGGTCGCCATAGCCGTGGGTATTTCTCGCACGATCTACTCCACTGATCCGGAATGGAGCAAGCTTCTTGGAGGAGTGTTCTTCAGTCTATGGGTGCTGATGCATCTGTACCCCTTCTTCAAGGGTCTCATGGGCAAGGGCGGCAAGACGCCAACTATTGTCTTCGTCTGGGCTGGTCTGCTCTCCGTCATCATCTCTCTGCTGTGGGTGTACGTCAGTCCTCAAAACAGCTCAGCCAATGCGGCCACCGGTGGTTTCACGTTTCCTTAGGTGGGATAAGGATGTCATGTTCTTCCCGAACACCCTAACGCCCGTGACCTATGATGAAGCTGTACCAAGGTCTGTAAGCTCCATTCCCCAGGGCAGCAGATCACGGACAACGCATGCTCTGGCATCTATTCGCAAGGGATATTACTTATCCATAACGTCAACGTACATCTGTCGTAAGCCAGAGAATTCTGCAATCGCTGGATTTGTACATTAGTTGAACATTCTTTGGACTCATGAATTCTAAGATGAGACTGCTGGAACACAAGAGCGGGTGAATTAGAAAGGTTCTTCACTGCAACATGATAGCGACGATCCTCAACTCCCTTGAGGTGGTAGTGATAGCGATGGTGATGCCGATGCAAGACAATAAGACCGTTGCCGTGCAGTTGCGTAGTATGGTAGACTGATTCAGTTTGCAGCTTCAAATGAGCTTTTGGACAGTCCCTTGCCGTTGTGTTCCTGACCTCCCATCCAATTTTGCTTACGTTTTAAGCCTAGGCTTTTATTCTGCCGTTTGGCTGTGTAATGCAAACCTTATTTACACACGGTCCTCATTTTGCCGCAGTTCTTGCTGTTCTCATCGTTCAATCAGAATGTTAACACACTCAAACACCGTCAGTCTCGACGCCTTAAACCGAATATTTTGAACATTTGGCGCTGGTGTCGGTGGCGCAAGCGATGATCGATCATACAGGCTGTGCTGCTCGTTAAGAAAAGAAAGTTTATAATCTGGTTAAAATCCGGATTAAATGATCCTGGCATGATTGAAGGATGTCTAGTTAATACCTGAAGATGACTGCGCTTCTGAAGTCTACGCCAATATGGTCACGATTTAGAATCCTTCCATTGTCTTTTTTATCCTTTTGGAGAAGCAGACAGCTATTTCTTCACTATTCGTATGATACTTGGGTGGTACTTGGTGACATGAATATCAAAATCAGGTTATACCTATCTAATATTTGGCTATTGGTCTTAAAGTAAAGCAGTAATCTGGCTATTTTGACCGGAAGAAACGAAAATCTCCTTTCCAAAAATAGCCAACGTCTTTTGGCTATAGCCAAATGGCGGAAACTCGTGCATAAAAATACTGATCCTTCAATCACGTCATAGTCAATCATCCCGAGCTTACAATCCTTTCATCCTAAATGCTTCCTAACATGCATTGCTCTGAATTAACAAAATTACAATCCCTAATCAATTGCGGTGAGTATGGTTCCGAAATACTTACATGTTAGAGTTGGAGAGAAGCAACGTTTCGATGTGTAATACCATGTTTCTGCAGACAAAGATGAAGCACCACACATCAATGTTGATGAATAGGGTTTGAATATGGAGTGCGCAGAAAGAGTTCAAGAATGCACTAGGCGTCTACTATCTCAACATCTCTTGAAGATGCCCTGCAAACTCAATATCTCAAACCTGACTTTGTCAACAGTTTCTTACTAGTCAGGACAATGTCTGAGCAGTGCCGCCAGATCGAACCTCCGTTTTCCCGCACGATAATTTCCACCGACAAACTGCGTCCCGGGAAAAACTGAATGAAATTTTCGCCGGTTTTCGCATACGAAGTGCAAATCCATGACGGAGCCTAAACTGGAGAAACACAAAACCCGCTGCTGACTACTGAGCTGCTCTCGAGCTTTCGAGCGAGAGGAGTCGCCATAGCCAAGAGCTTCTCGCCTTTCACGCTGTACAGTACAATACTTCCCGTATTTGTTCTCGCTACGTTACATACCGTGTATCGTATTATAAGTTAGGATCGGCACATCAGGGCTTTTTTTTTCGTTTTTTTATGAAGTGCCAAAGTGGCGATATAAAATGTTATATTGGTGCTCCAAATTTCAGCATTCATCCACATATTGGATAGAAAGTATTACATTACGGTAGTACATATCACATGTCTATCATTTTGTTTTCATCCATCAAATCTGGTGCCTCATCCAAGATTTTTTGTAATTCGAAGTTTTCTAGCAAAAAAATTCATGTTTTTTTGCAATTTTTTAGCCAAATTTTCTTTTTTGGTGCAATCTAGCACCAAAAAGTCCCAAAAAAAAGAGCCCTGATTCACATCAATAGGGATTTTATATGCTTGTAGAAGGCTAAAATACTCTCACCAAGATCAAGGGATCAAAATTGAATAACCTTATTGTATTTCCTTCCAATCTCAACTCAATATTAGGGCGGGATTATTTTATGCTTCTTTAGATAAGGATATGACTTTTCTTTTGGAATATATAAAAGAAATAAGTACATATTGAAAAAATTAATATTCTTTTTATCGTAACAATAAGCTAAGCACAATGCTTTTTCAATTGTGGTACTAAAGTTGTCCTATCAAGATTCTTGCCCAAAGTGTAAATCCTGTGAATATGGGAGATGAGGGTTGCTTTTGAATACACATATAGTCAAAGCTTTGAAAAACGGTATTTTGGAGTGCTTATATGTTAATGTTTTGTCTTTAAATGGTGTACTATTAGAAAAAAATGTTCCTACCTTAACCCCTGAATTTTCAAAGTTATAGGATGGATTCATAAATATTTCAGGTTGCCATTTGTATGATATCAAATTTTAATGTAGTTTTTGATACTTTTTTGAAGGTAAGGCAATTTACTAGCTTTAGGGTAATATAATTTTATTGTATCTCAAATGAAGGATAAATAGGTATGACCTTTTAAATTCAGAATATTTAACTCTTGGAAGTAGGAATAAAAAATGCAAAATTCAAAAATAAAATTGAATTTTTTCTTAGAATATATTTATGTTCATATGGAAATTTTTTATTCATGTCAATTGAATTAAAGGCTTGAAGTTATGAAGAGTCTTGTTTGAGGGCAATCAAGGAACTTCTTAAAATTTGAAAAAAACATGTATAAGATTCCTTAATTGTCACAACTCTTTAAAACAAAAATGTTCATAGGATGTAGATTACTTGTTACAACAATATCACCATTAGGAACAACATAGTGTGTGAGCATGGAAATGCAAGCATGTGAGCCTTGCATATATATAAGTAGACATCCTACAATCATTGAAGGTGCTTCTAATATAAAAAACTACAATATAGGTATCTATAACATAGTTACCCTATAATCATGGAAGATTTTTATAATATAGACAATTAAAACATAGTTGTATAATCTTCTAGGCTCACATAATAGTAACCTCCCATTAGGAATGACATGTTTCAATTCTATTTCAAAATATTAAAGATTTAATTTTTCCTTCTATCATGTATCTACTTTTTTTAACAATATTTTTAAGAAGGAAAATAATTTGTTTTTTTAATGAATTTTTTTTTGTAGATTCCAAAGTTAATTTTCCACCAAGAATATTTGGAATTCAAAACACTATACCACTAATAAATTTAAATTGAGGGGATTCAAGGTTTGAAACCTAATAAATCAAGGTGAAAAAAAACTTCATTTTTTACTTTGAAAATTAATGTCTTGCAATCAACATGGAGTATGTGTCTAAATATTTTGCACACATTTTCATAAAAGTCTAATGCAAGCGCTTCAATTTTGCAATTGAATTTGCAAAAAAACTAGTTTTCATTCATCATAACTCTTTATACTAGAAGCGAAACTTTTGGAGTTTTTTTTTTGATGAATTATAGTCATAATCCTTTAGGGGTTGAAGCATCTCCACTTATACCTTCAAAATTTGTACTCCGTAAAAGATATTTTAAAATAAAAACTCGAGCATATTATTGTTAGATTGTATGAAAAGATCTAATAAATTAGGCCAAAGAAATCTAAATTTAGACATAGAATGATTGTAACCCTCCTTAAATATATCTATCATATATCAAATTAAATAGTGTCTCCTTCTAAATCAAGTAGTTTTAATTTTCTTGTCAATTATGTGCTCCAAGCAAATGGCAATTTAATTTGCTTGGCAATTATGTTCCTCGGCAATTCAAATGAAAGTAGTTTTAATTTCCTCGTCAATTATGTTCTAGTTTTTTTTGCTTTAGCCCACTAATAGTCCTAAGGTTGGATGAACAATAATATAGTGAATTGAACAAGAGAGGGATGGAAGACTTGAAAATTATTGTTTTAGGCATCATCAATACAATATGTTTTTATTTTATTTATTTTTCAATCTCTCAACTCAATTCTTCAATATAATAAAATAAAATTGTATAGTGCAACAATTTAAATTAACTAAGAAGATTCAAAGCCTTATAATCTAATCACGTAAAGTGCAAAAAATAATCTTGATTTTTTCACATTAAACACACATATCTTGCAATTTGCACTATCTAAGTTTGTGAAATTTTGTTTACACATTCATATATTAGTCTAGTGCAAGATTCTGTGGATAGATATGCAAAAGACTTAAATTCTAGATGTTTTGTTCTTTGCAATAGAAATGGCAGTTTTGAGGTTTTTTTTATAGAACAAAAAATGCTTTGGTCCTTTATTGGTTAAGAAAAAAAATCCACGGAAGTAATACAACAATTATTCATGAATTATGCTCTATGTTGGTCATCCAAAGTCTAAATCTAAATAACATTCTTTCTGTTCAATTCACCAATCACAAAGATAGTTATTTACAAAATACTTAGTGAGTTGTTTTCCACATTCAATTGTTGATGCTCTTCAAAGTGGGCCTTTTCTGGTCAAGGTGAACCAACCCTTCACTTTTCTTCCAAGTCATTCCTACGGTGCATGTAAAAAAAAGACCCCCTATTTTGTGCTTGATTAATTTATCTTCAGTCTACTCCTCTCCAAGGCCTCTGATTGTAAATATGAATTCAAAATTTGCAAATTTTATCATGCGCGCCGAATTTTTAAAAAAAAATTTCAGCGTTTTCCTTTCTTTTGGCGTGAATTTTCCAGCGGACAGGTGGAGATGCTATTACGAGGCAAAAGCACTGCGAGCACCCCGAAAGTTCCGGTGAGCTTGCGGTACCCGTGACCGTGGGCACCAACATTTGGATCTCCGAGGCCAGCTCGAGCCCCCCAGACACGCAGCGAGGGAGCTCATCAAGCGATGTCCTGGGCTTGAGATTTGCTTGCCATAGAATTTCTCAGATCCACTTCGCGACTTCCTTGATCCGTCCCTAAGGCGCGATCGCCGTAGCTTTCGATCGCGGCATTTGCTGCTCTGTTTTGTGCCGCTCGAGGTTTTATCGGCCGATTTTCAGGTGAGAGTACCCTCGAGGTCTTTTTAGTTCAAGGATCCGTCAAGATGAACGACATGGAGGTTGGGAAGCAGGTGCAGCAGATGGTGCAGTTCATCCGCCAGGAAGCGGAGGAGAAGGCCAATGAGATTTCCGTTTCGGCTGAAGAGGTAGCTTTCCGTGAACTTTGTGTCGTCATCGTGTTTCGTGTTCGTGTTCGTGTTCGTGTTCGTGTTCTTGTTATCTGTGATCTGTTTTCTTAGAGAGAAAGTTTTGAAAAGCAATTCGTTATTACTAGGTTAGAATCTACTCGATTGTGGTTTTAGTTTGTTCGCGGATTTAGGGTTTGGAAGTATGGATGTCACAACGGTTTGGAACCTGTGAAAGTGAGATCACTACATGCCATAAAATTCTCGAGAGTATTTTCTGTTGAGTGTTTGTATTCATTCTGATGTGTGCTAATGAGAAAGAATGCCAACCCTGTACATTGAGGTGTTTAAGGTAGTTCCCCTGAAGTCGCTAAAATTCTTTATTACTAGGTCAAATGAACTCGTTTATGTTTTTTGGTTTACTCGCGGGTTTAGGGTTTGGAACAATGAATTGCACCACGGTTTGGAATCTGTCAAAGGGAGATCACTACATGGCGTAAAATTCTCGAGAGTATCTGCTGTTAAGTTTTTGCATCTTTCTGGTGTAAATGAGAGAGTACCAACTCTTCGTACGTTGAGTTGCTTAAGGCAGTTCTCCTTGAGCCGCTGTAATTTAAAAGTGCTCTCTAAATTGAGAGGATGAAATAAATTTTCTTCATTTACGTGAAAGGCAATAGAGAATGGAGCTCAGCTCCTGTCAAGGATTAATTTTTGGTGCTACATTGAGTTTGTTTCGAATTTTCAAGTTCATATGGGGTTGTTCTCAAAAGTAAGCACTGCACTCTATTTAGTGGTCCCTCTAACTCCTTTAAGCGTTGTATGAAAAGACAACAACCAAATAATTTCCACAAATGGAATCTTAGCATGTGGGAGTTTTTATTAGTTAAGTTTGCCATAACGAATAGTTTACAATCACGACTTAGATTGTAAATAGGAAAATCTGTTTTAATGTGTTGAGGTACCATGCTGAATTGGTCGTTCTACCTTATGTCTATTTAATCGCTCTTAATTCATCTTTGTCTCCCGTTTCTTATGCTCTCTTACATACTCTATTGCTGCTTGTTTATGCGTGTTCCTTCTATGTATTTCTGAGGCCTGATGTGATCAATTAAAGGCAGGGAACTCCTCCCTCGCTTTCTTTGATATTTACCTTAGTCATGACGGTATCAACATACATTGGAACTAAAGCTGGGTCGATGGTGGCTAATTGCAGGAATTCAACATTGAGAAGCTACAGATTGTGGAAGCTGAAAAGAAGAAAATTCGACAGGAGTTTGAGCGCAAGGAGAAGCAAGTGGAAGTTCGCCGCAAAATGTATTACTCTAACTCAATACCTGCAAATTAGTTCAGAATTGATGGATACATAAGGCCATTGGGCAAGATCTCGTGGTATTATTGAAGCATCAAACATGGTTGGCCTGAATTTTGAGCAGCTTCTGACATTTATCATCAAAGCTAAGAAAATTGTCGCGTGCTTACCTAGTTTAGCACTGTAACATTGCCATGAAGAATCTTAACTGATATCTGGTATTCAAATCTTGGTTCAGTGAATACTCCACGCAATTGAATGCTTCACGTTTGAAGTTGCTGCAAGCTCAGGACGACTTGGTTCGTAAGATGAAAGATGCAGCTGAGAAACAGCTGCAGAAGGTTGGCTCTAGTGAGGACGAGAACTATCCCAAACTCCTGGAAGCGCTCATCATTCAAGTACGCAGCCTTGCAGTGTTTGATGTTTCTGGTTATTTCAGCGTTATGCACTTTCAAGAGCAATCGATTATCATTTTCACGCAACTGCCTGTTTCGTGAGTGAGATTGAGATAGTTCCTGTGCTGAAAGATTTAATTTGTGGGCGCTCAGGGTTTGCTGAGGCTGAAGGAGCCGTCAACTCAGCTGCGTTGTCGTGAGCAAGATCTGGAGATAGTCCAGTCAGTGATCGATTCAGCAAAGCAGGCGTACGCAGAGAAACTTAGCGTGGATGTACCTGAGGTGTTCGTTGAGGACAAGCATTTCCTCCCCGGCCCGCCTGGATCTACTAATCATGGCTCTTCCTGGTACTAACAATTCCTTTCTAAACTGTTTTCTTGCTTTGTTGACTTTTTATAGGGCATTACACAAAAGCTTGGCAGTTTTCATCCTGCGAAGTCTAGGACGGTCATCAAAGAGATTTACTTTAGGGAGCATTTTTAGTAATGGTTATTGGGTATCAAGCAGGGCTGCTTTATTGTGCTTAATATTTTTATGCGATTTGTCACTTCTTTAGAACCACAAGCTGTATAGGGTAAAATTTTCTCTACCCAAAGTCGCTCAAGTGCAATTGAGGATGTAATTATATGTTTGCTAGCAACTGGACGGTGTGCAATCCCCGTCTCTTCTTCTCAATCTCTTGCAAGATAACTTAGGACGGGAGCGCTGGATGCTTCTTCTTACCGAAATGATTTTGTTATCTATGACTGCAGTACTGGGGGAGTGGTGTTGGCTACAAAGGATGGTCGCATTGTGTTGGAGAACTCTCTAGATGCACGCTTGGAAGTTGTGTTTAAGCAACAACTGCCTGAGGTAGGTCTAAACTCTGTAGTTCTCTTATTTTGTCCTTGTGTATATCTTCCTTTTAAAATTTGACTGGAAATATGTGTAATGGTACTCTGATATAGAGGCCAAATATTAGGTGAGTGCGAAAAATTGTTGGCTCTGATCGGTTCAATCATTCTTAATAGATTTGTCGTCAACTGCATATGCTGTAGCATTTGAATCAGTCATTTAGTCTAAAATGTAACTGTTTTTCTTAGTTATTTCAAAGTCAACTGGTTATTGTGATTTCTCTCTTTTCGTTGCAGTCTTTATTCTTGCTGTTTCTACTCTTGTAATGTTGCACTTATGGTAGTCACTGACATCCGTTTTCATACTTCTAATGAAATTCGTCTATTTCTACGAAGATTATTTGTTGACTTGTTTGTGTTTTGAGGCGGAGTGCTATTCATTAACATGTGGGATGTTGGCATGGTCAGATCCGAAAGCGGCTCTTCCCCGCTGGTGGTCAAGCAGGGGCTTAAGTGCGCCTTCATTTCATGTTTTTACGAAGGCTTCTAGCTTAAGTGTTCCGTAGTTTCATTTGCCCATTCGTCAAAAATCTTGCAAATCGTAACAATCGAATGGTTTGTGTATTATTGTAGTACTTGTTCCTGGAACACCTGCTTGTTTTGCACTTCTCTATCACTTGTGTAAGTTCTGAAAATAGCCTACTATTATCCAAACCTTAAATCTTGGTTCACAAGTGAGAAATGTTTAGCTTACCTATTCTTTGACATTTGGTCGGATGTCCATTTCGACAAATTTAGTAGTGATGGCGTATGTTTTACGTACCTTGTGTTTGTGGTTTTATCCCCTAATTAAAGCATTTCACGAGTCAAAATGGGTTTTGCGTTTTGGGGCAACCCTTATGTGCAATTTTTCTTTTTCTTTTACTAAAACTTTTCTGCAGAGTGGGTGTTTCTCTAGCTCTCAAAGAGAAGAAAAGAAACAAGTTTGTGGGTGGAGATTTGTATTATTATCTTTTAAATCTCAACTTTCAGACAACTAAAATAGGTATTTTTTTAGTTGAAAAAAAGATTTTTTTTTGAAGAATAGCATACCCACAGAAGGCCTTTTTTTCATTCAATTTTGATTACTATTGCCAAATAGCAGGCACAGCACCCTTTGTTGAAGATTTTATTTTGGAGAAAGTTGGGTCTGGCATAATTTAATATAACCCCTAAAGAATTGAGGCACATTTTGGACAGAAAGTGTCATTTTTTGGGGTAGTGAGAAAGAAATGAAAAAAAAAGTTTAAGAAAAATTTGAACATAAAAATTTGCATTAGACTATTATGGAATGTATGAGAATGTATGGCAAAAAACTCATAAACTTTGTATGCGTAGATTGAAAGATTGTATTGTTTGAATTTAGAAGACAAAGTTTTTTCCAACCTTGAAAGATTGTATTGTTTGAAATTAGAAGTAAAGGTATTTTTCCAACCAGTATTTCCTAGAGAGAGATTTTTACACTATACATGATTATTTTTTGGGACAGTTGCATCCTATATGATGTTAGCTATATAGTTATCAAATTTTAGAAGTAGAAAGAGAGTTTTGTTCATATTGCCCAAGCTACACAAAAGATTTTGAGCATTATAATTATTGATTTAATCACTTGATTGGAAAAAAATTTGATATTTCCAACAAGAGGGTATAAATTCATGCCTTGTGTTTAAATTTCGTGAACATTTGATCGAAATTGATTTCATGCTCAAGTACTTAGAGATTTCTTGCTTACATTGAATGGTCATTTGGTCCTTTAGGGTTCATTTATTTCAATACATATTCATATTTTTTGACTAATCGTTGAACTCACAACCTAATTGCACAAATAGTCACGTTTATTCTAATCTCCTTTATACTCCACATTTAAGTCACTTTCAGCTAGTATTATGCCTCTGATAATTGTGCGACTTTAGAGAAGGTGTCAGCAATATTTTTGTTTTCTAACATACTGATCTAATATTTTCCAAATAATTCAAGCTTAAGTATTGAAATTATGAGTGTCAAATCTATTCTTTGCTTAAGGTAGTGATGTAAATTTTATGAGTTTTGTGAATAGAATACATCCATGAAATTTACATCAATTATAGTAAAATTCATTAAAAAATAGAGTTCAACTTCAAAGTTTTTTCTATTGTATACAGAAGTTGAAATTCTTTAATCCTCTTTGAACCTTTGTATTTAAGGTTACGGTTGAGGTATTTGAAAAGGGGCCAAGAATGGATGTTTTGTAAAAATAAGGCATGACAAATGGATATTGTCTTGCATACATAAATAATAAGTGGAACAAATGCATCTCTGCACCAAGCAAAGGAAATTAACAAGAATTTGTCATACATTGCCTCCAAACAAGTGTTTTTTACAATATTTTTTATACTCTTCTTGACATTTTTTTTGACACTTTTCAAAATACTTTTTGATGTAAAAAAAAGTTTTAGACATTGTTTCTGACATATTCTTATACTAAAGTGTCAAAAGCCAAGATTTTTTGCAATGTTCTTTAGACACATCTTTGTCCAAAAAGTGTAAAAAAAGGTGTAAAAAACAACATCATTATTCACAAATGGCATGTCTTTTGTGTGCCAATGGGTGATGAATTGGTATGATTTTACAACAAATTAGTAAGCTAAATCAAGGTTATAAGATAGAACAATCCAATATTGTTCATGAAATTCTTAAAGTCCCAAGGCCTTTTTCATCAAATTCCATTCAAAACTACCATTTATATTGCAAAGTAGTACAAAAAACTTTAGAGTTTTCTTTCATTTGCATGTTTAATAGTATGGTATGCACTAAACTGGTATAAAAATTTCTGAAACTTCTTCTATACATCACTAAATTTCAGAAACTTTGACCTTGTGGATTGCAAGATCATGTTTGTGTTTGCAATGAAGAAAATCGGATTTTTTGCACCCGTTTTTTATTATTTCATTCCACTTACATTTATATGTATCTTAAGACTTTGAATCCTTTTAGCTTAAAATTTTACACTACACATGCTGAATGTTTAATTTTGTTATGTTGAATAATTGAATTGAAAGTCTAAGAAAAAAATTTCAAAGAAAATGCACTTGATTTTCATTCTTTAAGAAATATCAAATCAAAGTAGTTTATGACCAAACAAAAAAATTAATCCTTAATAGCTCTAAGATGGAATTGAAACACAATAATCCCAGTAGTGAGATTATTCTAGCAAGCAAATTTGACCCTGTTAAACAATTTGTTTTTGAAAAATTATAAAAGTTGCATTTAGAGATGAATCCTATAAGTTAATGTTTCAAGAAGATTCTAAGATTGCCTTCCAAACAAGGATATCTATAACTAACCCAAGTAGAATGAATCATATCTTTTTGTATAGACAAAAATATTTCTTACGAGAAATAAAAAAATTGAAAAAAAATTGATTTTTTGTAATTTTCGTGTCGTACCAATTAAAAATAAAATTACATTCCTTGAAAGCTAACAAGTTTTCTTATCTTCAAAAAAAATTCAAAAAAACACAATGAAAATTAAGACAATAGGATTTAGGATTCCAGAATGTTCAAAATTGAGACTAAAAATAACATTTAAAAACATGTTTTGCGCTATAAGAAGAGTTTGGTGCATTCCTAGCATTCTAATAACTTTGAGTTTTAGAGCCCTATTCACAATGTAGCTTGAGAATATTGAAAAGTAGATTTTTTGGGATATTTTCAAGCAGTAGCACTTGTCAATTGTTGAGTGTGAAGTTTTCATTTTGTAGGCATTTAGTATATGCCCAAGACTATGTGTGGCCCTTTGTTTTGTCTCTTCAGAGCTTCATCTCCTTCAATTGGGCAATATTCAAAGAGATGTAAAAAATAAGAATGAATAATGTTGATTGACCTCCATAGTCATTTATTTGTCTTTTGATTGATGATTGCATGGAGAGAGGAGGAACTACTACTTGGAGTTGTTTTGTTGGTCCCAAATAGCAATTGGAAACCAAATTTGGCCAATTCACAACGTCACAAAGTGCAACAAGGAAGCTCATTTTGGGACAAAAAAATAAGGCTACAAGAAGATCATTTTGGAACAAAGGGAATGCATGCTTCTTCTTTACCATACCTTCTCCATACAGTCCTAAGATTTTCTATTTCTCATACGGAAGCTACAAAAACCAAAATTCAGAGAATAGAAGAAGGTTACCTTTCAAATACCTCTTATGTTGTAATCTTACTATAGCATAAGTTTAATAACAATCGGCACTCATGTGCCAAATATTTAACCCCATTAGATAACATTGGAGGGTATTGGAGGGTCGTTTTAGGCCCATTCTCCAAATCTAGCCCAATTTTGCGAATAGCCGGTATAGGCTGTTGGAAAAAAAAATTCCTCCCCCCCACTCAAAAAAAAATAAAAATAAAAATTCTCCCAAATATCATTTTAAGCATTTTATATATTTATTTACTTTCAATAATGACGTGGCACAATCTCGACCGCATTAGCTAGCAGTTATCATGCGTTCCCGCAATCTGGAAATGCAAAATAACTTGCAGTCTCTTAGAGGCCTCAAATGTCATCTAATGATTAAGGTTTTTGACTATGTTTTCACAAAAATGTTCCAAAATTGCCATTCCTAGTACAAGTACCAAAGATTAGAAAAAAAACATTTTTAGACATATGTAACCAAAGGATCTTATTGTACGCTAGTTTGAGAAGATGTAGAAAAAAAATCAGAAATTTCCACCATGTAGATTGCAAGATATTAGCATTTGAATTGACAAAAATCCTTTTCGGGGCCCGGCAAAAAATTGGACAACTGCGCTTCACAAGGTCTTGCTTGTATGAAAAATGTCCAAAATGGTGGTGATTTTTGGATTCATTTTAATTGCAAGTTGGCTACATGCTTGGAAAAATTTAGATCATTTGGAATTGTAAAATATGTAGAAAAAAAATAGTAAGTAAAAAGAAGCAGATAATGATTCAAAATACTAAATTGTTAAGAATTTATTTATAGATTTGAAAAATTCCAATCCTAATGGTTGCAGTGTTGTAATAAAAAGCCTACATCCAATAATTTTAAATTTTTCTAAAAAAATTGAAATTGAGTTAAATAGAGAACTTCAAAGTTAATCTTAGAATAGAGATTCCATAACTATCTGCAAACTAAAACTCTTCATGACCTTCATCTCATTAATCAAAATAGAATGATTCAAAGCTTCTTATCTATATATAAATCTAACTTGAAATCCAATTTCAAATTTGTAGTTCTTAACCCCTAAAGGACCAAGGCCTTTTTTTTGCCAAAAAACACTCAAAACTATCATTTCTATAGCAAAGAATAAGAAAATTAGAAAATTGTTTCTTTTGCACATCTAACCAAAGGATCTTACACCTAACTTGTATAAAAATGTGTAGGAATAATTTCAGAATTTGTGACCGCACAAATTGCAAGATATTTGTGTTTAAAGTGGAAAAAAATAATTTTTCAACACATTGCAGGATTAGATTAGTTGAATTTGAACTTTTCTAACTGTAATTTTTTGCACTATAGAGTTTTGAGCTTTAAATCTTTATGGTGGAGAATTGGGTTGGGAGTTTAGGAAAAAATTAAAACGCACAAATCCCAATGGCGAGATGTTCTACTAAGCAAACTAAACCATGTGGAAATTTCTTTTTGAAATTGTAAAAGTTGCATTCAAAAATGAATCCTACAAGTTATTTTTTTTAGAAGATGCTCTAATTGCCCCCAAAACAAGATTGTCCATAACTTTCTCATTACAAATCCAAATGGAATGAATCAAAGCTTTCCATGTAAACAAAAATATAATCTATGAGGAAAAAAAAAACTTAATGCAAAATTTTTGGAATTATTTTATGCTGCCCCCTCTCCTCTCTTCTAAGTTCTAAGCTGTTTGAGGCATAAATTTTGTTGCCGGACTCTGATTGAAAAAAAATTTATATTCCCACAAAGCTAATCAGTTTTTATATCTTCAAAAAAGTTTCAAAAAAATCAAGAAAAAATTTCAACCTGTAGATACCTGCCCAAAATTTCCATTTGCCCTCCAAAGGGCAATGGTCCTTTAGGGGTTAAAAAAGTGATTTTAAAAGATTTTTTTTTAATTGCTTGGGCTGCCTGCCGAGTAATGAAACTTACATATCATACAATAACTTTTAACCATATAGTCAAAAGTTATAAAAAAAAATTGGGGCCTTCAAGCTACTCCTTGGGCACATGTTGTATGAAAATTTCAAAGAAAAAGTACAAAAATTTCATTTGTAGTGAGGTACCAAAAATCACTATGTTGCCAAAAAAATGCAGTTTAGAGCTTTAGGGGTAATTTTTCTCATAATATATAATTTGACACATGCTTTAACATAATCATTTTTCCAAGGTTCTTTCTTTTTACAACCAAAAGCATTGAAAAAAATTCCAAATTTTTTTGGCATCTATTTGTAGATTTTTTTTCCAACAAACTTACCCTACATATACTGTAATCAATTTTAGTACAGTTCATTTTCCACTCATGATCTTCTAAATAGGGGGCCATGAAGCTTCTATTTAAAAGTTGAAAGCTTGAAACTAAATTTGGAGAGGTGAAACTTCTTCAAATATTCTTCCACAAATTTTTCTTGAAAGACAAATGGAATTGCCAAGTTGTTTTGTATTTATTGAAGCTTTGTGAAATTAGTTATGAATTTTTGAAGTTGAAATGGCATAGGGATCTAAATCGCCCACCTCCTCAAATCTATACAATTTGTATACTGTTGGTATAGTGAAAAAAAAACATGTACAAACAATGTGCATTTGAGGAGGTGGGCAATGTTAGAGCCTAAGCACTTTAATCCCTAAAGTCCCATTGTCTCTTTGGGGGACAAAATGGATTTTGGGCTGGCTCCTATGGTCTCAAAATTCATCATGTTTTTAAGGAATTTTTGGTGAAAATAAAAAAAAACATCAGTTTTCTAGGAGTATAATTTTTATTTCAATCAGTGCTCAAAAGCAAAAGTTATAGCACAAAAAGCCCTTTTTTAGGTGCAGGCCCCTCTACAATTTTTTTTTAAATTAAAAATTTGTTTCTCATAGATCATAATTTGATCTATATAGGAAACATTGATTCTTTCCATTTAGATTTGCTATGTGAAAGTTATAGACCATCTTATTTTTTTAGACAATTAGATTACCTTCTTGAAAAAATAACTTGTTGTATTCATTTCCAGAAACCAATTTTCACAACTTTTCAAAATAAAAGTCTCAAAAGGTTAAGATTCATTCTTAGAACAATCTCACCGTTGAGATTTGTGTATTCCAATTCCGTCTTAGAGCTATTATTGATTTAGATTTTACTCAATCTCAAACCTACCTCTACTCAACAATTTCTTAAAAATGAAAACCAAGTGTGTGTATGTGTGTGTGTTTGAAAAAAAACTTGTATATTCTCAATTCAAGTTTTCAACATGAAAAATTAGAAATTCAAAATTATTAGTGCAAAAAAATTTAAGTAAAATTAATTAAATCCAAAAAATATAATCAAGCAAGGGGCAAACAAACTTTTTTTCTTCACTTTAATTTCTAAAGGACCATTGTTCCTTTAGGGGACAAATGGGATTTCGGACAAGTACCTACGGGCTAAATTTTTGTTGTGATTTTTGGAACTTTTTGGAAGATAAAAACATTGCTAAGTTTTGTGGGAATAATTTTTTTTTCAATCAATGCCCGGGAACAAAAGTTATGCCCAAATAAACTCAAAAGAGGAGAGAGGGGGCAACAAAAAAAATTTACAAAAATTTGAATTTAAATTTAAATTTTTCCTTCTTACAGATTATATTCTTTTATATCTGAAAAGCTTTGATTCATTTCATTTGGATTTTTTATGAGAAAGTTATGGACAATCTTGTTTTTTGGGCAATTAGAACATCTTCTTGAAAAAATAACTTATAGGATTCATTTTGGAATACAATTTTTGCAATTAAAAAAAATAAAATTCCACATGGTTAAATTTTTTTGCTAGAAAAATTCACCATTGGGATTAGTGCATTTTAATTCTTTCTAAAAGGTATTAATATTTTAGATTTCCTTACAATTATTGTGACATTTTCTGCCACTTATGGTCAGCGCGTATCTTGTACCTACTTCTATTTAACAATTTTCCTAAGAATGAAAATTAATTTCTTTTTAATTTTTTTTTTTTTTCTAGATTCTTAGTTCAATTCTCCACTATAAAGATTTAAAGCTCAAAACTCTATAGTGCAAAACATTTAATTAAAAAATGTTCAAAGTCAAAAAAATGTAGTCCCACAATATGCTGAAAAACTTGTTTCTTTCACATTAACCCCTAAAGGCCCATTGTCCCTTTGAGGGACAAATGGGATTTCAGGTAGGTACCTACAGGCTGAAATTTTGTTGTAATTTTCCGAATTTTTTCTAGAAGATAGAAAAACAGCTAGGCTTCATAAGAATAAATTTTTTTTTGAATCGGTGCCCGGGAAAAAGAGTTAAGCCCAAATAAGCTCAAAACAGGGGACGTGGGGCAGCCAAATAAAATTATTATTTTTTTAATTTTTTTAGTTTTCTTTTTCTTATAGATTATGTTTTTGTCTATTGGAAAAGCTTTTATTCATTTGGATTTTTATGAGAAAGTTATGGACAATCTTATTTTTTGGGCACTTAGAGCATCTTGCTGAAAAAATAACTTATAGGATTCATTTCTGAATGCAATTTTAACAATTTTCCAAAAAGAAATGTTCTACAAGGTTTAGTTTTTTTGCTAGAAAAATCTCACTATTTGGATTAGTGCTTTTTAATTTAATATAAATGATATTAATATTTTAGATTTTTCCTCTATCTTGTACCTACTTCTACTTAACAATTTTTTTAGTAATGAAAATTAGTTTTTTTAGAGGTTTTTTTCCCTAGATTCTCAAATCAATTTTCTACTATAGATATTTAAAGCTCAAAACTCTATAGTGCAAAAAAACTTAAGTTAAAAATGTTCAAAGTCATAAATTCTAGTCCCACAATGTGCTGAAAAACTTGTATTTTTCACTTTGATCGCAGATATCTTGCAATCTATGTGGTCAAAAATTTTGAAATTTTTCCACACATTCTCATACTAGTTAGGTGTAAGATCCTACGATTAGATGTGCAAAAAAAACAATTTTCAAATTTTTTCACTCTTTGCTATAGAAATGGCAATTTTGAGTGTATTTTGGCAGAAAAAAAGGCCTTGGGCCTTTAGGGATTAAATGCAAATATCTTGCAATCTGTGCAGTCAAAAATTCTAAAATTAGTTTTAAGAAAAAAAAAAAAAAAAAAAAAATTCCAAATTTTTTTCCACACATTCTCATACTAGTTAGGTATAAGATTTTATGGTTAGATGTGCAAATAAAACAATTTTCAAAAGTTTTTACTCTTTAATTGCTTTAGAAATGGCAGTTTTGAGAGTTTTGGGCAGAAAAATGGCCTTGGTCCTTTAGGGGTTAAATGCAATTATCTTGCAATCTATGTGGTCAAAGTTTTTGAAACTTCTTCAACACATTTGTGTACTAACCTATTGCAAGATTCTACGGTTAGATATGCAAAAAAACAAATTTTAAAGTTTTTGCTCTTTTGTAATAAAGATGACAGTTTTGAGTCTTTGTGTTTTTTCATGGAAGTAAGTTAAGGCCCTGGGACTTGAGGGGATTAGAACCTCCTATCTTAGGAGAGATTTTCCGTTTCCTAGTGATGTGTGTCACAAAGGCCCTCTAGAAATGAAATGTCTGTGTGACATAATGTTACAAAAGGACTGCAGACAAGCTCATGGGGCAAGGAAAAAGAATATCATGCTCTCCAACAACTTATTCTCAAAAACTCTGACACCGACACCAAATGCTCTCATTAGATTGATCGACACTATTTTTTTGACATTTCACATTAAGTTAGGTAATCAATAAAATCATGAACAAAATTCTCTTGAGTTTCTATTATATGATTTTAATGTAAATTTTGAAATCTAAATTTTTATCATATATAGATTAGGAAACCTAATTAATACCTAAAGTTCCATGACTATGTTTTCACCGAAAATGTTCAAAAACTGCCATTTTTAATATAAGTACCAAATTTTTGAAGAAAAAAAATTTTGACAGATAAATGTGTAGGATCTTGTAGTATGCTAACTTGAGAACATGTGGTACAAATTTTAGAAATTTCCACTATGTGGATTGCAAGATGTAGCATTTAAATTCACTAAAATCATTTTTTTGGCCCTGCAAAAAACAAGGCAACTGCACTTTACAAGCTCATTTTTCTACAAAAAATGTCCAAAATGGAAGTGTTTATTTGGATTTTTTTCCTAGACAAGTTGGCCACATGCTTGAAAATTTCAAATCATTTGAAATTATACGACATATAGAAAAAAAATTGTAAGTAGATAGTACAATAGAACGTCTTTTAGTGCATAGTCTGGAGATTATGCACTAAGAGAAGTTTATGCAGTAGAAGAGGTTC
This sequence comes from Neckera pumila, assembly GCA_963969595.1. Taxonomy (NCBI): domain Eukaryota; kingdom Viridiplantae; phylum Streptophyta; class Bryopsida; order Hypnales; family Neckeraceae; genus Neckera; species Neckera pumila. The sequence goes on from OZ018413.1 coordinate 22,374,820, forward strand.
TGCATTGAACTCTGGCTAACGCGTCTTCTTACTATGGGGCCTCCAATCACAGTCCACAAAGAAATGCTTCAAAGTAATACCTTTCTTAGTGCATATTATGCACTAAGAGAGGTTCTACTATAGTAGAGAATGATTCAAAATACTAAATTGTTAAGAATTTTATTATGGAATTGGGAAATGCCAATCCCAATGGTTGCAATGTTGTCATAAACAATCTACATCCTATGGTATTATTTTTTCCAAAAAATATTTAAAGTTGAATAAAGTAAAGAACTTCAAAGTTTATTTTAGTGTAGAAAATCCATAACTACCTGCAAACAAAAAAATCCTTATAACTTTAGCCTCATTGATCAAAATGGAATGATTCAAAGATTTCCACATACATATAATTCTTGGAAAACCAATTTCAAATTTTTGTTTTTGAAAAAAGTGATTTTTTTTATCTACCCAGACTGCCAGTTACCAAAAAAAAACATATTAGGCCAAAACTTTTACTCATATTTCCAAGTGTCATGAAGTTTAGTGCATATGAAAGATATTCCTTGCTCCACCTTCTTTTAAAAATCGGGCCAAAAATATGGATAATTCCAATCACACATACCTGCCCAAAATTTCTATATAGCCCAAAAAATGCATGTTGGTCTTTAGGATTTAAAAAAGGCTAGTAAATGATTCTATTTATTATAGATGAAAAATTAATAAGTATTTGAGCATGGTTTGTATTATTAAGTTATCTAAATTTGTTGAATCTTATTGGGAGGTAGAAAGGGATTGAAGATTTTCTTTGCAAATATTTTTTGGATAATGTCAAAAATCAATCTTAGGTTCTTATATTCAAGATTTTGTATTTGTGGCAAGATTCAAGGTGGGACAATGTTACAAACCAATCATGATTATGTGCAAGTATTTTAAAATAATTGTTTTTGGATGATTGCAAGACACACTTGTCCTTTTTTGTCCCCTTGGCCTTTGATAAGTGTTTTTTGCTTGCAACTTTTGGGTCATATGTCAATTTTGTATAAAATTTGATGTATAGGTACATATGATAGTCGTAGACCTTTAGTAGTTTTTTAAAATTCTTAAAAAATTTGTTTAATGTTTTTAAATAGCCCCAGTTGGTTGTCTATCTTTGCCATTTTGAGGAGGAGTAGCATGATTTTTGACCTCGAAATGCAAATTTGAAGGTCAAAAGTGGGAAATGAAGACTTCTACAAAAATTATACAGGCCTAAGAATAGAATCTTTAAAAATAGGAAAATTTTTACTTTCCCATAGGTTCCAAATGGCCAATTTTAGGTTTATTTCTTTGAATTTTTGAATTATTTTTTCAAAAGCAAACATTGAAGTATCTATTTTCTTAGCATTTTTCATTGCTCTTTTTGTTTGCATAATATATATATATATATACTTTTTTATGCTTGATATTTCAAACATATACTATTTTAATGCTTTACAAATTATCCATGTTTTATTTCATTGTAAGAAAAAATTATTTCAAAAGTAAAAAATATTTGAATTATTATTATTATTCAAACAATTATTGATGGCATTATTATTTTCAAAAATTACTTTATTTTTATTTTTATTCAAACAATTATTGATGGTATTATTATTTTCAAAAATTACTTTATTTTTATTTTTATTCAAACAATTATTGATGATATTATTATTTTCAAAAATTATTTAATTTTTAATTATTGTCAAAAAATTATTTCAGTTATTTTGAGACAAAAATAGCAAGTGTTTCTTGCAACAACCCTCTTGTAATTGGAATTGGCTCTATTAACAACTGAGTTTTTTCACTATTATGAAACATGAATCGTTTTTATTGAATATTATTTTTTGGCATATAAAAGAGAATTTCAAGACACTCTAGTATAGATTACATGAATAAGACACAGTGTGAATTTTGAAAAAAAAAAAAAAAAAAAAAAAAAAAAGACACCGTGTGAATAAGATGTAAATTTCAAAGTATTGTCTATAGGTGTAGAAGAAATTGTCATTACTCTCCTAGGCTTTCATGGTCTAATTGTGTACATCTTATATAATCAATATTTAGATTTTAGTACCTCTTTTGGGTTCAAATATAGATGACACATTTTGGGCATTGATGCTTACAAAATGGAAGAAAAAAAAAACGATTTAAACTAAACAAATGGCATAAATACTCAATCTTGTACCTATATAACAGTTTTTCGTATTATAGAGAAAACCCCTTCAGAATATGATTATATGATTTTAATGCAAATGCACTCCATATTTGTCATTACAAAGACATATAAGATATATATGCACACCTTCATATCATAAACTTATTACAAAAAAGATAAATCACCTGAACCAGTTCCCACACTGAAATTTTAAGCTTACAAACTCTCTTTGGTAAATCTGAAATAGTACAAGCCAAAAATATGATGCCGGCTTGCTTAGTTGTTCCTAGAGTTTGATTTATGTGAGTTGTAATTTATGTACAGCTTGAAAAGGATGCTTATGTGAAACAAAAAATTGTAAGTAGACAGTAGTAGAGAATGATTCAAAATACTAAATTGTTAAGAATTTAAGGCATCTATGAAGGTAGGAGGTTCTTATATTGATCAGGTTCTAAATCAAGATCCTCTATCTAGAAACATCTATCATTGTCATTGATGAGGTGGGTAGGCTTAAATGGGCAATTTATGGACATCCTACATTATATTAAACCCTAAAGGACCAAAGTCCCCTCAAGGGACACTTGGGATTTCGGGCAGGCCCGTGTGGCCTCAAATTTTAACCTGATATTTTGAAACTTTTATGGAAGACAGGAAATCACAGTAGCTTTCTAAATTTTTTTTTTTTTTTTCAATTGGTGCCCGGGAGCAAAAGTTATGGCATCCTAAAGCATCAAAGCAATTCGCTGGGCAGAAAAAAATAAACAAAAATATGTTTTTTGTTTTTTTTAATTTTTTTTCTCAAAGATCATGTTTTTGTGTACATTTGAAGCTTTGATTCATTCTATTTGGACTAATAATGAGAAAGTTGTGGACAATCTTGTTTTTTGGGCAATTTAAGCATCTTCTTCAAAAAACAACTTATAGAATTCATTTTTGAATGCAATTTTCAAATTTTTTCATATTTTTTTTTTGATAAGGTCAAGTTTGTTTGCAAGAATAATCTCACTGTTGGAATTATGTTGTTTTAATTCCACCTAAGAGCTATTAACAATTTAGTGTTTCGTTCAATTTTGGACCTACTTCTACTTAACAATTTTTTTGTATGTGAAAATCAAGGTTTGACATTCTAAAATTTTTTTCCTTGACTCTCAACTCAAATGTTCAACATAAAAAATTTTAACTTTATGGTGTGTAGTGCAAAAAATATCCACAAATGGCCGTCAAAGTCATCTGAAATGCAGAAAACACTTCAAAAAAACTTCTTCTTCCAACTTCAAATGCTAATATCTTCCAATCCGTACGGTCAAACTTCATGAAATTTTTACCGCATGATCTAAGACAAGTGAAGTACAAGATCCTATGGTTGGATTCTAAAAAAAAAGTCTTTTTTGGTTTTTTAAGTGATCGCAGCAGAAATGGCAATTTTCAGTGGTTTCGGAGCCAAAAAATGCCTTGGTCCTTTAGGGGTTAAGTACACAATATCACCATATATGTCTTGTTTTCATCTTGAAAAAATATCATCCAATTATTTCATCTACCATTGATGATGAAAAATCTAGAGTGCGACTAGCGTTCTTGTGATTAGTCACCCACGCATTTCCCCTATCTCTTGCAATCAAAAATATGCATTGGGAATGTTATTGCAAACTTTTGCACTAGTTGTACAACTAATCTTATATTAAATATGTAGTGTCACAACCCTTGTCACGTTACAAGTGTGGTCACGTATTCATCCCCAATGTTTCATTATGTCATTCCAAATGTTGTTCATTTAGTTCTGTAAGACTTTGACATGCTATCTAGTGTATACTCTTGTAAGTTCAATGTTGCATTGTAACAAATATATCTAGTGCATTACACAGTACAAAATCACTTTTGGAGTTGCAATTGATTAAAACAAGAAGAAGAAACAACTCCAACCACTCTTAAGTAAAGTAGCCTATGATATGCAGAAGATCCATCACCTATACATGGGATGATCCATTCCATCTTGCATCAGCCCATGATAATCTTTTTCAACAAATGAGATTTGGGTTACATTAGGTGTGGCCATAATCAATGTCTTGGATGATGTTGATGAAGTGTTTAGTAATTGAAATTGGAATTTCCACCTTTTGATCTAAATTCACCATTGAAAGTGACTTTTTTGGGCATCTATATTGTGACCACCTTAGGAATAGTAGTGATTGCTTTAGGAGTGTAAGATGACCATTATTAATATACTTTTTGTTGGTTTTTGAGCAGTCTAGAGATTCTTTTGGACTAATTGGACACCACACTTCAACAATTCATAACAAATTTACACTTTGTCAAAAAAATAAAACTTCATTTGCTCTCTCCGTTTCTCACATTTGTCTTTATGTGACTTTTTTGATACTTTTTTTCAATAATGTCAATAAGGCATACCATTCATTTTGCTTGTCATAGGTTGGTTTTTTTGAGTTGGTGTAATTAGAAAGTCTATTCATTTAAGGTCCTACATCATGCTCCAAAACGCCAACCTGAGGTTGTTTTTTGTTTTTTGTTTTGCACAAACAAAGTAGTGAAGTCCCATTGCATTAACCCTTTAATATCAAAGGAGGCCAAAAATGGCATACAAAAAATTCTACATACAATATGCCTTGGGGTTTAATGTTGTGTGACCCATTCCAATAAAAGCCTCTCATTTCAAAGGAAAGACTATCATCCCAATGAAAGCTTTTACATCTTTGTCAGACTTCTTTGTCCCCAGATGAATGGTTCCCTTCCCCTCAATTGAAGCTGCATTCCAAAGACTAGCTTAGCATTAACTTAACTCACTCTACCTCATATGAACCTGTACTAGCTCTTGCCATTAGCATCCCAGTCAGTCATTGAAGCTCAAATAATAATAACCATTTGTCTTGGTGCCTTTAACACCCAAGCATATTGTATGTAGATTGTTTTGTATTATACAATTGTAGGCAAACTATGGCATTAAATGATTAAGAGGAAAAGAACTTGAAATACAATAGCACATCAACCGAGGGTCCATTAGGAGCACCACAAAGGCTGGCAATGGATGAATGTGACTATCCAATTTCAATAACTTGGTTACGTATTATAAATCCAAGACACCAAATTAGTACCCTTCCTCTTGCATATGAACAAAAGCATCTCCATTTGGTGTCAAAATTGCAGGTTCACGATGCAATTGATTTTTTGACTAAGGTATGAGGTTCATAGACAGTCCCTTTAAGCCAATCTAATTCATTAATGACATGAATATTAAGATAGAAAAATTGATTTATTTGGCAACTTATTAATCAAACACTTGCTTTCATATATCCAAGAAATTATGTCCATTCCAATGCTATTGACGGATGTTCCAATTCTTATAGTATTTTAAGACTTCATGTTAACTCTTTAGTCAAATCTTCAAGTTAAGATGATTCACCATGCATTAGGACATGTACTATCATTTAATCCAAAATTCCAAGTCATATATATAATAATATATGTATATTCCCTTAATTACTTTCCTATTGTATTTATCAATAGTTTGCTTGTCTTTACGCTACCTAATTGCCAATTATTTATGCAATTATTTACCTAAATTCAAAGGCGATGTTTTAACTCCTAAAGGACAGAACATTGTTTTCTGGCAACATAACGATTTTGGGCAGCTCACTACAAATGGAGTTTTTATTTTTTTTCTTTGAAAATTTCATAAAACATGTGCCTGAGGAGTAGCTTTATGGTCCAACAATTTTCATAACTTTTGACTACACTGTTAAAAAGTTATTGCATAATATGTAGTTTTTTGCGTTTGGCGGGCAGCCCAAGCAGCTTAAAAAACTCCTTCAAAAATCACTTTTTTGAAAAATGAAAAAACTGGAAGTGGTTCTAAAGAAGCATTTAAAAATGGGAAAGTTTGAATCACTCCATTTCGTTAAATGAAGTGAGAGTTATTAAGATTTCCAATTTGTGGGTAGGTTTGGAATCCAGAGACTCCATAACTACCCACAAACTGGAATCCCTAATAACTCTCACCTCATTAAACAAAATGGGGTGATTCAAACATTTCCACTCTTAAACATTTCTCTAGAACCACTGCTAAAGTTACTTTTTGAATTATATAATATTTGCAAAGTATAGTTTTCAAAATCTATGATGTACAAATGTTAAAGAATTAATACCGGGATACTCAAAATATTTATGGATGAAACAATACGGAGATATCTATTTTACAGTAAGCCAAATTGATTTAACCCCTAAAGGACAGAACACCATTTTTTTGGCAAATGACCCATCACAAATGAACTCAACAAAAAAAAGGAAAATAAAAATCTATCATAATGTATATAATTAGAACTCAAAATTCTTAGCTTAAAGAAAAAAAATCTTGTGATTCAATCTACAATCAGTTTTAGAAAGAAACCTCAATTTTTGCCTTCAAATTTTATTGAAAAATATTGGTGTGTGTAGTAGTTCATCTAAATATGATCTCCAGATCATATTTTACTATAAGTATTGTTAAGAAGTCATCATTCAATTATTATTTTTAATTATATGTTATAATACATTTTTACAAGTTTAGAAATTTGGACTACCCCGTGGTCCTTCGGAGGTTAAGGGATTAAGATTGCAAGCTATTGCTATGTGTAATGATGATTCCATTCATGGTCCCTTGAGGTGTCCAATCTCTATTCATGACTTTTTTGTCTCTTGTGACCAATCTTCTTTAAGACATTAGAGGGGATTTGAGGCTTGTCAAAGACTACAAGTTCCTCTGCATTTCCAAATTGCAGAAATACAATAACAGCAGCTGGTTGATGTGACACAATCATTGCCATGCCATTTTTTGGATTTATTTATTTTGCTTAAAATGATATTTGAAACCAATTTTATTTTCTTTAATAAATATTTTCTAACTGCCCGTACTGTTGTTCACAAAATTGAACCAGAACAGGCCTAAAACGGCCCTTCAAAGGTTTCAAATTCCCTCTAATGAGCTTGGCTATTGTTCTTCTTTCTGTGTGATGGATTTCATTTGTTTCAAATATGTAATAATAATAATAATAATAATAATAATAATAAATCATGAGCATTTTGAAAACATTCCAAGGTTATTATGTTGGTTATACTATCATCTAACATCTCTTTGCCTCTTTTTGTTATCTTTTTTGTATAATAAAAGTCTTTGAAGTAATTTTCTTCTGAGTACTTCATTGTACTTTGTAATCCATATCTCTCTCTCTCTCTCTCTCTCTCTCTCTCTCTCTCTCTCTCTCTCTATGTATATATATATAGAGATATCTATATATATACACACACCATTTTTATTTTATTTTGGGGTCTATTTAGCTATTATTACACAATAGAATTGACCCTACTTTTTTTCTACTTTGACTTTTGTCCATTTTCCTACCCTCTATGGTGAGGTAGTTAAAACTAAAATTTGAGGTTTTTAAATATGTCTCTACTAAAATTCAAATATTTATACACAATTTAAGAATTGATTAGTACAATATGTATAGTCTAACTAGTGTTGAACACAACTTATTCAAACAATACGTACACAAACATCATATATCAAACAATTCATACAATTGAAATATATATTTACTATAGGAAAAAAATCCACAAAAACTAAAAATGCTACAATTAGTATTATATTGGCTTAGCTTGACTTATGCAATGCATCTTTGAAAACCGCTTGCCACAGATCTAAGTTGGAGTGAATGAATAGACAACAACCCAAAATGAGACATTGTTTATTAATTTGTCTATTTGCAAATAGAAAATGAAAGTTCCTCATGTGGGTTCTTTTCCTCCCTTTTAGACTATTCCTTGTAGAGATTTACAAATTATGTATTGATGATCATTACTACGTATTGTATAGTAGTTATAATACAATATGCTTCAAAAAAGTAACTTAAATATTTTTAAATTATTCGCTTCAACATTTAAAATTTATCCTATAATAGGTCTCATGTTGTTCTAAAGTAACTACTCGTGAAGTATTCGGGGAATTTTTTTGTACACTGCTTCAACCATGTTGTTTATTTTTTGTATACAAGTTGGAATGCAAGTCAAATGTTTAGCTTTTTTGTTATGGGATAAATGACTTCTCTTGTAAAAACAATAACATCTTCCTAAACTCCTTGTGATTGGTCAAATCTATCTGCAAAGCACATCTAATTAACACAAACCTCCTAGTTAATGCCACCCATCTATAAACATTACCGTAATTTTTTTTGCAAGACTTAGTATGAAAAAATGTGGTCACCATTGTATTGGGTTGACATTTGACAATGAAGTGAGCGAAAGGCTAATGATGAGGACTTGGTTGCATGTCTACTATAACTATCTATATTTCTCAAAAGGAACAAAATGGCCCTAGATGTCCTTATAGAACGAGAACCAACTTTTTTTTAGCTGACGACAATGTCTATTCTTTTAGCTTCAACACACCGCCACATGGCAAGCCTTATTTTTAGAAATGCAAGAGTTTGATTGTAATGTTGTCCACTTATTGCCAAATTTCTAATCCATTCAACCATTCTCATCCATTTGATTGATCTTTCATCCATTCACTACACAAAATAGTGAAATTAGGTTGCCCCACAATAATTTCTTGACAATCCACATCATATACATACTCACTACTATTGTGCAATGGAAGTGGGTGCAACTCTTTGAACCAGGCCTTGAACTTTGTGAACCAGGCCGAGTTGCACGCACCTTGTTTTGATGACAAAACAATATCATTGAGCACCACTTCGACTATCAATTAATCCTAGAAGGACACCATAAGCACTAAGTGTCCAATCAATGATAGAGAATCCTTCTACGTTGGGACAGAAGTACATATGTTCATCTTTGGATCCTTTCTATATGAAAAGGAGCAATAGTTGGACCTCCAATGAGTGTTCTTGTTATTGTTGTTTTAAGCAAATAATTTGCATTGTACCCAAAAGGATGATTTCCACAATGAACAGTCCATCCTTCTGGAGTTAAAAATTTACACCTGGTAAGGACGGATTGCCATGACAAAAAAACTCTTGAAAGGATGATTCTTGTATAAGTTAACTTATCGTGACAGAAAGCTTTGATTTGTAACTTACCTGCAGGCAAAGGAACTGCGAGCAATGGGAAGTATAAAACTCCATCGTAGTCCGCAGCCAAGTCCATGTTTGTTTGTTTTTTGAAACAGTCAGCATAATTGCCATCCCCAGGCAGACACATGGTGTAAGTTTGTTGTTTTCTTCCCACTTTTACACAAATAATGGGCTGCACTTTGCAATAAGCGCAGAGGGGAGTACTTGATTCTTATGCATAGGGCAATCACCGAAGCAGACAGAATTCTGAAAAAAAAAAGAAAAAAAAAAGGCCGACTAGGAAGGCAAAGGCGAAAGGCAAAGCCTCATAAGGAATGCCTATTTGTTTTCAGTTTGTCCGACAACAAAGAGATTGCCCGACGTAAATGCTCATCCATATATGGATGAAATATGTGATCGATGAATGAAAATCCGTAGTCACTAATTACATGGATTTCACGGATCATGAGGACATTATAGGAAATAATCTGCACGCCTTTTTAACAGGACAATTCTTGGTGGGGGGTTACGTCATATACTATACCTGGTGGCCAGGGTGGCCCCAACAAATTTCTAGAACTAGAAGTTGCAGGTTTGGAAAAATTGTTTTAAAATTTTAAAATTGTATGAGAAAAAAACAATTCTTGAAGAATATGACTATATTAAGCATTTGCCTAATAGCATTTTTCAACTTTAGGTAATTATTTTGTAGGAAATGCCAAGTTGGATTGTTGTATATGATACATTGTTCATATATAGACTTTGTTGTAAAACCTTGTAAGATCAAATACTTAACCCCTATATGAATGAAGGATGTTTAAGAGGTTCTAATTGATTTTGGGCATGCAATTGCAATCTCAATTTTTTGATCCTATGGTTTTGAATTTTGCACATAAATGCATACAAGGATTGTCTTGAATGTAAGATAAAATAATAAAATTTAGATTTGTAGTTACAAAACTATGTCCAATTAGCCTTTTTGATCTCAACATAGATACTTCATGTAATAAAAAAAAAATTTAGTATTCAAATTTTCTTTCTTGAATTTTTTTCTATGGATTTTCAACTAAATTTCAAAGCAAGTCACAACTTGCAAAATTTGTGAGACACAAAAATTTTCTAGACTAAATTTTAAAGACAAACTACACATGTGCACTATAAATTGAGATATAAAAAAGAAAACTTTTCATCAAAGTTTCAAGGTAAATATCTTACTAGCAACCAGTGACATTTAACATTTTTACGTTTTCACTCAATATACTTCAATGAATTAGCTATATGATGTTATGGATGGATTCAAAAAAACTTAATCAAATTCACTCCTAAAGACCCAAGGCTTCTTTTTTGCCAAAAACATCCAAAACTGCCATTTTTATAGCAAAGAGTAAAAAAAAAATTTTAAGTTTTTATGCACATCTAACCATAGGATCTTGCACCTAACAAGTATGAGAATGTGGAAAAAAATCAGAATTCTTGACCGCACAAATTGCGAGATATATGCATTTAAAGTGAAAAAACACAAGTTTTTCAGCACATTGCGGGACTAGATTTGATGACTCTGAACATTTTTAACTTAAATGTTTTGCACTGCAAAGTTTTGAGCTTTAAATCTTTATAGTGGAGAATTGAGTTGAGGGTCTTGGAAAAAAAGAAATCCAAAAAAACTTAATTTTTATACTTTAAGAAATTGTTAAGTAGAAGTATGTACAAGATAGAAGGAAAATCTAAAATATTAATATCTTTTGTATGGAATTAAAAAGCACTACTCCCAAGAGTAAGATTCTTCTAGCAAAAAAACTAAACCTTGTAGAATTTGTTTTTTGAAAAATTGTAAAAACTGCATATCCTACAAGTTATTTTTTTCAAGAAGATGCTCTAAGTGCCCCCAAAACAAGATTGTCCATGACTTTCTTATTAAAAATCCAAATGAAATGAATCAAAGCTTTCCAAACAAAAAAAATATAATCTATAAGAAACAAAAAAAATTATTTAATTAATTAATTTTTTGATTGCCCCTCAAAGGTTGTTTTGAGCTTATTTGGGCATAACTTTTTTCCCAGGCACCGATTGAAAAAAATTATATTCCCACAAAGCTTAGCAGTTTTTCTATTTCCAAAAGAAGTTGTGTAAAATCACAACAGAAATTCAGCCTGTAGGTACCTGCCCAAAATCCCATTTGTTCCCCAAAGGGACAATGGGCTTTTAGGGGTTAAGTAAATGTTTTTTAGATGCCCGAATTAAGACCAAGAACTCATTTTACCTCATTACTCTACAAATGCTTAGTCAAACTAGGCAAAAATTATCGCGCTAGAAAACAAATAACATAAATACAAGTTCTCAAAGAAATAATAAAATAAATACATGTTCTCTTAGAAATAATGAAATAAAGATTTTTCCTTTACATTAACCTCCTAAAAAATACCAAAGCCCGAGGTAGACTTTCCAACTGTTTGGGCGTAAAGGTTTGAAGAAGAATTAGAGTTTTTTTCTCTCAAAAAAGAGCATCTTCAACTAAGTATGCAAGGAAATTGTTATTAATGTTGAATGTTTTACATTAGGATAGAGGGTGGACCATTTACTTGCCCTTTTTTGTTTCTTATTTTTATAAATGAAGGGCATGGTCAACAAATCTTTGCTGTATTTATTTATTAGTAGATTGATATATGATAAAAATTTGTATTTTTTGCAATATTCTCCCCTCTATGTAAAAAAATTGGAATTTATTTTTAGAATTATTTTCTGCATAACCTATCCTACAACTACTATATATGTGCAAAATGTCATCTAGTGGAATTGTTTCTAGCAAAAAAATGACCTCACAAGGTAAGAGAAGAATATTTTATGCCAAATTTTATGATTTTATATTGGGTAAAAGTCAAAAATTTCAAAATTTGAATGAAATGTATAGGTGAATTTGCCTAATCTTCCTTGTTTAAGTTAATAGGTGTATGTATCTACAATAGAATAGCATAAATAAAAGTTTCAATGTTGTTATAATAGCATCCTAATAATACACCAATACAACATTGGTGTCAAGTCTCCAAGTATACAAAATTTAATGCAAACGTTAATCTATCATTTTATTCTTATAATGACTTGTATAGAATTATAGTAGAAAAATTAATAATATTAAAAATTTGGAATTTTCATTAGATTTTATTTATATTAAAGGACCATGTGAATTCAAAAGTAAATCCTATCATTACTTGAATGTCTTTCTATTGAAATTTTATAGTAGCAAGGATATTCAGTCTTGCACAAAAGGCAATGTGTGACAATTGTGATTCATTCCAAATAAGCTTCCATATTTGATTGTGGTAGAAACCGCTTTGAATCTTTGAACTTCAATGTTTCTTGAAATGCAGATTTGGTTTGCTATGAGACAAAAAAATAGGTCTTTGTTTTTGCTTTGGAGAATGACGGTGCAAACATTAAATGACAAAGAGAAAAAAAACGATTTGTCCGGTTGTGTAGACAAATCGGACAAATGTTTTTTTTCTCTTTGTCATTTAAGAGATTGAGAGACAAATGCCACTTGGGCTAATAAAAGCTACTAGAGCATATAAAAAACCTTGTTTTTATTCTCGGTATTGAAGAACTCCTAGAAAATGATTTTTTGTTAATCTTCATTACAACAACTAAAGTAGAAGAGGATATAATTACTCTAAGCCATGCTTGCAAGAATTGTATCTTGTTAGGTAAGTATACAAATTTGGGAGGTACTAATGCTTTCATTTTTGAAGACGATTCCATTCCAGGTATACCAAATCTTCCAAAGGAATGCTGATAGTAAAATATTGTTGGCAATATTGAAGGAGAGGGAGGAGAGTGAATATTGATCGTTAATGTCAAAAGAGCAAGGGGATACTTGTGATGAATTTATTCCAAGATGGTGACTCATGGTGGTCCAGTATTTGGTGGGTTTCCTTGAACTAGTTCCATACTCTACAAGCATATTTATAAGATCAAAGCATGTAAGGTAGGAGGTTCTAAAATGGAGCGGGTTCTAAAACCAATCAGGCTCTAGAGGTACATTTTGCACTTTCCAATGTACAAGTGGTGTGCATTTGAGGAGGTGATCAATTTTAGAGCCCACAAAAGTGCACTTTTTTGCAACTTCATAAATTCATAACTAATTCTACAAAGCTTCAAAAAATATGAAACAACTTGGGTTAGATGCCAATTTTTCTTGCCTTTCAAGGAAAAGTTACTAAAAAATATTTTAAGAAGTTTTACCTCCCCGAAATTCAGCTTCAGCTCTTAGATGAGCGATTTATGGATCTCCTACCTTACTTTGTGGTCTCTTGGATGATGATATGAGAATTTTTATAATTGGGTGGGAATTCCATAATTGAACTTCAACTAGCGGTGGTAGATCCTTAGAGTTGATCATACAAAGGAAGAACTCAATCTTCATAGGTCTTCATTTATCCCAAATCACTTGGACTGCTATTTTGGACTCAAGTTCTATTAGCTTAAGTTTGATTTAGGATTTGATAAGCAACATGATGAACTCTGCCAAACTTCTTTTGCTTAATACAATAGCAAATTTAGGTGAATAGAGTATTCAATTATCCATTCAAATTCTTTGAATGACAGTGATTGTATTGTTGTACGCGCAATCTAGGCGTCAGTATCCTTAACACAAAAATGTGTCAAGACAACACGAAATATCGTCCCAGGGAATTTTCGGATTCTTACATAGCATATTCTAGATATCCGATCTTCCTTCTTACCTATTTAATCTTTTTCCGGCTTCTCTCACAATCCGGATCATAAACTATCCAGAATCCGATCTACGTCTCTTCTTCCAATTTGGTTTTCAATACCTCTGTTTTACCTTCAGAGGGTCCACTAGTTGATCTTTTGAAGGGGGTAGGGACTTCACCACCTTTGTTTTACTACAATCCTATCAAACACAAATAAAAACACCCAAGTACTCAAAAGGTTGCAGCAAGACGAGAAGATCCGGATCCTCACAGATCCGGATGGTAAATCCGGAAAGCAAGTCACTCAGGAATACTTCACTCTCCCTTACTACAACGACAGATCTCAGAGTCAAGTATAAGTATGGGGGTGTGATCTTTCTAGAGGTTAGATGAATTCTAAGGTTGGCAGATCTTCCGGACAGGTGGGAACTTCCTTAGGCGGGCGCGTACCTCCGCACGGCTTGATAACCGGACTTGCTTTCCCGCTACTCTGAAAACCGGACTACTCTAGTAGTAATTTAAAGACACAATGCGTAGCTCCTAAGTCAACAATCCAACAACATTACAATAGCACACTCCCGACTTAGACCGTATTCTCCTAAACCCGGATTCCTCCTCACCCGTCCTTTCCTTCCAACAGTCAAACCATTGGTCAACACAATCCGGATACACTGATAGAATGAAAATGCATACCCGAAAGCTTTAAATTTTGAAAAGGGAATGAAATACAAATGAATATCAACTAGGAGAGAATGAGGGGCAACTAACTTGCCCGCCCTTAAAAACCCAAATCAAAACCAAAGTCAACACCCTAAAAACAACAAAGGGCAGCCCACAAACCAGGGCACCCCCCCCCCCGAAAATCCCGATTTAACCGGAAAGTCCTTATCCCTAAACTTCCGGAATCCGGACCCACGCTAGTATTCTGGTTCCGGAACAAAACTAACTAAATTCTAATTCCACCTCTCCAAGTAGTCCCTTTTTAACTACTTGGTCATCCGAGACTTTTTTGAACTCCCGGCTCCCTGTTTGGTTGTCGGTTTATCGGAACCCTTCGCTGGCGTCATCTTGGCAGCTCGAGGCGGATTCTGCCGAGTCGCAGGAGACGTCTCCTCCTCATCCGTATCCTCCTCAGACTCAGTAGTGGATTCAAACTCACCAGATTCAGAGTCTTCAATCTCCTGCTTCGCTGGCTCCTTACCTTCCGGCTTCCGCTTCTCCGACTTCCGGAGTTTTAGTTGCTTCTCAGATTCCACCATCTCCAATTCTTCATCCGGATCCGAGAATTCAGCCTCCACTATTTCCGACCTCGTGTTCTGCCGGGTTTCCGGCTTGAGTTCCGGTCTCGCCTTTGAAGCCGGATCTCCCAAATCGATCAATTGTGTCCCCCGTGCTGGTGATGGCTCCGCCATATGAGGGAATTTCTCCGGGTGCTCCCTTGCCGGATTTATCGTCCCCATACCTTCTAAGAGGTCTCTCCAGATTGGCAATCTCTGCCCAGTCTTTCCGGATCCCGCCGGAGACTGTGAGGAAGGACTAAAAGTACTCAACGTTCCCCACTTCTGGAAATGACCCGAGGAAGGTACCTGGGGCAGCTTGAACAGAGACTTCAAGCCTGGATCTTCTTTTGTTCCGGAAGTTCCGGCTCCGTACTTGGCCGGCGACTTCATGAAGATATCCGGAAGCGACCCAAACTCGTCCTTGGCCACATCCAGAGGACTCAGCAACTGCCGCATTTTGTCCAAAACAGTCTTCATCTTGGCCTCGTAATCGACCAGGACTTGCAACACTCGAGATCCGGTGACAATGCCGTCGTTCTCGAGTTTCTTTGTGTAGAGCGCGGACCGGATGACCAGATGTTCCGGTTGTTCTATCAACCCCTTCAAATCCCTGACGAGCTTCAGGGCATCCGTCTCCTTCTTCCGGGCCGAGATCGACTGTCCCTTCGTCCAGTAGAACTTGTTCTTGTAGTGATCCCGTTCCGCCTTCAGCAGTGCGATCTCCTTGTCCTTCTCTTGGAGTAGTGCCGGATCAGGTCTCTTCCGGAGTTCGTTGAAGATCTGGTCCGTCTCAACATTTAATTCGCTGGCGACGCCCGTGATCACCCTGCCATCTCAGCGTGCATCTTCCAGCACTGTGCCATCCATCGGGCTCCGACATCATAGAAGTCGGATACATCGGAATGTTCCGGCAATGGCTGGGTCAGGGCCGGATTCGATTCCGGTACGTCCACATTCGCTCTTCGTGAGTCCGGATTGGTTACCTTATGCCGCTTCTTCTTCTCTAGCGGCTTTGGTTCCAGATCCTCCTCCTCCTCTTCTTCTTCGGTTGCTTCTCCCGTCGGCTTCAACTCTTCCGTGAATCCGTACTTCAGGATTTGCATTCCGGTCTCATAAGCGACTTGTTCCAGCGGGGTCACATAATCATAATGATGATACATGTGGAACAAGTACGTACTGAGCGGACTTTGCTTGGCCTTCTCAACCGCCACTGCCATCTTCTTGACCTTTTGGTGAATTAGGCCTGCCCAGTTCACGACCCGGCCTTTGAGTGCTCCAAAAATCGTATTCGCGACTGTGACCGTAACTCTCGTTGGTTTTTCCGGATATATTATAGGAATCAGGAAATTCAGTAACCTCCTATGGCGCTCATTGATACAGTCACTCATTAGGAAAAATGGCAACCCTCAAAGGGGCTGCTTCCCTTTGAGGAGTTCCCCTCAGGGAGGTGCAGCCCCTTTGAGGGGAACGCCTTTGTTTTTTAACAGGGGGGTTCATTTTTTAAAAATTTAAAAATTCATAATAATAATATAATATTAATATAATATTATAATTATAATACAAATAATACAAATAATACAAATTAATAATAAAATAATAATAAAAAAAATATTAAATAAAAAAAATATTAAATATTAAAATAATAATTAAAATAATAATTAAATAATTAAAATAAACTAATTCTCAAATTAGGAAGCTGATGTGGTCGCCATGGTGCCACATCAGATTCCAAAAAATAAATAAATAAATAAAAGCTTTATTGGAATGAACTATTTTTATGTTTTTTTAAATACTAAAATAAGGTCCAGTGCCAGTGTCGGGCGCTGTCCAGGCTCTCCCGTTCGCTAGAGGGGGAATTTTTTATTTATTTTTTATTTTTTATTTTTTATTTTTTATTGAAAAAAAAAAAATCAATTGCTGTTCCCTCGTTCCCCTCACTCACAGCCCCTTTGAGGGCTCCAATTCTTCCTAATGAACGGAGAAACCCTCCTTGTGGTGCGGTGGTTTCTTGAACTTTCCTTCATGAAATTTATCCGTCCGGGTCGCGCTTCCGGATCCGGACTACGTCAACCGGTAAGTTTCCGCCCACATCCCTTCCGTCCAAGATGACAACCGACCCCTTGGCGTCGGCTCGAACTGGTTCGGCGCCCCCAAAACTAACTCACGAAGAAAATCCTCACTCCTAACCGTCCAGGGTTGCCGGATGAACCCGATACACCCTAGTTTGGACAAATCTTCCTCTAACTCTAAACGTTCACCGAGATCAGACGGAATGATCGGGTACAAGAGTTTGACAAAAGGAACCGTCTTCTGCCCCTGCGCCGACGTTTCCGCCATTGAACTACAATCCGGTGCAATTGGCACCCTCCTTTCCTTCTCTCCCTATCCGGCCTAACTCACCACTCTTTCACTCTTCTAAGAGAAAACGCGCTCCAAAACCTGCAAGCACACACCTCCTCGAGCGGAAGAAAGAGGGAGAAGAATGGGAAGATCGTCCGCTTAAGTACCCAGCCAGTGACCGACACCCGTTGGTTCGGTCATTTAATGCGCCGCCTTTTGCAAACGGATCCCTAGTTTTCGTAGGCCGGACCCCTAGTTCGTAGGTTGCCGGAATCCGGATCACATTCCGGTTTCTGGATTCCGGTAAAAGTCCGTTTCTTACTTCTTCTACAAGTTTTTGTGAGCCGGAACTTCCTGACTACCTAATTTCTACTAAATGTTCTGGTTCACGGTTCCACTACTACAAAATTTCGAAAATATTTACGGAATTGATTTTAAACTAATCCGGATTTCTAAATAATGACATTGCATGCTCCCACATGTATCATAGACCATATATTAGGGATGGATTTGATGACTTCCTCTTTCCTTACCTATGAGAAGCTTCAGCCGAAGGTAATACTAAGAGCTTAGCCATGTTTCTATTTGTGGTTGGAGAAATCTTAGAGGTCCTGTAATTTACTGATTTTTTCCTCATCTAGGTGTATCAAATGAGTATGGGGAGTCCCCTAGCATGTCATTGTGATTGTCATAAAGTTTGCCGTTCTAAAGCAAGTTTTGTTGGCTTGTGGCTTTGAGTCCATTTGGTTGCTGAAATTTGAGACCATGTTTAATGTGGCGTTATGCTTTCCAAATTGCCCACTAGGTATTAGAACCATTCTCGCTAACTCTAGTTGTAAAGAGAATAAAGTATATGTTTGGAGGTCATTTACTTCTGCATTTGGGTTTAATTGACCTCATATAGTATTGAACTAGGATTCTCTATTGTTTGTTACTTGACATCAAATCCATAACCATCAATTTTGCCTATAGGACTTGCATTATAGAGCTTGGTTGATTAGTTTGATCCGTCTTTGGTTGTGCGGATGGATGAGGGAGTTCCATTCTACTTTGGCTCTACAATATAATTCACCATTTATCCCTGACCATATGTGCGTGTAATTGCGGATGAGACTCTTGATTTTCGTTATGGTGTCTATGTAAGGGGGCCCAATAGGGTGCTAAGTATCATATTGATGCAAATAAGATTTGATTGGCTATAAGTACCCTGGCTGATGATTAAAAGCTTGGTTGTGTACCAACAAGTTAGTTTTTGTTTAAGGTTTTGAAGTGTTATTCTGAACCTTTATTCTATTGGAATTTGAAAGCCTATGGGGAAGCCAAAATATCTAGTGGATTCACATGTGCAAGCCACTGTAGTTGGTCTTCCTTGCCCCATTCAAAGGATTTGCCGGGAATTACTAATCCAGATAGCTTTAAAATTTGTGCTAGTTAATTTAGATCCTAATGCCGTGGCAAATAGGTGTAGGATTGCTTTGGTTCTATTGAAGTTTTTTTTGTTCCGGCTAAATAAAGATTAGTATTGTTTGTAAATTCTTGATCAGTGACACTTGAATCTACTTCTAGTAGTTTAAAGCCTTTTATTCTTTGGCTTTCTAGTAGATAGCTATAAAAAAAATAGAAGAATGGTGTGAGTGGGCAACCTTGCCTAATTGACCTAGTGAGTTTGAAGGATGAGCTATGTATATTGTTAATTCCTACAATGTACCAGGAATCGATGTACAAGGCTCTAAACCATTTAATCCATTGATGATTGAAGCCCATAGTGGACATGGTATCCACTAGGAATCTCCATTTGCCTTTATCGTAGGCTTTTTCAGAGTCAAGAAGTAGCATAACTATGGATTGGGGAGATTCTATAGCCCATTCCAGTGACTCAAATGCAAGACAGACATTGTATATGATACTTTTTTTTTATAGGAATCATGTTTGATTGGTCTAATAAAGTTGTCAAGCATGGGTTGTATTCTTCTTGCTAAGACTTTTGCTATTATTTTGTAAATGGTTCCCAATAAGGTCATAGGTCTCTACTTCTTCAAATTCATTTGGAACCTCCTTTGGGGATTAAACACAGATGATCAATATTGAAGTTTTGATGTAGCATACTTGTATGAAGTGCTTCTTGGTAGGCTTTGTGCTGATGCCACTTCAACTCTCTTATAATGTCAAAAAAAAATCGGCAAATAGTCTGTTTTTTCTTGGTATTTGACCAATTGGAAGTTCTTATAGGGTTTAGTGGAGTTTGTCTTTAGTGATTTCCATGGTTAACTTTTCATTTATTTGTGTCATTGCTCTCTTAGGTACCACCGCTCAACACCTTTCTCTTTTTTAATGGCAATCTCCATGTTCACCTTTCGTCAAGAAAAGTTGCTAATAATAATTGCTTACATGTTATGAGATTTTGTGATTGGTATTGTATTCTCTAATTTCTTTGTTGATAAGCTATTGAATATATTGGGGGATTTGACTTGGTTTGTTGCACTCCTAGGAAGAAATCTTCTTCATTTGTCCTTCCAATTAATACCAACGTGCTGAAGGCTTGATTGAATCCCATTCTCCTTTTTTTATTTCCTTCTTTGTTAGCTCTTGTTGCGCTTTATCTTTTGCTAATTTGAAGAATGGATCATTCAAACTTTGGTGTAGTAATTGTTTCGTTGATACCAACGTTCCCTTCAATTGTTAGATTCTTTCTTGATAGACTCTTGCTCTATTCACTCTTTCCTATTGACAAATTTGCGAACCCTATCTATAGGTGCCCCAATCCATATATAGTGGCCATCTTGGTTCTCTTGATGTTGGGCGTTGGATTTCGCTTCATTCATTTGTGATTTTTTGCTTCATTATATCCTCATCTAGATAGGAGAGGTTAAATTTGAATTGCTTGTTTAGTTCTTCGTTCCTATTTTATTTTCTGTTTTTTGGTACATTGTTACTAGGACGGAGAGGTGGTCAGAAAGGGTATGGTGCTTCTTGAGAAACTGAATCTTATTCCTTTGTTTCTTGTCCATTCTCCATGTGTGCCCTATCCAGTCTAGCCATTAGGAGTTTTTTGTTTCTTTTATTTGATCATGTGTAGATTAAAAATTATATGTTTAAAATAGAGAATGAGTGGATTTCCCTGTTGCCAAGGAGAAAAAATTTCAGATTCTTTTCTATACAAAGACATATGTGAGAAATGAAGAAAGCAATTGAAATTTTATTTTATTTGACAAATTATGAATTTGTTACAACTTTTTGAAGAGTGTCTCTCAATTGGCCCAAAAGAGTCTCTAGACTACCCCAAAACCAACAAAAAGTGTATCCATAATGGACATTTTACCACCTAAAGCAGTCACAATACTTCCTAACATGGCTACAACAGGAAAGAAGAAAAAAAATCACTTCTTCTGATGAATTTATACTAAAAGGTAGAATCTCTTAAAGATGTCACTAATGATTCCATCACTATCATCCTAAGCATTGATTGTGGTCATTAACCAACCAATGTAGTCTTAATTTCATTTATTAAAATTTTTTTGTCATGGATTGATGTAAGACTCTAATGGGCCATTCTCTAGGTGCCTATCATGGATGGTTTGCTTGTCAAAAGCTGGTCATTTTAGCATCTTCAAAGCTATGCTTGAAAGTAAGATCATGATGATACTTTTTTGTCAATGGATCATCCCTCGGGGGTGTACTATGTGAAAAATATAAGGAAATAGGTGCATATAATGAGTGTTTTTTAGAAGGGTATTAAATTTTTAAATTTTTTTAGGCATGCTGTGATTGTCTAATTTTCTACTTTGAGACTTGTGTTACTTATAATTTTCAAATGCCGTGAACAAATCATATATGCTCTATTAGTTTAAAAAAAAAAATTCAATTACAATCCTTACTATTTTTTTTTAACTATATTGATTTTTTTTAAATACCTTCTATTTTTAGACCTGTACCATTTTATGTCACACTTGAAATTATAGAGTTGTCATTGACTTTAAAATTTGAAGCATGAACCCAATTAACTTCAATTTTTTATTGGAGATGGATAACTTGATAGCATTCAAATCCCTTATTTTTTAGAAATCTCAAAAATTATTTTATACTTAAAACTCAATTTAGTTCATTTGTCACACTTACAATTCAAGGTTTTTCAATAATTGAGAGTATCCAAAATTATTGATCTAGACCTAAAATTTATGTAATCTATTCATATAGTAGAAAGTCATGTTTCTACTAAAGGAAACCCAAAAATATTTTATCTCATGCCCTCCACATGCGTATTAACAAGGCTCCTTTGCACACGCTTCTCTGAACATTGAAGATGGTTTTCAGATCATTATTTTGGTGAAATATCTTCATCATAAAGTTCTTCCAAATGGACAATTTTTAATATTTTTTAAAATTGATTTCCCTATTTTCTACAGATTAAATAGTTGAAGTACCTGTTTTCTTGAGATTCTACACTTTCCATGAGATTTTTTTATTCTCCTACTTAGAGAATTTTTCTATGCTTTTCCTTCCTAAGGTATCTTCTTTTTAAAGGTTTATACACTAAACACACCCTAAACAAGAGTGACTGCACAGCGGCAACGGCGATGCCTGAACCCTAGAAAGGGGAATCACCCTGGAATGAAGAATCACCCCTAATGTGGAAGACAGACTGACACAACAGCCCTTAACTGCCAAGTCCTAACCCTGACAGCCACTAGCAGCCCTCTAATGTGATCATTTAGGATATGCCACTCACAAGGCAATCCTATTAGTTAGGATTTTTTTCAAATAAATAAATAAAAAGGGTGGTATCTTAGATCTAAGTTTTTTCTAACGGGCCCTAATTTTCTAAACCCTGTAGTAGTTTGAAGTCATATAATGGCATTTTCTATATCATTAGTATAAAAAATATATTATAATTTTTATCTCTGATTTTCTTTTGACACCCTAGCATTTGATTGCATGTCACTGGCTACTCCTATCGCTCACTGCCCCCCGAGGACCATCCCAAGCTTCTTATTCTTCAATTCTTATTAATTTTTAATAAGTATTTGTTTTGAGTACTTGCCACTTTAAGGTATTGTTAAATTACCTTATCCACATAAAACACAGGTTAGTGATTGTGGAAATCATTCCTTTCAGTACTATTTGAATCATTGGCTTAAACAAATCCAAAAACACTCATTTGAAGTCAAATATGAAACTATATGAAACCTTTCCTTTTCACACAAAAATCCAATGATGAATAGTTGCACTTCTGTCCTACATCAAAGGATTTTCTGTCATTCATCAAGCCAAAGATAGCCTCCACGTCCTTTAAAGGTTAAGTTCCAATGACATACTACATGAGATCACATGGTTGGTGTCTGAACTCCATCCCACGTTATTCAGTGCACAAATCCATGATAATACCATAGGGAGTGACTATACTTGCCACCATGGGCTTCCAATTTAGACAGTTATATCTCCTGCCAAATGCGACAGCTGCTTTGGTTCACAAAGGCATTGTGCAAAGAATTCGAGTTGCTCAAGTCAAGAAAGGGGAAGACATTCATCTAAGCTCTTGTGCTTAGGACCCGTTTATTTTCTTCAATTTGATCCAGGGAGATGGAAGTGGTCCAATGGCAAATCCCTCATGGATTATACGGTTGTCATTGGTCGTAAACAACCCAATTGAAGCGTCCCATAGTAGCTAAATGGCCTGCCCTCCTCCCGGATTCTTATGTCCAGGTTGGAGAAATATCTGGATCAAAGCCCGCCCTCAGAAAGATGCAGCTTTTATCTGGTCAATTTGGCACAACGTTGGTGTTGTTAATTCTTGGCGGGTCCAAATTGCTCCAATGATTGATGTGGATTGTATTTGTTGCAATTTTTGTGTTAGAGACCCCTCTTCACAGGGGTTTTGAAGGCTCAAGATCCCAAGAAATTTGGAATTATGAACTTTCAGTGATGCTTCATATTTGTAGCGCGTCCTCAACTTTGGGCCTTCATTGAAGATAGGATGCCATTCAATGTATTTTTGAAACTTCTACTCCTAGATTGTTCCACAGAGTTTAAACAATATGGTCTATTGTTCATGGAGCTGACCTGTGGCTATATTGGATTATGCGTAATCCTATTGTTTTTGCACAGGACCGTTGGCCCACCATCCTCCTTCATACTACTTTATGGAACGCCTTCTTTGACTCAGGATGTGCTACTACCCTTAACCCCTAAAGTTCCAGGACCATGTTTTCAACAAAAAAACGCTCTAAAATTGCCATTTTTAGAACAAGTACCAAATTTTTGAAACGAATTTTTTTTTGACATAGATAACCATAGGATCTTGAAGTATGCTGACTTCAAAATATGTGATAAAAGTTTCAAAAATTTTCACCACGTGGATTGCAAGATATAAGCATTCAAATTCATTGAAATCATTTTTTGGCCCTATACAAAACAGAGCAGCTGCACTTCACAAGCTCATTTTTCTAGGAAAAAATGTCCAAAATGGTGGTACTTCTCTAGATCCATTTTCCTAGACAATTTGCCACATGCTTGAAAATTTTCACATCATTTGGATTTATACAACATAGAGGAAAAAATCGAAAAGAGATAGTAGTAGAGAATGATTTAAAATACTAAATTGTTAAGAATTTAGTTATAGAACTGAAAAATGCCAGGACCAATTGTTGCAATGTTGTAATAAACAATCTACTTCCTAGGATTTTAATTTTTTCAAAAATATTGAGGTAAATAAATATTGAGGTAAGTAATTATTGAGGTAAGTAATTATTGAGGTAAGTAATTATTGAGGTAAGTAATTAAGTAAGAAAAGGACTTCATAATTTATTTTAGATTAGAAAATCCATAACTACCCGCAAACAAAAAAATCCTCATAACTTTTGACTCATTGATTAAGATGGAATGATTCAAAGCTTTCCATGTATGTATAAGTCTAGAAAACCAATTTCCAATTTTTGTTTATAAAAATGTGATTTTTTCTTATCTGCCCGGACCATGCCTAGCTACAAAAAAAAAGAACATATTAGGCCATAACTTTTGACTCATATTTCCAAATGTCATGAAATTTAGTGCATATGAAAGATATTCCTCGTCTTCACCTTCTATTAAAATTTTGGCCAAAATAATGAAAATGTTTAGTCACACGTACCTGCCAAAAATTTCTATGTAGCCAAAAAATGCATATTAGTCCTTTAGAGGTTAAGATAGAACTAGCTTCTAGGCATAGACCTCAGTATTCTGATAGGATTTGGACTAGATTTTTTAGTACTTTGTTGCAATCTCCGGTTTTGACCACAAGGACATGTGTCATGATCTTACTAGTTCCAACCTTAAAAAAGAGGAAAAAACACATTACAAGCCTTGATTGGAAATAGGGGCACTATCAGTTGAAAATTAGTCCCTGATTGAAAATGGGTGGTCCAACCTTAGCTTCTTGGTTCCTTTTTGGTTGCTCATCCTCTCTTTGTTTGCTCATCTTCTCTTCATTTGTTCAGCCTCTGGCTTGGCG
Organism: Neckera pumila; assembly: GCA_963969595.1. Taxonomy (NCBI): domain Eukaryota; kingdom Viridiplantae; phylum Streptophyta; class Bryopsida; order Hypnales; family Neckeraceae; genus Neckera; species Neckera pumila. Next base: position 22,399,842 of record OZ018413.1, read on the forward strand.
GTTACTTTGTTCTTTTTTTAATACAATGGTTCCCATTGTTACCAAAAAAGGAAAAGAAAAGGTTAAGTTAGATCCAGAAACCATGCACCATAGCCAATAAAGTGGTGTGCACAAGCATTGATGAAACTCTGGAACAGAAGCCAGAATTGGTGCATTTGCTTCATGGGAGTGAAACTAACTTAATTGGCTCATTTGTTACCAAAAAAAGTTAAAAGTAACTTAATCCTGTTTTTCCTTTCAAAAAACTAATTTACCTTTGAACTGAAAATACCCGTGTAATGAACTGAAGTATGTCAGCTATATGATTGACCACTAAGACCATCTGCAATGCAACAATGGGAAAAAGGCCTTGTAACAGTACATTGCGGGCCATTCCACGAGGCCTCTTAACCCTTAAAGGACGAAGGGGTGACCCTGAAAATCATCCTTTTTCATTACCGTGTGACATCATCTACATTAAAAAATTCAAAAGTATCTATTGGAAGTCAAGCTACTGTAGAAGATCTCCCCTTTTCACAACAAATTCCGAGGATGAATGATTGCATTTCTTTCCTATATAGTTTGATTCTCTGTCATTCATCAGCCACAGAATGGCCTCCTCATCGTTTAAGAGTTAAGTACTGATTCTTTCTTTGGAAAATTGGCCCCAATACAAAGACGGCATCCAAACTTCAAATGGACTTTACGATATTATAAAAGGAAAGGAATAAAAGAATCTACATTAAAGAAAGGACTTTTCATGGAAACAAGGAAGGTTGAATTGATTAGCGCACATACCAATAAATTTTTCTTGGCATCCATTGGCTACTACCACTTTTTGTCATGATGACTCCCATCAATCAACTTGCCAAGAGTTTTGCTGGGGTTGGCAAAATGACAAAATATGTCGATTCGAGGGGGTCCCATACCGAGACCGGGAAAGTGAAGGTCTCCATACCGATTGTATTGGAGCACAATTTTAAATCAAAATTCTTGTCCAACCTGCACAGTACCGATACTGTGCAAGGTGCCGGTTGCATTGCAGATGGTCTAAATAAATGAAATAAGATGGTTTGTTCTAAAAGCAACTGGCTTCTAAAATTGATCATGGCGCACAAGTGCATTTTGCTTTCTTCAATGTACACAATGGTGTACATTTCCAAAGGTGGTCGATTTTAGTGACCATTGCGTTTCTACTTCAAAAATTTGTAACTAATTCCAAGGAGGTCCAAAAAATATGAAACGACTTGGTTAGATGGCAATTCCAATATCCTTCCTATAAAAATGTACTGAAAATTGTTTCAAGGAGTTTGGCTTCACCCCAAGGCAAACAACTCTTAAATGGTCGCTTTAAGAACACACTACTTTACCTTTATATTGACCATGGCAAACACTGTACTGCGTACGGACTCCCTTGTTATATATGTAAGTTAGGATGTTCTAAAAGCGACCGACTTCTTCAAATCAACCGTACAAAATGGTATTGAATAGATATGAGTTGGTCTTTAACCCCTAAAGGACCGAGGTGATTTTCCTACCAAAAAACATTCAAAACTGTCATTTCTATTGCAAAGAGAAAAGAATTTAAAAAAATGTTTTTTTTTGCATATCCAACCGTAAGATCTTATACTTGACTAGTATATGAATATGTGGAAGAAATTTCAGAAACTTTGACCACGTAGATTGCAAGATATATGCATTTAAAGTGAAGAAAACAAGTTTTTTTCCACCTTGCTTCACTAGGTTTTTTGGCTTTGAATCTTTTTAGTTCAAATTTTTTGCACTACTGATTTAGATTTTCTACTTACCTATGTTAAGTAGTTGAGTTGAGAATCTACCAAAAAAATTTAGGAAAAAAAGCACTTAATTTTCACTCATTTAAAAAATTGTTAAGTAGAAGTGGGTACAAGATTGAAGAAAAATCTAAATTGTTAATAGCTTTTAGATGGAATTGAATCACAATAATCCCAACGGTGAGATTGTTCTAGCAAGAAAATCTAACCCTGTCTAACAAAAAGAATTGAAAAATTCTCAAAACTGCATTCTAAAATGAATTCTACAACTTATTTTTTCAAGAAGATGCTTAGATTGCCCGAAAAACTAAGATTGTCCATAACTTTCTCATTATTAGTCCAAATTGAATGAAACAAAGCTTCACATGTAGACAAAAATATAATCTTTGAGGAAAAAATTTGAAAAAAAATTATTTTGACTTTTTGTGATTTTTTTTGGGCTGCCCGCAGAATTCCAGTTTTACTTATTGTGCCATAACTTTTGCTCCCGGGCATCAATTAAAATAAAAATTATATATTCGCAAAGATCTCGCAAAAATACACAACCTCAAAAAATCCCAAAAAATATTACTAAAAATTGAGATCGTAGGAACCTGCCCGGACCCAAATTGTCCCCCGAGGGGACAACCGGTCCTTTAGGGGTTAAATAAACCACTTTAATCATTGATTGACCCACCCCCCACCCCCACCCCACCCCCCAAAAAAAAGTATTCTTTATTGCAACAGCCAATCATTGGCCTTGATTTCCTCAAATCACTTTAGAAGTTGTAAGTGAACGCATTTTGGGAGACCTAGGGTCACAAATAGATACCTACAACATAAATCTTAGGTAATTCATAACTAATTCAAAAATGCTTCAAAAAACATGAAACCACTTACGTTACGTTCTTCATCCATTTTTCTTTCTCTGAAAAATGAGTGAAAAATATTTCTACTCATGCAAACCTACGAAAAAGGCGGACCAGCCCTTATATGGTCGCTTTTAGAGCATCCTACCTTACGCTGCTGTTGCAAGAGAAAGAGCGGTCCACATTCATTTGCAACTTTGCAAGCATAAAAGTGAGCGCCTGCTAGGACACTCATAATAAGGGCCAAACGTCAACGCCGATGCTCAAGGACATGGAAAAAAACAAGCCGATGAAACTCTGTCTTTTGCATGGGACACGTGTGCATGGGGACAATTGTTTCTAGAATGGGAATTGTTGTTGACTGACACAAAGTGGGGACGGAGGAGGCTCATGGAAAGCAAGGAAGGAGGCGCGTTGTGGAAGTTGTTGGTTACCTGAAAACTATTTTTCCCACATTCATTTGGACAAGACTCGAATTTGTTGGTTGGTTGGGTGCTTTTAGTTTGACAACTAGCCACACGTCAACGCATTTGGACAAGACTCGAATTTGTTGGTTGGTTGGGTGCTTTTAGTTTGACAACTAGCCGCACGTCAACGCAACTTTGACGGAAACATGAGTTTTTGTGGACTCTCATAGAAAAAGTGAAAGCATAACCAAACTATGCAAAGGCAATTTAGACTTTGGAAAAACATGAAAGTTCGCAATTTTTTATTCCTGTTTTACATCAATAGAAGTTCACCTACTAGGGGTGGAATTTCATGCACTTGGAATTGATGAAACCTTGTAGAAAAGACAAAAGAAATTCCAAACTTTTGTATGGAAGTGTGCAATGGTTGCAAGGAGAGAATCAAAATTGTTGGCTAGTAAAATTTTTGGAAGAGGCTTGCAAAAATAGGGGAGATAAACTATATTGATTCAAGAAAACTATTTTTGACATTGATCTTGAACTTTTAGGTTGTATTTAGTTAGACATCAAAGCAAAGCAGCTCCTTATAAAGTATGATTTTTCCCTACTCACATAAAAATGAAAGCATCACCAAAGGAAGTATGGAACTCGACAAAGGCCATTCTGACTCTAAAAACTTGAAAATTCATTTCCGATTTTGATAGAATATGAATATATTTTGAACATATTTTGAACATTCTCTCTTAAGGTCGTTTGCTCTAAAAGTGACCATCTTCTTCAAATCACACTTGTAATTAGCTCTGGAATGGATACGAGGTGGTCCAACATCGACCTCTTTAGTCATTGAATGGATCAAGAAAATGTGTTATTTATTGCAAGAGCTAATTGTTCTCCTAGGTATCCTCACATTTCTTTACATGTTGGGTTGATGGATTTTGGAAGACCTACAATCACACAAATAAGTACCTATGACACAAATCTTTGAAAATTCATAAGTAATTCAATAATGCTTCAAAAATATAAAACCAGTTTCATTACATTCTGCATTTATTCTTCTTTCTTTGAAAAATAAGCTAAAAATCTAACCGTCTATGGAAACCTATAAAAAAGGTAGATCAGACCATAAATGGTCTCTTTTAGAACACACTACAGTGCACTAAATAGTGAAATTGGATTGCTTTGACAATTATGTTATTTTATCCCAGAGAAGTTATCTAACACCATATTCAATATAATGGGAGATTGGAGACCTTCCAAAATAAACATGACAGATTTTGACCAAAATCACCAATTTTCATCTGAAATCACCAATTATCATTAAAATGGGAGTTTTCAACTCAAATTGAGTTAAATTGATATAAAATGTTTCAATTTTAGATTGAACCTAAAAGGTCTTATGTCAATTTAACTCGAATCGAATTAAATTGATATAAAACCTTTCAAATTTAGATTAAATCTGAAAGGTTTTATATCAATTTAACTCGATTCGAGTTAAATTGACATAAAACCTTTTGTCGAATTGACCTATTTTTTTATAATTTTGGGAATTTTTCCTCCCATTTCATTGGAAAACTCCCATTATAATGAATATGAGGTTATCTCATATTACCTCAGGACTTATAGCTTGTCCAGATGAAGGTATAAGCCATGCTCTGATTTCAAGCCATGAATCAGTACACCAACCAATGTAACACACATGTTGCCCCACGTCGGTGCATCTTTCTACAATAACTCTGATATTGGTATAGTGTAGAATGTTGAGATATTAGTCTAGGGCAACCTAATTTCACTATTCAGTGTACACTAAATAGTGCAATTGGGTTGCCTTGCACTACAAAAGAAGAGGGGTATAAATGACTTGTCCACAATGACTGCACCGACAAGAATGACTGCTAAATGACTACAAAATGACTATTTTGCAGTCATTCTTGTTGGTGCAGTCATTGTGGACAAGTCATTTATACCCCTCTTTTTTTTGTAGTGTTGACAATTAGGTTGTCTTATTCTAGAGAAGTTACCTATTGTTATCTCATGATTCATGGCTTGTCCAGATGAAGGCTCAAGCCATGAATTAGTGTACCAATCTATGTAGCACATATATTTCTCCACATCTCTGAATCCTTCTATAATAATATAGTAACTCAGATTTTGATATAATGTAGAATGTCAAAATATTAGTCTGAGGCAACCTAATTGCACTATTCAAAATAGAAGATTTATAGAACTTTTCACCGTTTTTTATCAATGTTTTCAATTTGCAACCAATTTCTTTCCCAATTCCACCAGCTAACTTTGAACTAGCCACTAATTCTTCCTAAACATAGCCCTAAGGTCCCCAATAAAGACTATGAAAATATAAGTACTATGAGATACAATGCTTGAGGATCAGTTTTATAATAGTTGGACAAAATTTGAAGTATGTCCAAAAGTCTGAGAGTTTGAAGACCAATATCCAAATAACTAAAAGAAATTTTTAATTGAAAATTGTGATTTTTTTGAAAAGTCTAAAATGCCAAGACAGGAACTTTCTCAACAATTTGAGAATCAAGGAATAACATTTTGAACAACCATTTTGACACACGTGATGAAATTGTGATTTCACGAATTGTTGAACTCCTAAAATTCCTCTTTGAAGATGAATGTTGTGGTTGACCAGCCTAAATGAATTCATCACCATTCCTACAGCTCAACATCCATCCATGCATCAATAGGTCTGAAAACAACGCTAGGAGGGGCCACAGCTATGTAAACTTATTATTTGCCAAGGATGATAAAATTAGGAGATTTCATACTCCATATCAGTTACCGTAAACTAGCTAGACGAGGTCACGAAGTGCATAATTAATTCCTAAGGTGCTCTAATCCCTTGCCTCTTTGCATTCACCATTCTACATATTAAAAATGAATATTTTCATTAGTTAACTATTGAGATGCCTTGAATGCGAAGAAGGCAAAGGAACTGTTAAAAGCATTGGTGGCCAATTCGGCATGTTTAGCACATCTGTTAGGAGATAAAACCCGTTGTTCATCATTTGTGCCGATTCTACAGGGTCTAAATGTAGATTCTGCATGGGAACGCGGTTTCCAGTGACTTTTATTGTCAGAGAACAGTCCATCCAGGGCCGATTATGCTGTGGAGCTTGTCCAAGAGCTCACCCCAGGGCTCGCTCTACGGCATATTCGGCCCTGGATGGACTATTCTATAGTACTAATAGAGCGGGATAAGAATGTTATGCCCCATCGTTCACAAGAAGGATGCAATTGTGGATCCCGATTGCCAAGGATCCTATTTAGGAGATATATAGGGCTTGAAAAATTTCATGGCCAATTACAATCCTATACACCTAGGTGCAATAGGGTAAACCAAACTATCACAAGCAAACACCTAGGAAATGATCCATTAAAGTCTTGGATCAATTCATGATAGATTTTTTTCTATATATGAGATTTGGGCTACATTAGATTGAATTAGTGACCACAATCAATAACTTGAATGATAGTAATGGAGTGATTAGTGATTGCAATAGGAACCTCTTCCTTTTGAATGTGAATTCATCATAGGCAATAATTTTTGTAGGCCTTCATATTGTGGTCATGCTAGGAAATATTGCAATTGCTTTAACCCCTAAAGTCCCAAGGCCAATTTTCTGTCAAAAACCGCTCAAAACTGCCATTTTTGCTGCATTCATCCAAGAAGACAAAAAAAATCACTTTCTTAGAATCTAACTGTAGGATCTTGTACTTCACTTGTTCAAGATCATGTGGTAAAAATTTCATGAAGTTTGACCGTATGGATTGGAAGATATTAGTATTTGAAGTTGGAAAAAGAAGCTTTTTTGAACTGTTGCCTGTAATTTCAGATGACTTTGACCGCCATTTGTGGAAAATTTTTGCACTATAGACTTTGAATTTAAAATTTTTTATGTTGAAGATGTGAGTTGAGAGTCTAGGAAAAAAAATTTAAAGAAAAAACACTTGATCTTCATTCTTTAAAAAATTGTTAAGTAGACGTAGGTCCAAGATTGAAAAAAACACTAAATCATTAATAGCTCTTAGATGGTATTGAAATTCAATAATCCAAACGGTGAGATTGTTTTAGCAAGCAAACACAACATTTTCAAAAAAAAAATTGTGAAAAATTGTGAAAATTGCATTCAGAAATGAATCCTACAAGTTATTTTTTTTAGGAAGATGCTCTAAGTGCCCGAAAACTAAGATTGTCCATAACTTTCTCATAACAAATCCAAATGGAATGAGTCAAGGCTTCAGATTTAGACAAAAATATATTCTTTTGGAGAAAAAAATAAAAAATAAAATTGACTTTTTGCAAGATTTTTTTTGTTGCCCGCCGAGTTCGGTTTGAGAGTTTTTGTGGTATAACTTTTGCTCCCGGGCACCAATTGGAAAAAAAATTATATTCCCACAAAGCATAGCAGTTTTTCTATCTTCACAAAAAGTTTCAAAAAATTACAACAAAAATTCAGCCCGTAGGTACTTGCCCGAAATCTGATTTGTCCCCCGAGGGGACAATGGGACTTTAGGGATTAAGGAATGTGAAAGATGACCATTATGGATATACTTTTTGTTGGTTTGGGGATAGTCTAGAGACTCTTTTAGACCAATTGGGCAGCACACTTCCAAAAATCATAACAAATTCATATTTTGTCAAAAAAAATAAAATTTCAATTGCTCTCCCCATTTCTCACATGTGTCTTTATGCAACAAAAAATTTAAAAATTTCAACAATGCCAACACAGCAAACCAGTCATTCTGCTTTCATAGGTTGGTGTACCTACAACGACAGCATTGATCCGCCATTGATGATGAGACTAAGATTTGGAGTTTTGGCGCCCTGTGGGCTGTGGCGGGCCGTTCGGAGATCAAAGGGGGAGCCACCGGCCAAGAACAGGACGCTGCTAAGCTTAGCTAGTGACGGTTGCCTTCAACACCAGTATTCGAACACGACACATTAATTACTCACAATATCGATTTTTCTCAATTAAAGTATCGAATCCACACCCAGCGGGAACCCGCAACCCGGCGCTATGCGAAAGACTTCAGAATCGGCTGAATCCTGAATCCCATTTGAGTCAGTAGTTCTGCCGTGAAAATCTCATGTCCTGTCGATCGATGAGAAGACTCCATGCCATCGATCTCACGAGTAGCGCGAACATGCAGCATCGTAAGATTGTGAGAGCTTGACGAAAATGGGAGTGAGGTAGAGATCACGCCGAGCTACGTGTGAGAGATTTGAATTGGGTTTAGTCTTTAGAGTGTGGATAGATTTTCCACTGAGCTTGCATTGACGAATATGGAGTGGAGATCGATCGCGGCGAGCTACTGTAGCTAGGTGCGTAGAGCTAGCTAGGTGCATTTCCGGTTGACGTTGTGGAAAGATTTTCCACGAGCTTGACGAAATGGGAGTATAGACCACAGCGAGTTAGGTGTGTGGAGATTTTTGCGTTTCCGCTGGACTGTGTGGAAAGATTTGCCAGGAGCTTGACGTCAATGGGAGTCGAGATCACGACGAGCTAACTAGGAGCGTGGAGATTTGCGTTTCCGCTAGACGAAAATGGGAGTCGAGATCACGGTGATGTGTATGGAGATTTGCGTTTTCGCTTGACTGTGTACGTGGTGGAAAGATTTTCTGGGGAAAATGAAACCTCCGGTGAGGCGTTCGGTTTCGGTGGTACTGGTGATCGTCTTCCTCATCGCCCTGCCTTACCTCTTCTTCTTCTTCCAACCATCCGTCTGGTTCGCAATCTCCAGTGGCGTTAGTCGCAACGCCCCGGTCGATGCGTCGCCGCCGGTTAGTGAAACACCCAGAACCTTGTTTTCCCATGCTCTCTCTCTCTCTCTCCTCCGCCATACTGGGTTTCACTCTTCGTTCATTCCCCAGTGAAGAGGTGGATCTCGATGTAGCGATTGGGATTGCTGCACGCTAAATTTTCTAGTTTAAACTCGTTTCGTGTCTCTACCACTTGGGTAATGTTCGCGGAGATTATCTCTGGTTCCCGGATATATTGCCGGATACCCAATTTACAGTGTTGCCAAGAGCGAACATTTGTGCCACTGATTTTCTCTTTTTACCGGGTTTTCATAATTCCCCATTCCTTGTGCAAAAGCATAAGCGAAGCTTGTGGTATTCTCCCGGGGGAGACAAGGAAAACCTCCCTGTGATAGTACTTTAGTGAATCGCGAATAAAAGTGTGCAGGTTGTTCATCATCTTTGAGGTATCTAATGTCACTAGATTGTTAAGTAGCCCAATTCTCTTTCAACCCCCGAACTCCTCATTGTCCGAAAAAACGTCAATCGTGTCTGCATGTCTTCACCAGAGTACCGCAAGCGCGGATCTCAATCCAAACTCAGGTCGGGACCCAAGCTCAGAAGCACATTCAAGCGAGAAGAATCTCCCTGTGATGGCTCTCTAGTGAACTGCACATCAAACTGTGCATCGATCATCTTTCATGTTATCAGGTGACTAATGTCACTAGATTGGTAAGTAGCCACATTCTTTTTCTACACTCCCAATCCCTCGTTCTCCGAAAATCTCACAACCGTGTCTCATGTATTCACCAGAGCACCCCAAGCGCGGATCGAAGCCCTGAAGTCCCAGCAAGCTCCGACGTGGATCCAAGCCCAGAAGTCCGAGCAAGCTCCGATGTGGCTCCAAGCCCAGAAGTCCAAGCAAGCTCCGATTTAGCTCCAAGCCCAGAAGTCCAAGCAAGCTCCGATGTGGCTCCAAGCCCAGAAGTCCAAGCAAGCTCCGATTTGGCTCCAAGCCCAGAAATCCAAGCAAGCTCAGATATGGGTCCAAGCTCCGAAGTCCAAGCAAATTCATCTATGGCTCCAAGTTCAGAAGCCCCAGCCAGCTCCGAAGTGGAGCCCGGTCTGGAATCAATGCTGCAGCGTGCAGCAACTGCGAACAAAACCGTGATCATCACAACTCTGAATCAAGCTTGGGCGTCCCCTGGCAAGATGATTGACGTGTTTCTGGAGAGTTTCCGGCGTGGCGAGGACACGAAGCCCCTGCTCAACCATCTAGTGATGGTGGCGCTCGACCAGCGGTCTTTCCAGCGGTGCCAGGAGCTTCACGAGCACTGCTTCATGCTGCGCACGCCGGGCGTGGATTTCAGTGGGAGCAAAGGCTACATGAGCCACGATTTCCTCAAAATGATGTGGCGACGTATGCGCTTGCTCCGACGCATCCTGGAGCTCGGCTACAACTTCGTCTTCACTGTAAGTTGGTATCCCCAGATTTTAACACTTGTGTGGTTCCATTTTTCTTTGAATTTGCAAACCTCTTCGGGAAATGCTTGTGGGGAGGGTGTCATTGATGTTCAAACCTTTCTAAGGAACTGCACCTAATTGCGTCCGAACAATCAATTGAGCCGTGTCCCTATTCTGAAATTACCTTCTTTTTTGGTTGGATGTTGTTGGAAGTCAAGAGTATTCTGGATTATCTTCTTGTTCATTCTTTGGACATTGTATGAATAGTCTAAGAATTTTTAAAGTGTTGAAAATAAGTGTATCCCAAAGTGTTCCTTGACTCTCATGAATAGAAGTAGTACATTTGCAATACATTTTAGGCATCACATTGTAGGGGTCATTTTTAGAAGGGGGTCACAATTAGGTGCAATACTCTTACTTGTGAATTGATCGTGCATGTTTGGTACATTATGATAGACCATAAAGTACTTGCACTTCATATTAAATTGTCTAAATTATTACATGATCTTGTTAGAAGTTAGAAGAAACATGCATATTATCTTAGCATGCATTTTTTTGGACATTGTATGAATGAACTTTGAATTTTTGAAGTGCTGAAAATCTAAATGTAATGTACCCAAAATCAACCCTAGATTATCATATTCACATGCCTACATTTTAGACAAGAATCCATATTAGTCAAGGTGAGACAATTTTACAAACATGTCATAATTGGGAGCACAAAACTTAAATGCAGGGTCACATATTTGAACTATGGGATTCTAAACGATTGAGTGCTGGGATTCAAGGATTTGGAGAGAGATTTTCAACAGAGCTTGCTTTTTTCAATCTTGGGATTTGTCTTGGTTTTCAAAGCTTTTAGTAGAACTGAATGCTCGCCAAGGGTGGAGATGATGCCTGCAGCCATTTTTCGTTCACTAATTTCCACTTCCGGGCCCATGTTTGGCGGCATTCAATAAGCTCCAGAGATGAGGATTAAATTTGTGCGACAGTTTGCAGCCAATTGTACTGCGGCCTCTCTCTGCCTTTGCATTCAAATATGCTCTTATTAGTGTTTATAACTCGACATTTGACAGTACGATTAAAGGTAACCAGACTTAATCAGCAAATGAGCATTGTTTGTATTATTAAATTGTCTAATTGTCTAATTGTCTAATTTTTGGTTGAGTACTGTGGGAAGTCAGAAAGGATTTCAGATTTCTAGATAAACTTCTTATGCATTTTTTGAGTATCATATGAATAAATTGTGAATTTTTTAAGTGGGCAAAAAAGAGATGTACCTAAAATTGACCTTAGATTCTCATGAATATAGATTTTTCATTTAAAAGCAAGATTATTGTAGGATTTGGTTTTAGAAGAGGGTCACAATTAGTTATCATATTTTCATGATGTCAGATAACTCAACCCATTCCAGACACAAGTTTGGACAAGCCCATTGCAAGACAAATTCTATTGATGATGAAGATGTGTGATGTGATATGTTCATCACAAAAAAGGGCCTATCCAAACTTGTGCTTGGAATGGGCTGAATTACCTCTTTTATAGTTTACAATTGATGAGGTCAATGAAAATTTCAACATCTTTTTATCCTAATTATGTGTGTCCTCTTGAAACTTTCCAATTAAAAGATTGCAATCTAATTTTGTGTTCTTAATATTTTGTAGTGACAATTTTTTTTGGGAGACAAAATGCTATGCTTGACATTTCTCCAAATGAATTAACATAATTTGGATGCTTAGTTATAATTATCATAAATAGAAGATGTAATGTTATAATAGCTTCTCAACCCTAAAATGTGCAATTTTTTAGCATCATTCAATATCAACTTTGACTTATGTTAGATCAAGGTAAGTAATTCATTTAGAACAAGATTAATTTAGAGCACCCAAAATGAATGTGCTTTTGCAATCTCTAAAAGTTACTTTCTATGTTTGTGATGTCTCTAGGTTAGTTTGAATTTTAGGAGAAATGATTCTACTTGATGCTCTATTGCAGTGCTTCACATTGGAATAAATCTTCTATTGTGTGAAAGAATAATAATGCACTTTTTCAACAAGTATTGATATAACTAATATAAATGTTAACATAACATCATTAATCCATGTTGATAGGAAGTCTTTGATGAATAGTTTAGTTGAGACTAATGTATCTTTGTTGATTTTTATTTGCTTAAATTTAAGGGTTTGGCAACTCTACTTAAGCAAATAGAAATTTTGTAGAGGGACAACTTGACAAGTGACAGAGTATTATAAATCAAAGTTGTTGCAACTAATTTTTTTCCATTTTGTTGTAGGATGCGGACATTTTATGGCTTCGAAACCCGTTTGACCACTTCGTTGACAATGCTGATTTTCAAATCTCTTGTGACAAGAATCAAGGAAGTGAGTGGTCTACATTAAATAGGCCCAATTGTGGATATCAATATGCCATGTCCAATGAGCGTACCATTTCCATGTATCAACATTGGTGCCGAGGTGGTGAAAAGAATCCAGATATTGATGAGCAATCACAACTAAAAAAGATGTTGCATAACCATGCTTTTGACTCTTACAAGGTCAAGATTCGGTTCTTGTCCACCGACCAGTTTTCAGGCTTCTGCCAGGTATGCATGAATGGATTTTTTTTAGGCTTTAAATAAAGTACACGTGTTGTAATATTTCTTGTATGTGTAGAGAACTTTGAGAATTGTGCTAGTGTATTTTAAATGATGCTTGCTAGGTATTACTTCACTCAAAAGAAGGTAACACTATTGAACAAAGTTGTGTGCATATAAATTTTTTTTACACCTTGAAGATATCTTTCTAGCTAGTACAAATTTTCCTCCATTCTCTCTTTAGCCATTTGATGTTTCCACTATTTCTTCTACTGTAGTATCTCTCCATCATTCCAATATGGTACACAATATTTAATTCAAAAAGATGGTTGTCCAATTGGTGCAAGAATGTTATGAGTGATAGTGTAACTGAATTATTGAAAGCATAAGCCATTGCATGTAGTTTGTAAAATCCAAGCCTTGGGCACCAAGTGGTGCAATTTTTTTATTTTCTTAAATTTGATAAATCACAACCAAAGCCTTCACATAATTCCTTTGAAAGGACTTAAATTTTTCTATATATGTGTCTCTGTTCAGCTCATACCATATTGAAGAACAAGGAATTTGTTGTCACTTAATACATTAATCATGTAGAATCACATTTCAAATTTGTGCAAATAGCGAATGCACATCCAAAAGAAGTATGGGAGTTCTTCTAATGACTGGTGATGTCTATTGCTATTTTGCAAAATTTAGGGAGAAGAGAGAGAGGTTTTGGTAAATGACATATCAACAAATGATACATGTTAAGAGATAAATTCATGTAGTAGAAATAATGGGATGTGAAGAGGACACACTATGGCAAACCCTATCATTTTTCATTGCAAAGATTCAGACCTCTATCACTTCTCACTCATTAGTAGTTGAAAATGATCTAGTGTTAGAAGCCAAGTTGGCCACATGTTTTTTTGTTTGTGACTTTTGTTCACTCACCCCATGTTTTGTTGCTATTTCAAAGAATGAAAAGTGATGGGGTTTGTAGTAGTAATACAAAACTCACAAGCAGGATTAAACTGAAAAAAAATTCTCTTCTGATTTGAAAAGTCAAACTTGGTTTATGAGTGTTTTTCTAAAAAATTATCTTCTAATTTCAAAAGTCAAACTTGGTTTATGAGCATTTTTCTATTGTGTTTGCCTTCTGCCTTTCAATTCTCTTTATCATATTCTACATCAAATTGAAGATGACGTAATGGATATATAATTTGCTTTTGTTTTGTTTTGTTTTTTCACTTTGGGTGGGGAGATTTGCAGAGAAGCAAGAACATGTCAAGAGTTGTGACTATGCATGCCAATTGTTGCACCGGTTTGGACAACAAGGTTCAAGACTTGCAAACGGCGTTGAGTGCCTGGGAAGCAGGCAAGTCCCTTTCCCCTGCAACCAACACAACAAAGATGAATTTGTGGCATGTGCCTCGTGCCTGCCGACATTCCTTGTGGCCAAGCCCACCACCACCCCCGGCCATTTCGGCAAATCCTAATACAAAATCATAGGTGCATTACATAACAAAGTTTAATTTATTTTTGGTGCATGTACATTGAAATTGAGTGATTGTGGATTGAAGCTAAGAAGGGGAGGTTGTGTATTTACAACAACTTCAAGTGAGGAGGTTTGATTAAGACCTTACTTGAAAAGCAAACTAGATGTTGAAGGATGGAGCCTTGCATTGTTTGTTTCTGGGGCAAAGGAATGAATATAGTCTTAAGGCAAGCTACACATAGCTACGGTCTATGAGGACATGCCATTCTTGAACATCCAAATAAAGGATGCTTTGCTTTCCATAAATCAAGGCCCTTTTCATTGTAGGAAATCTTGAATGCAAGCTTGCCCACATATTGTGGGCCATTGTAAAATAAATATATTCTTATTATAGTGATATTGTAGGAACTTCCTACACTGTTGCATTGAAGAATGCTATGCCATATTCAATGAGACTAGTTAGCCCATTACATAACATATTGGAAAGGAATGGTGAACACATTGGGTTTGATTGTTAATTCAAGGAAAAATCAATGTATCTAAGATGTTTTGATTCTCTACCATCTTTCATTGATACTTTCTCACATCTTGAATTCAAATATTGGACTCTTTCAAGTAAGTGTGGTTATGTCTAGGTATACTTCATTTACAATGAAGAGGATGGGTGGTTGATGCTGCCTTAGAATGCTATTTAAGAATTGTCAAAAGATTAATGATTTCCTCTTTTTGTAATATTATTTGTACATGTAGATCCATGAGGTCATTAAATAATTGGTATGGGATGTCGTCCAAGTAGAAGAAGCAAGGCATCAACAATTATGGAACTTCCTTTTCTACTTCATTGTTATGCATCTTTTATTGGCATTCCTATTGTTGTGACCTCTACTCTTTTATAGAGCATGTGGTACATCCTCATTCGCTTTGCACTCAACAAATATAACTTGTATTACACTTGTTTACATTTTTTGCTACTTTTGTTGGTGAGTATATTGGATTGATTTATAATAGTCTTGAACTTTAAGACAAAGAACAATTTGTTTCCCATTAATGAAGGCTCATTTCACTTTAGAAAACCTTGAATGCAAAATTGCCCATGAATTGTAGGCTAGTGTAATATGAGTTTTTCTTGTTATAAAGACAAATCCATCTCAATTTAAAATTGTGAAGCAACCCTCAAAAATGTTTGCAAGGCAAATTTTTATTCAAATTGAAATTTAGAAGACTTATTTGAAAAGTTTGGGAGGTGTATGTCTAGAAGGCACCAATTAAAATCTCTTATATAAGCTTCTAGGTTAGTACTTGCAAATGATATAGGATAATCAAGGGGCTCATTCAATTGAGACTCAATTATAGCTTTATTTTTCGTAATGTTGTTGATTTTTTCACATTTTGGAAATAAGTCTCACCACTAGATAATTCAATTTTTGGAACAAATTGCCTAATGTTTTTGAGGGAATAGCGCTATAGTTTGTGATGGGCACTATTTCATTACTCTATGACTTGGTGTGACAAACATCTTTGTAAGCCACATTCTATTACAGCAATATTGAAGCTATTTTATAGAAGTCAATAGAAATTTACTTTACAATAGAATAGTAAATAGGAGTCATAGTAATAAATTCCTCATTCTTCCAACTCATTGAAGGCAATGTGAAGAGTGTTGTAATTGAACAAGTATCTTGTCTTTACCAAACTTGTTGAAGAAATTGTACTCACTTCTAAGGATAAATAACAATTTAGCAAACTTATTGCACTCACCATTAGCTACCATGATTACTTTTTTTTATAGTATTGTACTTATGATGCTCTTCTTTCATACACAAGCTTACATGGTGATGTGCCTTACTTTGATTTCTTCATGAGATTTAGTCAATGACCAATTAGTCCTTTAGATATTAAAATACGTTACAAAGCTATACATTACAATTCAAAAGATATGCTAAAGATGTTTGGTCTATAGAAATAAAGATAAAACTTTAAAGACAAAAAATGAACTCAAACACATCCTAAGCACACAAAAATTTCGTGTTTTCATTCATCTATTTTTATTATGATATTAACTGTTGGTTTCCTAACATTTTTAAAAATTGAATTTTCAAGATTTTGCTTTCGAAATATACTAAACTTCAAAGTTCAAAGGCTATAGTATATTTCACTTCAAAAATTTGATAAGATTTTCTATTGCAACTTTCTTTTGTAAAATTGAGTGCTTAGGATTCTTGGGAGACTTGAAGTAATGTTTTTACCACCAAAAGGTGATGCTTTATTGTACAAGCTAATTTCTTAATTCAATTACAACAAGACACACCAATTGCTTTATACAATTTTTCAAGATGAAGGGAGTCTCTTCTTTGACATGAAGTTCTTCAAACTTCAAAACAAAATTTAAACGATGCAATATAAAATCGGGTATAAACCAACTATAGTAGTATATCTTGTAGTAGTTGATGAATTGCATTTCCTTGTGTAGAATGGAAAAACAACAAAAGAATCATAATTTTCAACAACTAAGGGATTCTAATGGTCTATTGATGCCACAACTAGTTTGCGGTACTTAGAAGGCTAGAGAGGTTAAATTTTTTTGAAGGGTAACAGATTTAGAAACATAGAGTTTGTAGAATAAAAATAAAATTCCAACATAGCATAAAATAGAATGGCGTTTGATAGAATGGCGTTTGGTAGAATGGCGTTGATAATTGAATGGAATGGCGTTGATAGAATGGCGTTGATAATTGAATGGCGTTTCTATAAATATCCATGTATGCGTCCAGGTCACCTTCAAATGGAAAGCTGTGCTTCTTGTACTAATCACAACATACACTTATAAATGACATAGAGTTTATTTTAACCTTGTAATGAAGTGGCGGCCTAAAGTAGTCCAAAAGATGATAGAGAATCCTTCTATGTAAGACAAAAGTGCAAATGTTCATTTTCTGAAATTTTTGTGTGAAAAGGAGAGGTCTTGTACAACAATTTAACTTCTAATGAATGCATTTGGATTTTCTTAAGCAAGTGATTCACAGGGTAGCAAAAAGGATGATTTCCGTTATGACCAATTGGACGTTATAAGGTTAATGCACCACCATGTAGGTCAATAAATTCTCTTGCAAGTTTTCATTATTCAAAATTTGCCACCTTGAGAACTTAAAGATCGAAAGACATGTCTATGCCTACTGATTTCAAGCCTCAATGTCCATCACTCTACTTTCTTCCATTTTTCATTTAGTTAATAACAATGGAATTTTTAAATTTATTTTTCAAAGGTGAAAATTATGTGTTTGCGTCAAGTCATAAAAGTTTCAAGTTTTTTGGGAAAAATTTGAAGTTATATTAAATTTTTAAAGAAAAAATGAATGAAATTCATATCAAATACAAAATATTCTTGAAAAGTCTGAAATTTTCACCATAGATGTATATTATAGCTTATAACATAATGGTATAAACCAAAGTGACTGTATCTCTCTAAAATTAGAAAATCAACAAAGCATGGTTATAGGCCCAAAGTTCATATTGCTATTAAGTAATGAAAATTTCAAAATTTTCAAAGTTTTTAGCTTAAATAAATACAAAATTTGATAAGCTTCATTTCACTAGTTGAACTTAAATTCAAAAAATATCATTTCTATGGCTAAAATTTGCATCAGATGTAAATAGCAAGAAATGGCTAGTATACTCCCTCTGTCCCAAAATGATTATGCAATGACAGATTTTTCTCAAGATTAAGGCAAAATGTGAGAATTTGATAAAGTCATGAATGCAGACATATAGATTAACTCTTGATTTGCTCAACAATTTGCAAAAACGGCAATATCAAGTTTAAAACATGAATTTCTTAAAGTGAGAGGCTACGGGTTCACATAATAAATCAGGGAGGCTTACAAAAATAGAGAAGATAAACTCTTGATTTCAAGAAAACTATTTTTGGCATTGACCTTGAACTTTTGGGTTGCATTTAGTTAGACATCAAAGCAAAGCAATTGCTCATAAAGTATAATTTCTCCTTGCTTTTATAGAAGTGAAAGATCATGGAAGGAAGTATGAAATTTGACAAAGGCCATAATTCCAACTCTAGAAAACTTGAGAATTCATTTCCAAGTTTGACAAAGTATGGACGTTTCTTCTTAATCCCTAAAGGACCAAGACTTTTCTCTGCCAAAAAAACACTCAAAACTGCCATTTCTATAGTGAAATTTTGAAAATTGTATTTTTTGCATATCTAACCATAGGATCTTACACCTAACTAGTATGAGAATGTGTGGAAAAAATTTCAAAATTTTTGACCTCACAAATTGCAAGATATCTGCGTTTAAATTGAAAAAATCCAGTTTTCAGCACATTGCGGGATTAGATTATTTGACTTTGAACCTTCTTAACTTTAATGTTTTGCACTATAGAGTTTTGAGCTTTAAATATTTATGGTGGAGAATTGAGTTGAGAGTCTAGGGAAAGAAAAAATTCAAAAAAACTTCATTGTTATACTTCAAAAAATTGTTAAGTAGAAGTAGGTACAAGATAGAAGGAAAATCTAAATTATTAATATCTCTAAAATTGAATTAAGATGCACTAATTCCAATAGTGAGATTGTTCTAGCAAGAAAACTAAACCGCGCAAAAAAAAATTGAAAAATTGTAAAAATTGCATTCAAAAATGAATCCTACAAGTTATTTTTTCAAGAAGATGCTCTAATTTTCCTAAAACAAGATTGTCCATAATTTTCTCATAACAAATCCAAATGGAATTAATCAAAGCTTTCCAGGTAGACAAAAAGTATAATCTATGAGGAAAAAATAAAAAAATCCAAAGTTTTGAATTTTTTTGCTGCCCTTCCCCCCTTTCTAAGTTCCAAGTTGTTTAGGGCTTAACTTTTGTTGCTAGGCACCAATTGAAAAAAAATTAATATTTCAACAAAGCTAATCAATTTTTCTATCTTCAAAAAAGTTTCCAAAAATCAAGACAAAACTGCAGCCTGTAGGTACGTGTCCAAAATTCTCATTTGTCCCCCAAAAGAACAATGATCTTTTAGGGGTTAAGGTAGGGGTTAAGGTAGTTTGCTTTATAGTCAACCATCTTCTTCAAATTATTTGTGTAATTAACAGTCTGGAATAGATATGAGGTGGTCCTAAAATTGACATTTTTAGCCATTGAATGGATAAAAGAAAACGTATTGTTTATTGCAAGAGCCAATCGTTCTTCTATGTTTCCTCACATCTCTTTACATGTTGCTAGTTGATGAATAATGCTTCAAAAAATATGAATCCAATTGCATTACATTCCGCAACTATTTTTCTTTCTTTGAAAAATGAGCTAAAAATCTTTTTGTCCATGGAAACCCATGAAAAGGGCGGATTCAAAAAATGGTCGCTTTTAGAGCAGACTACAGCAGCTTCCTTCCATTAACTGAAGAGGACTATGGAAGTCAATGTCAGCGGAGGGGTTTTCTGGAACAGTGGCAAACTGGCCTCACGAAAGCTGCAGTTAATTTGACTGAGTGTCTGACGAAATTACTACAGTGGCAACCAGACCCCTTTTTTTTTCTATTTGAGAAAGTGCTAGGATGGCGATCACTTGAAATTTGGTGAAGCATTGTATTTCTACATTCATTCGTCTTTTGGACCAGAAATCACTTCTCAATCATATTCATCCAAATTTTAATTAAAAATGGTAAGATTCTGGTGAAAAGAGATTACTTTTATTTTGCAAAAAGTAGAAGTTTATTTTGAAATGGTGCAATTTGGCATTTTGGCCCCATGGTGCCAAAAAAAAAGGTTGGTGGCAACCGTAACTAGATTGGAATGAATCTTCACAACTGAAGTTCACCTTGAGGCATCATTTGTAAACTGAATTTTTAGTATTACTAGCTGATTTCCTTCCATTCCCATGAACTATCTTTTCAAGTACCGAGTTTGGTTCATTACACAATTTAGTGAAATTAGGTTGCCCATGATAATTTCTCAACAATCCACACTATAAAAATATTCATTGTTTTTGTATAGTGATGCATTCAATTTAGAGCCATATGTATGGCATAGATTTGTGCACTAGTTCAAGGCTTGGTTCTGAGAGTGGCATGTGCCTACATGTGGAACAAGCATTGATGCATGAGGTAATTTATTTCAGGTAGGGCAACCTAATTGATAAGGCAATCTAATTTCACTATTTTATGTAGAAGAGACTTGAGGCCTCTAAGAGATTGCAAATTATCCTGCGTTCCCAGACTGCAGGAATGCAGGATAACTGCTGGCTAATGTGGTCGAGAGAGTGCCATGTCATTTTCAACAAAAAAAAAAATTGGCCTAAAATGATATTTGGGAGAAAGACTTTTTTTTTTTTTTTTTTTTGACAGACCGTATCGGTTGTTCACAGATCTGGCCAGATTGGAGAACGGGGCGTGAAACAGCCCTCCAATGACCTCCAATCTCCCCTAATGATTTTTTCTATTTTTAACTCAAAATAGAAATTTTATGGGATTTTTTCACTATTTTTTTGCTAATTTTTTCAAATTGCAATTACCTTTTTTCCTCCAAATTCCACCGGCTAACTTTGAAATATCCATTGATTCTTTCTAAACATAGCCTTGAGGTCCCCAATAAGGACTATGACGTACAATGCTTGAGGGTTACTTTATACTAATAGTTAAGCAAAATTTGAAGCATGTCAAAAAGTCTTGTAATTTGAAGACCAATATCTGAACAACTAAAAGAAATTTTTATTTGAAGGTTTTGAGGTTTTCCAAAATCTAAAATGCCAATGTGAGAAATTTTCTCAATAATTTGAAAATCAAGGATTGATCTAAGGCTTGGCTCTGACAGCAGGCTTTGCCAGCTATGTTAAGGTAAGAGGTCCATGAACTGCTCATCTAAGAGCTGAAGCTGAATTTTGGGGAGGTAGAATTCCTTAAATTAACTTTCAGTAAATTTTTCTTGAAAGACAAGAGAAATTGGCATCTAACCCAAGTTGTTTCATATTTTTTGAAGCTTTGTAGAATTAGTAATGAATTTCTGAAGTTGCAAAAAAGTGCATTTTTGTGGGCTCTAAAACCGACCACCTCCTCAAATGCACACCACTTGTACATTGAAAAATGCAAAATGTACCTCTAGAGCCTGATTGATTTTAGAACCTGCTCCATTTTAGAACCTATTACCTTAGTCCTTTTCTGACCTACTTTCTCTCACTTTAGTTGTTAGTTAAAAATGCAAAAAATGTCTTAGAAAATGAAAATATTTACGCCGAGGATTTACTCCTCTGGTTCAATTTTTTTTCCCCTTTATCAATGGAATTTGTCCGTGTGTTTCAAGAAGATAAAACCAATAATCAAGGATTGACATTTCAAACAAACAGAATACCAAAATTACACCATGTCGACACACATGTTGAAATTGTGATTTTCAAGACCTGTTGAACTTCTAAAATTCCCCTTTGGTGATGAGTGCTGTAGTTGACCATCCTGAAGTGAATTCATCACTATTCCAACAATTCAACGTCCATCCATGCAGCAAAAGGTCTGCTAGGAGGGACCACGGCTTGTAAAAGTTAGTGTTTACTTACTGTTTGTCCTTGTGTTTTAAATTTAATTCCTTGTGTTTTATGTTCTCCTCTAGGGCTCTGCCCTTGGCTTTCCGTCATTTGTTCTTGGTTCACTCTTGGAATAAATTCCGGGTCTCAAAAAACAAACAAACAAAACTTATTATTTACCGAGAATGATAAAATTTAAAGATTTCATATTCAATATCAATTATTGTAAATTAGTTAGACAAAGTCACTAAGTAGGTAGAACCCTTTATTATCAACCACCGCCTCATGGTCATTCAATAGGGTTTTTTAAATGCAAGAGAGGCTAGCACTCATTTCCAACCAGCCCTTTACTTTTGGCACCATAGGGCCAAATTGAACCAATTCAAAATAAATGTCTACTTCTTGCTGAAAATTTCATTTCTCTCAAAAGTGTGGATGAAGTTGCCAAATTTGGATGAAAAAATGCATAAATATGATTGAAAAGTGTTTTCCGTTCCTAAAGATGGATGAATGCAAAAATATAGTACTTCACCAAATTTTAAGCGACTGCCATCTTAGCACTTTCTCATAAAGTTAAAAAAAAGGGTTGTTTCTAACCATTAGGTCTTGGTTTCCAACCATTACTTCTACCATTTTGGTCTCGACACATGTGCTTAGTTTGGAGCGCCAAAGTAAACAAGAAGTAGTCGCTTAGATGATTAGAATTGAAAGACTTCATAAATTGGACATAGGTCAAGGCCAACTTTTGGCTTTAAAAATTCATAGTAATTTCATTTCAAGCAATAAAATTATCAAATTTTTTGCAATCTCCATCGTTTCTATAGATGCACTTTTGAAAATAATTGTTTTCCCTTGCGCTACTCTAGATCATGTCAAAATTGCTTATTTGGTTGGTTATGGGTGGTTCTATTTTATATAATTAATTCCTAAGTGCTCCGATTCCTTGCCTCTTTGCATTCACCTTTCTATATATTAAAATTAAATATTTTCATTAGTTAACCCCTAAAAAATTGTTGTTCCTTCAGGGGACAAACATTAGAAAAAAATTTGGGTCTCCGGAGGGCTGCTCTACAATCCTTCAAATTACTCTAAAATTTGATTTTTCGGGGCTGAAAATTTGATTTTTCCTCTATCTCCATGCAGCTGAAGTTGCAGTGATAGTGGCGCAGCAGGAACCCAATATTACAAGTAAAAAGATTATTAAAATATATATATATTTATTTATTTAAAAAAAACAAAATGCAAAATCTAATTGTTTCGGCAAGCAGTCAACTTGGTTGACTGTTCACCGGGGGACTTTTTCGAAATGACAAGCCAAGCTTGAAATAACTTGGCATGTCAATTTGAACATTAGAGAAAACATCAGCCCTCCAGAGGGTTGCTCCGCGGACCCCTTTAGTACCTTGAAATTTTGTTTATCGAGTTTGAAAAATTAGTTTTCTCTATATTTCCGAGCAACTGAAATTGCTGTGACAGTGGCGCAAGAACCGAGATTTATGAATAAAAAATACTAAAATATATATATTTATATCTTAAAAAATAAAAATAAAAAAATAAAAATTGCAAAATCTGACTACTTTGGCGAGTAGTCATACACTTTTGATTTTTTGAAATTCTTTTTGAAGATAAAAGAATTGATAAGCTTCGTGGGAATTCAATTGGTGCCCGAGACCAAAAAATATGCGTAAATAAGCTCAAAACAGGGGAGAGGGGCAACAACAAAAAATTTGCAAAATTTATTTTTTTATTTTTTTTATTTTTTTCCGTATAGATTATCTATTTGCTTATTAAAAAGCTTTGATTCATTTCATTTGGATTTGTTATGAGAAAGTTACAAACAATCTTGTTTTGGAGGCACTCAGAGTATCTCCCTATAAAAAACTAACATGATTCATTTTTTGAATGCAATTTTTACAATTTAAAAAAAAAAAGTTCCACATGGTTTAGTTTTACTGCTAAAATAATCTCACCATTGTGATTAGTGCATTTTAATTCCATATAAAAGATATTAATATTGTGATCATGTCATAAAAATATGATGACATATATATCATAACACATATATATCATGACACATATATCATGACACATATATCGTGACACATATATCGTGACACATATATTGTAGACGTACCCAATACCAGCCGCTAACCTAAATACCACCCAAATATAGGACTGTCATTGATTCCAGAGTAAGAATCTATGACAATAGTATATGCCTCAACTTCACAATAAATGAAGTTAAAACAAGTACTTGTGTTATAGATTCTCATTTTATAATCAATGAAGGTCCTACATTTGGATGGTTTTAGGTTAGCAATTGGTATTGGGTACGTCTACCTTATCGTAAAAATATCATGACACATATATTGTGACATATATAATATAGACGTACCCAGTACCAGCTGCTAATCTAAATACCACCCAAATATAGGACTGTCATTGATCATAGGATAAGAATCTATGGTAGTAGTACACGCCTCAACTTCACAATAAGTGAAGTTAAAACAAGTACTTGTGTTATAGATTCTCATTTTATAATCAATGAAAGTCCTACATTTGGATAGTATTAAGTTAGCGGTTGGTATTGGGTACGTCTACCTTATCATAAAAATATCATGACACATATATTGTGACACATATATCATGACATATATAATATAGACGTACCCAATACCATCTACTAATCTAAATACCACCCAAATATAGGACTGTCATTGATTCTAGGATAAGAATCTATGGTAGTAGTACATGTCTCAACTTCACAATAAGTGAAGTTAAAACATATACTTGTGTTATAGATTCTCATTTTATAATCAATGAAAGTCCTACATTTGGATAGTATTAAGTTAGCAGTTGGTATTGGGTACGTCTACCTTATCATAAAAATATCATGACACATATATCGTGACACATATATTGTGACATATATAATATAGACGTACCCAATACCATCTACTAATCTAAATACCACCCAAATATAGGACTGTCATTGATTCTAGGATAAGAATCTATGGTAGTAGTACATGTCTCAACTTCACAATAAGTGAAGTTAAAACATATACTTGTGTTATAGATTCTCATTTTATAATCAATGAAGGTTCTACATTTGGATGGTATTAAGTTAGTGGTTGGTATTGGATACGTCTACCTTATTGTAAAAATATCATGACACATATATCGTGACACATATATCGTGACATATATAATATAGACGTATCCAGTACCAGCTGCTAATCTAAATACCACCCAAATATAGGACTGTCATTGATCATAGGATAAGAATCTATGGTAGTAGTACACGCCTCAACTTCACAATAAGTGAAGTTAAAACAAGTACTTGTGTTATAGATTCTCATTTTATAATCAATGAAAGTCCTACATTTGGATAGTATTAAGTTAGCGGTTGGTATTGGGTACGTCTACCTTATCATAAAAATATCATGACACATATATCGTGACACATATATCATGACATATATAATATAGACGTACCCAATACCATCTACTAATCTAAATACCACCCAAATATAGGACTGTCATTGATTCTAGGATAAGAATCTATGGTAGTAGTACATGTCTCAACTTCACAATAAGTGAAGTTAAAACATATACTTGTGTTATAGATTCTCATTTTATAATCAATGAAGGTCCCACATTTGGATGGTATTAAGTTAGTGGTTGGTATTGGGTACGTCTACCTTATCATAAAAATATCATGACACATATATCGTGACACATATAATGCAGATGTACCCAATATCAACCTCTAACCTAAATACCACCTAAATATAGGACTATCATTGATTTTAAAGTGAAAGTCTATGACAATAGTACATGCCTTAACTTTACAATAAGAAGTTAAGGCATGTACTTGTGTTATAGATTCTCATCCTACAATCAATGAGGTCCTATATTTAGGTGGTATTGGGTACCTTATCCTAAAAACATCAGGACACATTAATTACTCACATCATCAATTCTTCTCAAGTATAAAATCGAATCCACACCCAGCAGGAAACTGGTCCGCAACTTGGCGCAATGCGAAAGACTTCAGAATCGACTGAATCCTGAACCCATCTGAGTCAGTTCTGCAGTGAAAATCTCATGTACTGTCGCTGAGAAGACTCCATGCCATCGATCTTACGAGTAGCGCGAACATGCAGCATCGTAAGATTGTGAGAGCTTGACGAAAATGGGAGTGAGGTAGAGATCACACCGATCTATGTGTGAAAGATTTGGGTTTCCGCTTGATCGAGAGCGGAAAGATTTTCCACGAGCTTGACGAATATTATGGGAGTGGAGATCAAGCCGTGTTAGGTGTGTGGAGATTTACGTTTCCGCGCGCTTTGACTGTGTGGAGAGATTTGCCAGTAGCTTGAAGTCAATGGGATGGAGATCACGAAGAGCTAGGTGCGTGGAGATTGTCGTTTCCGCTTGACGAAAATGGAAGTCGAAATCATGGCGACCTAGTGTGCTGGAGGTTTGCGTTTTGCGCTTGACGGTGTGGAAAGTTTTTGCAGGAGCTAGTTTGACGAAAATGGGAGTCGAGATCACGGCGATGTGTATGAAGATTTGCGTTTTCGCTTGAGTGTACGTGGTGGAAAATGTTTCTGGGGAAAATGAAACCTCCGGTGAGGACTTGGGTTTCGGTGGTACTGGTGATCATCTTCCTCATCGCCCTGCCTTACCTCTTCTTCTACTTCCAACCACCCGTCTGGTTCGCAATATCCAGTGGCATTAGTCGCAACGCTCCAGTCGATGCGTCGCCGCAAGTTAGTGTAAGATCCAGAACCTTGTCTTCCCATGCTCTCTCTCGCTCTCTCTCTCCTCCGCCATACTGGGTTTCACTCTTCGTTCATTCCGCAATGAGTAAATGGATCTTGATGTAGCGATTGGGAGTGCTGCACGCTAAATTTTCTACTTTAAACCAATCTCTTGCATTTTCTCCACCGCTTGGGTAATGCTCACGGAGATTAGCTCCGGTTCCCGGATTGTCGGATACCCGGTTGACTGTGTTGCCAAGAGCGAACATTTGTGCCATCGATTTTCTCTGTTTCCGCCTTTTCATGATTCCCCATTCCTTGTGCAAAAGCATACGGGGAGCTTCTGGTATTCTCGTGAGGGAGACAAGGAAAACCTCCCATGTGATAGCACTTTAGTGAATCGCGAATCAAAGTGTGTATCATCTTTCAGGTTTTCACTATCTTTGAGGTATCTAATGTCACTAGATTGGTAAGTAGACATATTCTCTTTCAACACTCCCGATCCCTCATTCTCCAAAAACCTCACAACCGTGTCTGATGTATTCACCAGAGCACCGCAAGCGCAGATCCAAGCTCAGAAGCACCAGCAAGCTCAGATGTGGATCCAAGCCCAGAAGTCCAAGCAAACTCAGGTGTGGCTCCAAGCTCAGATGCCCCAGCCAGCTCCGAAGTCCAAGCAAATTCATCTGTGGCTCCAAGTTCAGAAGCCCCAGCCAGCTCCGAAGGAGTGGAGCCCGGTCTGGAATCAATGCTGCAACGTGCAGCAACTGCGAACAAAACCGTGATCATCACAACTCTGAATCAAGCTTGGGCGGCCCCTGGCCAGATAATGGACGTGTTTCTGGAGAGTTTCCGCCGTGGCGAGGAGACGAAGCCCCTGCTCAACCATCTGGTGATGGTGGCGCTCGACCAGGGGTCGTTCCAGCGGTGCCAGGAGCTTCACGAGCACTGCTTCATGCTGCACACGCCCGGCGTGGATTTCAGTGGGAGCAAATTCTTCATGAGCCAAGATTTTCTCAAAATGATGTGGCGACGCATGCGCTTGCTCCGACGCATCCTGGAGCTCGGCTACAACTTCGTCTTCACTGTAAGTTGGTATCCCCAGATTTTGGCCCCAATTTTCTATGAATTTGCAAACCTCTGGTGTTCAAACCCTTCTAAGGAACTACACCTAATTGCGTCCAAACAAGCAATTGAGCCGTGTCCCTATTCTGAAATTACCTTCTGTTTGGTTGGATGTTGTTGGAGGTCAAAAGAGTATTCTGGATTATCTTCTTGTTCATTCTTTGGACATTGTATGAATAATCTAAGAATTTTTAAAGTATTCAAAATAGGTGTATCCCAAAGCATTCCTTGACTTTCATGAATAGAATTAGTATATTGCAATACATTTTAGGCATCAAATATGTAGGGGTCATTTTCAGAAGGGGTCACAATCAGGTACAATTTCCTTACTCATGAATTGATCTTGCACATTTGGTACACTATGATTGACCATAAGGTGCCTGCATTTCATATTAAACTGTCTAAATTATTGCTTGATCTTATAAGAAGTTAGAAGAAATGTGCATATTATCTTAGCATGCATTTTTTGGACATTGTATGAATGAACTTTGAATTTTTGAAGTGCTGAAAATCTAAATGTAATGTGCCCAAAATCAACCCTAGATTATCATATTCGCAGGACTTATAATTTACACAAGAATCTATATTAGTCAAGATGAGACAATTTTACAAATATGTCACAATTGGGTGCACGAAACTTAAATGCAGGGTCACATATTTGAACTATGGGATTCTAAACGATTGAGTGCTGGGATTGCAAGGATTTGGAGAGAGATTTTCAACAAAGCTTGTTTTTTTCAGTCCTGGGATTTGTCTTGGTTTTCAAAGCTTTTAGTAGAACTGGATGCTCGCCAGGGGTGGAGATGATGGCTGCAGCCATTTTTTTTTCACTAATTTCCGCTTCCAGGCCGCCATGTCTGGTATTAATGGCATATTTGGCGGCATTCAATTAGCTCCAGAGATGGAGATTAAATTTATGTGACAGTTTGCAGCCAATTAAAAATGCGGCCTCTTGGGTTCAAATACGCTCTACAAGCATTGTAGTGTTTATAACTTGACAAGTGACAACATGAATAAAGGTAGCCACACTTAATGAGCAATTGAGCATTGTTCGTATTATCAAATTGTGTAAATTTTTGATTGAATATTGCGGGAAGTCAAAAAAAATTGCTAGATAAATTTTTTATGCATTTTTTGGATATCGTATTGTTGTAGAATAAACTATGGTTTTTTAAAGTGGAGAAAAGAGATTCACCTAAAATCAACCTTAGGTTATCATGAATAGAAATTGTACATTTGAGACAAGAATATATAAGAGTTGGATTTAGTAGAGGCATACAATGGTGGAATTATCTTATTTTCATGATGTCAAGTAACTCAACCCATTCCAAACACAAGTTTGGACAAGCGCATTGCAGACAAATTCCATTGATAATGTGTTGTGTAATATAATATGTTCATCACAAGAAGATTTTACATGGAAAGGGTTTACCCAAATTTGTGCCAAGAATAGGCAGAGTTAACATTACATTATTGATCCATATTGATGGGAAGCCTTTGGTAAATAGTTTAGTTGAGACTAGCGTATCTTGTTGATTTCTATTTGCCAATTAAAAAATAATTGTAGAGGTACAATTTGACTTGTGAGATAGTGTTATGAATCAAAGTTGTTGCAACTAAAAATTTCCATTTTGTTGTAGGATGCAGATGTTCTATGGTTCCGAAACCCATTTGACCACTTCGCCGACAATGCCGATTTTCAAATATCTTGTGATACAAATGAAGGAGATGTGTGGTCTTTACAAAACAGGCCCAATTGTGGATACCAATATGCCATGTCCAATGAGCGTACCATTTCCATGTATCAACATTGGTGCCGAGGTGGTGAAGAAAATCCGGATCTTGATGAGCAGTCACAACTAAAACAGATGTTGCATAGCCATGCTTTTGACTCTTACAAGGTCAAAATTCGGTTCTTGCCCACCGAACAGTTCTCAGGCTTTTGCCAGGTATGCATGGATGGATTTCCCTTAGGCTTTAAATAAAGTTCACTTCTTGTAATATTTCTTGTATGTGTAGAGAACTTTGAGAATTGAACTAGTGTATTTTAAATGATGCTTGCTAGGTATTACTTCACTCAAATGAAGGTAACACTATTGAATAAAGTTGTGTGCATATAAATTATTTTTTGCACCTTGAAAATATCTTTCTAGCTAGTACAAATTTTCCTCCATTCTCTCTTTAGCCATTTGATGTTTCCACTATTTCTTCTACCATAGTATATCTCTATCATTCTAATCTGAGCATACACAATAATTTTTTCAGAAAGATGGTTGTCCAATTGGTGCAAGAATGTTATGAGTGACAGCAATATAATTGATTTATTGAAAGCATAAGTCATTGCATGCAATTTGAAACTAATTTGGAATCCAAGCCTTGGGCACCAAGTGGTGCAATTTCTTGATTTTTTTAGATTTGATAAACTACAACCAAAGCCTTCACATAATTCCTTTGAAAGGACTTAAACTTTTCTATACTTGCGTCTCTGTTCAACTCATACCATATTGAAGAACAAGGAATTTGTTGTCACTGAGTACATCAATCATGCATAACCAAATTTGTGCAAATAGTGAACTCACATCCTTTGGTCGAATATGTGCAAAAAGAAGTATGGAATTTCTATGAATGACTAAAGATGGCTATTGCGATTTTGTAAAATTTAGGGAGAAGAGAGAGGTTGTGCTAAAAGACATATCAATGAATGAAACATGTTAAGAGATAAATTCATTTAATAGAAATAATGGGATTTGAAGAGGATATACTTTGTTTTTCATTGCAAAGATTTGGACCTCTGTCACTTCTCATTCATTGGAGTCTGAAAATGATCTAATGTTAGTAGCCAAATTGGCCCCATATTTTGTTCTTTGTGACTTTTTTTCACTCACCCCATGTTTTGTTGCTATTTCAAGAAACAAAAAGCAATGGATTTATAGTAGTGAGCACAAACTTCACAAGCAAGACTAAACTGAAAACTTTTTCTCTTCTGATTTGAAAAGTCAAACTTGGTTTATAGGCGTTTTCCTGTTGTGTTTGCCTTCTCCTTTTCAATTTCTTTACCATATTTTACATCAAATTGAGGATGACATAATGAATATTTTTCTCTGTTTTGTTTTCATTTTTGTTTCATTTTGGGTGGAGGGATTGTGTAGACAAGCAACAATATGTCGAGAGTTGTGACTATGCACGCCAATTGTTGCACCGGTTTGGACCACAAGGTTCAGGACTTGCAAACAGCGTTGAGTGCCTGGGAAGCAAGCAAGTCCTCCTCCCCTGCAACCAACAATGAGTGGCATGTGCCTAGTGCCTGCCTGAATTCCGTATGGCCATAGCCCACCACCACTGGCCATTTTGTCAGATTTTGACACAAAATCATAGGTGCGTTACCTAACAAAGTTCATTTTATTTTAGGCGCACGTACATTGAAATTGAGTAACTTGTGGAGTCTGGACTAAAGCTAAGGAAGGGAGGCTTTATATTCACAACAGCTCCATGAGAGGGGATTTAATTAGGACCTTATTTGAAAAGTGCATTATTTCAAAGGTTGAAGGATGGAGCCTCAAGTTGTTTGTTTTGATGGCAAAGGAATGAATACAGCCTGGAGGCAAGCTACACCAAAGCTACAGTCTATGAGGACATGACATTCTTGAATGTCCAGACAAGAGACACTTTGCTTTCCATGAATCAAGGCCCTTTTGACTTGTAGGAAATCTTAAATGCAAGCTCGCCCATGGATTATAGGCGACTAGAATAAAAATATATTCTTATTATAATGATATTGTAGAAGCTTTTCCTTCAATCATATTTGAGAATGGTATGCCGTATTCATTGGTGAGATTGGCTAATTACATTACATAATACAAAAGAGTTGTGAATAGCTTGGATTCAATTGTTAACTCAAGGAAAAATCTAAGATGTTTTGATTTTCTAACATCTTTCATTGATACTTTCTCTCACATCTTGAATTCAAACATTGGACTCATTCAAACACTCGTAGTTATGTCCACATGTAGTGCATTTACAATGAAAAGGATGGGTGTTGATATTGCTTTGAAATGTTGTATAAGAGTTGCAGAAAGAACAACAATTTTTTTGTCTTATAATACTATTTGTACATGTAGATCCATAATGTCATTAAATAATTGGTACCATTAGAGGGAATTCGGGGGCCTTGGTGGGATACGAGTTCCCTTGTGTTTCCAGTCTGCGGGAACACAGATGCAGCAATTGGCTGACATGGCACAGCATCTGCCATGTTATTTTTGAAAAATAAATAAAAAAAATAGCTTACAACAATACTTGGCAAAAAAAAATTATTTTTATTTTTTTCTGACATCCCATACCGTTGTTCACAAGATTGGGCCAGATTTGGGAACAGGCCTAAAACAGACCTCCAAGGTCCATGAATCCCTTCTAATGGGGTGTCTTCCGAGTAGATGAAGTAAGGCATCAACAATGATGGGACTTCTTTTTGTACTTCATTTGTTATGCATCTTTTATGAGCATTCCTATTAAGGCTAGTTACAATTTCTTTCCACCCTAGCCATTCTATGAAGCTTAGAGGATTTTGGACCCTTGGAAGACTACAAGTTCCCAAATTGTGGAAATCTGAGAACTCTGTAGGAACATTGATCTGATGTGGCCGAGAGACTGCCACTTTAGATATGATTAAATAATTCCTCTTTTTAATATTTTTTATGAAAACAATTTTTTTTTTAATTTTTTCAATCTTTTTTATAATATTTTAATATTTTTTTGAATTTTTGAATGACGAATTTTTGAATTTTTGAATTTTTATTATATTATAATATCATTTTTTGACAGCATGGCACTGGTTCCCAGTAAAGGGAACATTCCTGGAACACTCTTCCGGAGGCCCAAAACTCCTCTAATGGAATGGGGACGTGGCGGATTAGGGTTGGTTTGACAAAGGCTTCGTAAGCTATTTCCGCAAAGGTTTCACGAGCTCCATTATTTTCTTACAGAGGTGAATTTTGGACGTCGCGAAGGACTTGCGATCAAACTTTTTCATCTACCGCTCTTTGCCTTCACTTGGGCTCTTTGCAACACGTAAATTATTAGCAAACATTTCTAAAGCATTAGAAAAAATTTCAATCTACGGAAGGGCCGTTCCAAGTTGACATATCATGCTATTTCATGTACAGCCTATCAACATGGAAAGTGACCTTGGTGAGCAGTCAGAGTGTATGACTACTCGCCAGAGCAATCAGATTTCGCAGAATTTTTTATTTTATTTTATTTTATTTTAATCTTTTATTCTTTTAATATTTTATTAATATTTTTTATTTTTTTATTTATTTTTATTTGCAAATTTCGGTTCCTGCACCACTGTCACAGCAGAAACTGCTGCACGGAAATAGGGGAAAAACGAATTTTTGAGCAAAAAAAAGTAAATTTCAAGGTACCTCAGAGGACTGTGGAGCAGCCCTCCAAAGGCCTGAAATTTTCTCTAATGGTTGTTCACTATCTCTCCAAAACACATTACATGCAATATCATTCATTTTTTAGTAACAAGGCTAAAGGGGCAGATTTCTTAGTGAAATGAGCTTCTATTAATGGAAAACAAAAGATCCATTTTTAGAGCGCATGTGGTATGTCTTCATTTGTTTTGTGCAGTGTTCAATAAATATAACTCATCTTACACTTATACATTTTTTTGCTACTTTGATTGGTGAGTTTGCTAAATTGATTCATAACATTCTTGAACTTCAAAGCAAAGGGTCTTTTGTTTCCCATTAATCGAGGCTCATTTCACTATAGAAAATCTTGAGTTTCAAATTGTTCATGAATTGTGGGCTGGTGTACCACAATATATTTTTGTTTTAGTGACTCTATAGCAAGCCTTGTTACTATGGGCCTCGCAGCCTTGTTACTAAAAAATGAATGTTATTGCATGTAATATGTTTTAGAGAGATAGTGAACAACCTTTAGAAATGTTTGTTGACAATTTTTACTCAAATTAAGATTTAAAAGATTTATTTGGAAATGTTGGAGGTTGCCCAGAGGGCCCTAATCAAAATCTCTTGTGGAAGTTTCTAGGGTTAGTACTTGCAAATGGCATAGGGTAATTTAGTGGTTTAATCAACTGAGATTCAATTATTTCTTTTACAGTTATATCGGTTTCATTTTAGCCAATTCATTTTTTGAAATGAAGTACCTAGTGATTTTGAGGGGATAGGGCTATGGTTTGTGATGAATACTACTTCATTGCTCCATAATTCACACCTCTACAAGCCATATCCTATTGTAGCAATACTAGAGCTATTTTATAGAAGTCAGTAGAAATTTAGAGTAGTAAATAGAATAAAGTCATAGTAGAGTAGTAAAGAGAGAGAGTAATAGTAGTAAATTCTTTGTTCTTCCAACTCACTATTGAAGGCAATGTGAGGAGTGTTGTGACTAAACAAGCATCTTGCCTTCACCAATTTTTTTGAAGAAATTGTACTCAATTTTAAGGATAAATAACAATTTAGCAAACTTGTTGAAGTTAGCAATGGCTACCGTGATTACCCCTAGTAAAATATTTAACTTATAATGCTCTTATTTTATGCACAAATTTGCATGGCAATGTGCCTTACTTTGATCTCTTTATGCAATTTGGTTAGCAACCAATTTGTCCTTTAATTTAGGGAGTAAAAACCATTATGGAGTTAGAAATTACAACTCAAAAAATCTTGGTGTTTTCATTCATCTGTTTTTATTTATTTATTCTTGTATTGATTCTCTAACATTTGTAAAAATTGGGTTTTCAAGACTTTCAAGATTTTCTAGATGTAATAAACTTCAAAGGCTACAATTATATTTTACTTCAAAAATTTGATGAGATTTTCTATTGCAACTACTTTGTGAAATTGTACAAGAGTGGTTAGAATTAATTCTTTGTTAAGAGACTTGCAATAATGTTTTATCAAAAGGCAACACTTTATTGCACAAGCTAAATTCTTAATTCAATTACCACAAGACATACCAATTGTTTTATACAACATTTTGAAAGGAAGGGAGTCCCTTCTTTGACATGAAGTTCTTAAAACTTCAAAATAAAATTTGAACAATGCAATATAAAACAACTATAGTAGTGTATCTTATAGTAGTTGATGAATTGAGTTTTCTTGTATAGAATGGAAAAAACAACAAGAGAATCATAATTTTCAGCAATAGTAAGATAATCAAATGGTCTATTGATGCTACAACTAATTTGTGGTACCTTAAAAGGCTAGAGAGGCTAAACTTTTTTTGAAGGGTCATAGGTTTAGAAACATGGCGTAAATGGTATAAAATTATACTTCCAATATAGCATGGAATTCCTATTGATAATTGAATGGCGTTTCCATAAAAGTGTCCGATGGATGATAGAGAATCTTTCTATATAAGACAAAAGTACAAATGTTCAACTTTGAAAATTTGTGCAAAAAAGGGAGGTCTTGCACAATAATTTAACCTCTAATGAGTGTGTTTTTTTTTTTTTAATCAAGTGATTTACAAGATAGCAAAAATGATGATTTCCATTGTGACCACTCGGTTAATGCACCACCACATAGGTCAACAAATTCTCTTGCAAGCTTTCATTATTCAAAAAATTTGTCACATTGAGCACTTAACCCCAGAATGACAGGTCCATGCCTATTGATTTCAAGCCTCAATGTCTATCACTCTATTTGCTTCCATTTTTCATCTAGATATAAATGGAAATTTCTACACCTCCTTTTCAAAGATGAAAATCATGTGCTTGCTACAAGTTATAAAAATTTCAAATATTGTGGGAAAATTTTGAAATTAGTGTGAATTTTTAAAGAAAAAATGAATAAAATTCATATTAAATATCAAATAGTTTTGGCTACATAGAAATTTTGGACAGGCATGTATGATTGGAGCTTTTTATATTTTTGGCTCAAATTTTAATAGAAGATGGGGATGAGGAATATTTCTCATATGTACTAAATTTCATGACATTTAGAAATGTGAGTCAAATGTTATGGCCTAAGATGTTTATTTTTTTTTGTAACTAGGAAGTCCAGGCAAATTAGAAAAAATCACTTTTTTCAAAATCAAAAATTTGAAATTGGTTTTTTGGAGTTTAAATTTTTTTAATCATATCATTTTGATCAATGAGTCAAAAGTTATAAAGATTTTTAGTTTTCAGGCAAATATAGATTCTCCACTCTAAAATAAACTTTGAAGTCCTTTATTTTACTCAATTTTCAATACTTTTTGAAAAAAAGAAAATTCTAGGATGTAGATGATTTCTTACAACATTGCAACTATGGGGATTGGCATTTTTCAATACCATAATTAAATTCTTGACATTCTATTTAGTATTTTGAATCATTCTCTACTACTATGTACTTACTATTTTTTCTTATATGTTATACAATTCCAAATGAAGTAAAAATTTTCAAGCATGCAGCCAACTTGTCTAGGAAATAGAACCCAAAGAAGCACCATCATTTTGAACATTTTCTCATCAAAAAGTGAGCTTATGAAAGCTGCTGCTTTGTTTTTTCTTAGGCCAAAAAAATGGTTTTAGTAAATTTGAATGCTTATATATATCTTGCAATCCATGTGGTGAAATTTTTTGAAATCTTTATTACATGTTCTCAAGTCAGCATATTACAAGATCCTATTGTTACACGTGTCAAGAAAAGTTTTTTCTCAAAAATTGGATACTTGTACTAAAAATGGCAATTTTTGAGCATTTTCAGTGAAAACATAGTCATGGAACTTTAGAGGTTAATAAAGTCAATAATACCATAATGAAGGAATTTACACTATTAAACTAAACCTCTAAAGGTCCAAGGCCTTTTTTTTGCCCAAAAAACACTCAAAACTGTCATTTCTATAGCAAAGAGTAAAACATAATGAAAATTGTTTTTTTTGCACATATAATTGTAGGATCTTACATCTAATTAGTTTGAGAATGTGTGGAAATAGTTTCAAAATTTTGGACCGCATAGATTGCAAGATATCTGCGTTTAAAGTAAAAAAAAACAATTTTTTCAACACATTGTGAGACTAGATTTTATGACTTTGAACATTTTTTACTTAAATTTAGTTTTTTAATTTCTTAAAATTAAAAATTGTCATTTAATTTTTGCACTATAAAGTTTTGAGCTTTAATCTTTATATTAAAGAACTGAGTTGAAAATCTAGAGAAAAAAGAAAATTAAAAAAGAACTTGATTTTCATTATTAAAAAGATTGTTAGGTAGAAGTAGGTACGAGATATAAGGAAAATCTAAATTGTTAATATCTTTTATATTGAATTAAAAAGCACTAATTTCAATGGTGAGATTGGTCTACCAAAGAAACTAAACCTTTTGAAATTTCTTTTGTGGAAAAATTGTAAAAATTACATTCAGAAATGAATCCTACAAGTTATTTTTTTTCAGAAAGATGCTCTAAATGCCCGAAAAACAAGATTGTCCATAACTTTCTTATTAAAAATCCAAATGAAATGAATCAAAGCTTTCCATATAGACAAGTATATAATGTACAAGGAAAAAAATTAAAAAAATTAAAAAAAAATTGCAAATTTTTTTTGCTGCCCCTCATCCCCTATTTTGAGCTTATTTGGGCATGACTTTTTTTCCCGGGCACCAAATGAAAAAAAAATTATATACCCATGAAGCTTAGCAATTTTTCTATCTTCTAAAGGAAATTTTTGGAAAATCATAACAAAATTTCAGCCCGTAGGTACTTGCCTAAAATCCCATTTCTCCCCCGAAGGGACAATAGGCCTTCAGGGGTTAAAATGTACTGAAGCAACTGTAAAAAAAAATGGATGACTTTCAGTCTGAAGTGAAGTCATTCAAAAGTGGCTTTGCATCCTTAACATTGATTTGAAGTTAATTGGCCAATCTCAATTCTTTAAAATGTCTTAGTTTTGCCCCCAAATTGCAAGACCACCGGAGATTTTACCTTGTAATAAGTCAACCCTTAAAACATTGAGTCACAATTTCAAGCCATTTTCTACTTTTGGATAGATCCTTCTTAGTGCAGTATTTGTTGGACTCATGTGAAATTTTTATCAAAGGTGTGTTTTACTACTAGCTTAATGTCTAGAAAATTTCAAACCAATCCAATTTGCAATTTAAAAGTTATGCCTTAACCCCTAAAGGACCATTGTTTGTTTGGTGGACATTTGGGATTTGGACAGGTACCTATGGGCTGAATTTTTACCTTGTTTTTTTGTAATTTTTTTGGAAGATAGAAAAATTGATAGTCTTTGTGGGAATATAATTATTTTTTTCAGTTAGTGTTTGGGAACAAAAAATATGCCTAAATAAACTCAAAACAAAGGAGAAGGGGCAACAACAAATTTAGATTTTTTTTTAAGAAAAAAGTTATTTTTTTTCCCTATAGATTATAATTTTGTCTATCTGAAAAGCTTTGAGTCTTTTCAATTGGATTTGTTATGAGAAAGTTATGGACAATCTTATTTGTTCAGGCACTTAGAGCATATTCTTGAAAAAAATAATTTGTAGGATGTATTTATGAATGCAATTTTTACAATTTTCAAAAGAAAATTCCACGTGGTTTGGTAAAATTGTTCTAGCGAAAAAACCAGACCACATAGTTGGGATTATTGCATTTTAATTCTATATAAAGGAAATTCATATTTTTTATTTTCCTTTTGTCTTGTACATACTTCTATTTAACAATGAAAATTAGTTTTTTTTTTTTTTGCTAGACTCTCAACTCAATTCTCCACTATAAAGATTTAAAGCTCAAAACTCTGTAGTGCAAAAATTTTAAGTTAAAAATGTTCAAAGTCATAAAATCTAGTCCTACAATGTGCTAAAAAACTTTTTTTTTTCACTTTAGATGTAGACATCTTGCAATTTGTGCGGTCAAAAATTTTGAAATTTTTTCCACACATTGTCATACTAGTTAGGTATAAGATCCTGTAATTCGATATGAAAAAATAATAATTTTCAATTTTTTTATTCTTTGCTATAGAAATGGTAGTTTTGAGTGTTTTCTGGCCAAAAAATGGCTTTGGTCCTTTAGGGGTTAAAAAGACATTTTTTTTAGTTCCGGGCAATTCTAGGCTACTATGATAGATAGACCTTAGAAGAAATTTCAGCCTTCTGGAGAACAACTCCAAAGTGACATACAAAGCTATTAAAATGTGGGTCTGACATTTGCAAAAGTGGCCAGCAGTTAGTTGGTCTAACTTTTGCAAAAATAGTCAGGCCATGACAATTTTTGCAAGTTTAAAATGTATCCACAATTTTATTTTTATTTTTATTTTTTTGAACATGGACCATTGTAGTCCCAATTTTTAACTTAACAAATGGTGTTTAATTGGAAATTGCTTCAATCAAGTCAAATTAAATCCAATGGAGCCACTAAATTTGGCTGGATTGGATTTAATTTGACTTAATTGATTCAAATTAAATTTCAAATAAGCCAATTTAAGTGGCCATTGTCAAATGAGTAAAGATACATATCCCGCATGGATTGTTAACCTTACTACTACCCCACTTCCATTAAAAGCTCCTCCTCTGATCTTGTAAAAAAATCAAATGTCAATGAAGCTTATCCTTTACATTGCCACCAAAAAAAAAATTGGTGGTTGATGGTCATTTGATTATTTTTTGGACATTTTCTTTTATGGCACAATTTGGTTTTAAGTGCAAGGTGCGTCCAAATACAAAGTATTAAAAGTCAAGGTCAAAGTACATGAAAGTTTATTAATCTTGATTTTTTAATATTTTGTATTTATATTTTGAACCATTGC
Source organism: Neckera pumila (assembly GCA_963969595.1). NCBI lineage: Eukaryota > Viridiplantae > Streptophyta > Bryopsida > Hypnales > Neckeraceae > Neckera > Neckera pumila. The sequence continues at coordinate 22,439,330 of OZ018413.1, forward strand.
CAAGCATTTGACAAGGCCACTTTAGGTGAGCAGATATAGGTAAAAAAAAATAATTTGTAAGCAAGAAAAAATTGTTTTACAAGGTCCTTGGAGGACTGTGGAGCAGTCCTCTAGAGGCCCCATTTTTTTTATCTAATGTCCAATTGGATTGATGTTTTGTATATATATTTTCAACAAAATGTTTAACATAATCCCAAAAGTTGAAAGGCATTAAAATACATGATTTTGACTTACAAGCCTTTGAAATTATTAGATATAAATTACTTTGTTGTAATAGCAAACATAAATCATTTTATTGGATCTCATTGGCAAGTGAAAGAGGATTCCAATGCATTGTAGCATGTATTTAATTGAATATCTTATAAAGAAGTTATGAAAATTCACAATATTGTTCTCTGAGGTATATTAAAATTTGACACTTACAATTGAGTCTCCTAAGCTTACATGTTCTAGTAGTGTGCATCTTGTTCATCAATATCTATATTTTAATGTTGCTTTTTGGTCCAAATATAAATGTCGAATATTGCGCACTGATTATTATAAGTGCACATATCTTACACGAGTGAGAGGTGCAGCTATAATTTGCTGGCAAATTCAATTAGAAATATTAATATAATTTATGCTATTAACCCCTAAAAAGACCATTGTCCCTTTGGGGGACAAATGGGATTTCGAGTAGTTACCTATGAGCTGAAATTTTGTCGTGATTTTCCAAATTTTTTTTTGAAGATAGAAAAATTGCTAAGCTTTGTGGGAATATATGTTTTTTTTCTAGTTGGTGCCTAGGAAAAAAAATTATGCCCAAATAAGCTCAAAATAGAGGATGAGGGAGGGGAAGGAGGACAACAATTTTTTTTTGTTTAATTTTTTAATTTTTTAATTTTTTTTTATAGATTATACTTTTGTCTATCAGGAAAGCTTTGATTCATTTCATTTGGATTTTTTATGAGGAAGTTATGGACAATCTTGTCTTTCAGGCACTTAGAGCATCTTCCTCAAAAAAATAACTTGTAGGATTCATTTCTAAATGCAATTTTTACAATTTTCATAAACAAAAGTTTCACAAGGTTTAGTTTTTTTGCTAGACCAATCTCACCATCGGGATTAGTGCTTTTTAATTTAATATAAAAGATATTAATATTTTAGATTTTCTTTGTATCTCGTACCTACTTCTACTTAACAATTTTCTTAACAATAAAAATTAAGTTTTTTGAATTTTTTTTTTTCCTAGATTTTCAACTTAATTCTTTATTATAAATTTAAACCTCAAAACTTTGTAGTGCAGAAAATTTAAGTAAAAAATGTCCAAAGTCATAAAATCTAGTCCCACAATGTGCTGAAAAATTTGTTCTTTTCACTTTAAACGTAGATATCTTGCAATCTATGCGGTCCAAAATTCTGAAACTTTTTCCACACATTCTCATACTAGTTAGATGCAAGATCCTACAATTACATGTGCAGAAAAAACATTTTTTAATTTTTTTTACTCTTTGCTATAGAAATGGCAGTTTGGGGTGTTTTTTGGCTAAAGAAGGGCTTGGGCCTTTAGAGGTTAAAACCAAAATTTGTTTTGTTTGTGATGTACATTGAGATCTCTTATATTTTCGGGCCAATGTAGGCATACTTGGTACTATTGGAAAACCCTTGGCAAGTATGTGGGCACAAAAGAGAGTTTACGTTTTTTTGACTACAAAGCAAAATATATTGAATTGTAGAATTTTTAATAATAAAAAATTCAAAAAGTTAGAAATATAGTTCTAATTAACGCTCTCTTGGTATTGTTGTAAAGTCCTCAACAAATGTGTATTTACAAAAGAAAATTTATAGTGTTTTGACTAATTGACTAGAATTTCCAAGTTATACTTTCATCATAAATTAAAAACTTAGGCGGAAAGTGGAAAATTAATTGCACAAAGCCATTGGGCCATTGAGCTATAGCTATTGGGCTATAGAACACTTCAACCACCACAACATCATGCCAATACTCTTAGTTTCATTAAAAAAAAATTTGTTGACACTTTATTTTCACCTTTGCTTTGCTTTTAATTTTGGTTTAAAAATATATTTGCCAGTATTTTTGTTATTTTTGTATGCCCAAATAAAACTTTAATAAAAAAAATACAATAGAAAAATTGATAGAATACATAATAAGGAGGATTTAGCTACTACTTTTGTAGCAATTACAAAAGATATACTAATGCTTGTAGCAACGGCACAAGACATATTGGTAGATATTATAAATTTCACTTCTAGATTTCACCAAACTGAGAAAAATAAATTAATTCAAAGAGAAGTCTCTGTATGACTTACTCAAATCATCCAAAAACAATATGATGAATATAACACATAATTTGGTCTCACAACAATAAAAGTTGAAATAAATGCTTTCTTCATATGAAACCTCTTGATTTTCAAAATTTAGAAGACATTCAATTTCTTGTAATTACAAGAACCACTTGAAAAAATCCCCCCCAGTGATCTGGAGCAGATTGCCAAGGGAGGGGGGTTCCAGGAGGGGGCAATCAAGAGTCGTCGGATCATTTCTGTATACGAATACAGGATACTAATATGGAATATAGATATAATCACAAAATATGGGATATGAGATACAAAATACAAAATACAAGATACAATACAAATACGTTAGAGATATAAAATATGGCTCACTTATCTCTTAATTTTTTGCAATTCCCTCGGCCAACTCCCAAAAATACAAATAGAAGGGGGAGAGGTAAAATATTAAAAAAAATTGAATCACAAATTGAATCACAAATTTAATCACAAATTTAATCAGTAAGGAAGGCGAGGGAAAGAGGATCAAACACATAAAGTTGAAAATCAAAATTGAGGAGGGGGGGGGGGGATTTGAGTGAATGGAGGTCTTTTGAGTGAATGGTGATGGGGGTGCAAAAAATACACTTGTCCCTCACTATCCATTCAAAAGACGAGCCTCATTTTCAAAATTTAGAAGAGATACATGAACATCTTGAATCTCAGCATGTAATAGGTTATATTGTGGAATTCCTAACTATTTAAAGACGAAACCAACTTCAAAAGATACCAAATACATCTTCTTGAAAATTTTCAAATAGATACAATAAATATAACCTTCAAAATGGATGAGATACATTTAAGGAGTAATGAATTTTGTCAATAAGCTCATTAATTCACTATCATTTCACAAAAGGAAAAAAATCTTCTTTCAATTGTCTTTATATCTCTAGAATGTTGTGATAAAATAAGACTACATTGTACAAGAGGAGGTTGTGAAGGAGGTGTAGAACCAATATTTAGACTTAAAAAGTTTGCACATGGATAATTGATATTACTTTGGCCTTGGGGGTGACAATAACTATGTTGTTCAGATGGGATTGAAGTTTCAGGTTGACCCAAAGGATTATACAAAGATTCTTGTTACCAAGCTTCTGCATCATGCAATGAAATTGGAAATTGTTTGAAATTCCATATACATCCACACTTGTATACAGAGATGCGGGTTGTTACCATTGCCAAGTTTCTACATTCTGTAATGGAAATGGATACTGATTTGAAGATCTATCTGCTTCAATGCTTGCAAGAGAATTATTGTCACTACTTTGATTGTGGAGGTAGTTGTAACTATGTTGCTAAGATGAGATTGAAGTTTGATCACACAAAGTATTATTATTCAAAGGTGGTTGTTGCCATTGCAAAGATTCTGCATTCTGCCATGGAAAAGGATTTTGATTTGAAGATCCACTTGCAAGAGAATGATTGTCGGCACTACTTTGATTATGGAGGTAGTCATAACGATGTTGCTCAGACGAGATTGAAGTTTGATCATACGAAGTATTATATAGAGTTGGTTGTTGCCATTGTAAAGATCCTGCATTTTGCCATGGAAATAGAAATTGATTTGAAGATCCATCTATGTCTCTAATTGAAATTGGACGATTGTCATTGCTTTGGTCGTAGGCATTGTAGTAATTGTGTTGTTCATATGAGATTGAAGTTTGTTCGTACAAACTATTATACAGATGTGGTGGTTGCAAAGCTCCTGCTGTTTCTTGATACTGAGCTCCTGTAGTTTGAAATTCAGATGGAGACACATTTATATTACTTGGTTGTTGCAAAGCTCCCATTTCTTGATACTGAGCTCCTGTAGTTTGAAATTCATATGGAGACACATCTATATTACTTGGTTGTTGCAAAACTCTTGCCGTTTCTTCATATTGAGCTCCTATAGTTTGGAATTCATATGGAGACACATCTATATTACTTGGTTGTTGCAAAACTCTTGCCGTTTCTTGATATTGAGCTCTTGTAGTTTGGAATTCAGATAGAGATACATCTATATTACTTGATTGTTGCGAAGCTCCCGTTTCTTGATATTGAGCTCTTGTAGTTTGAAATGCATATGGAGACACATCTATATTACTTGGTTGTTGCAAAGCTCCTGCCGTTTCTTGATATTGAGCTCTTGTAGTTTGGAATTCAAGTGGAGATACATCTATATTACTTGGTTGTTGTAAAGCTTCCATTTCTTGATATTGAGCTCCTGTAGTTTGGATTTCATATGGAAATACATCTATCTTTGTGCCTATAACTTTTGAATTCTTCAAAGGAGAAAATAGGTGTTTGCATACTTTACATGCGTATCTTGGCTGGGTTGGCTTGCCATTGTTATAGCCTCGAAATGTTGCGTTGTTTTCTGCTAAGCAATAGTCACAAATCTTCTTGAAATTCTTTAATTCTTTGGTTTCTATTTTAGGCAACTTGGCATAACCATCTTTGTGATTGTGCTCTCGAATTGGAAAAGGATTGAAATGATAAGGTTTGCCTAACTCAAGGGTACAATCGTGGCATAGATAGCGTGGTTGGTTTTCTTTCTTGTTGTTTAAAAATTTGAATTTAACATTTGATTGTTTACATCGTTTGCATATTTTCTGCATGTCTACGTACATGCTTGGTTCTGTGGCTTTCTTCTTTGAATGACTTGCAACATAAATAGAGGCCATGTCGAATCTGCAAAACATATTTTTATAAATTCAGTACCTAATTTATATGATAAGCATATTCACGAATGTAAAGTATGCATGTAAACAATTTTACATGCATTTATGTAAAAGGAAGAAATCGAAATATCACTGCAATAAGCCAATTCAATAAATGTAAGAAAATCGTACCTCGTTTTACAAAAGACTGCTAGTTAATCAAATCACATAAGATGATAACAAACCCTGGTATATTCGATTTTTTAATAAGATTTTACATTTCTTTAGGATGATATAATGAGCACTAATATATATATGATTTTACATTTGTTCCTTTACTTTAGCAGAATGTAAAAGGCAAAAAAGTAAAAGTTAAGCTTGTGTGGGTGGCTTTCTGGTCAACTTGCTGGCTGAAAGCAGAGTCCACAATTAAGCAGCCCTCAAGCTCCTCATATGTTTTTTACTTTGGACATGCTGCACATCAATCCTGCCACCTATGTCCTATACATGATGATATGACTTACTACTAGAAAACCTAGACTGAAAATAAATAAGACTACTGCTGTAGAAATTGTCCTATTGGACACATAGTATTTTGTGCCTTTGGCAGAAGCACTACAGAATATGCAGAAAACTCCTGCACAGGATGACATATGCCAACAACAAGAGCACCTCCATACCCACAGAAAGGAAGCTCAACCTTTGCAAATAAGACTGATTCAACATCCATGGATCGTTACACAAAAAGCTGAAAATTTATTGAAAAAACTTTACAAAATCATTCTAAGTTCGGACTCAGAGGAATGAAAAACAAGGAAGTTGTTCTGTTCTTACAGCAGTGACAGCTCGTCCTTGGTCACGTCCTCAGGCTGGAAAAGCTCTGCCTAATCCATGGCCTAATTGGGAGGTTATTCATTGGTTGAACTTGATAGCAAGTTCGGTAAGCAAGACTTGGCTAAATGTCTATGGATACTGATCTTTGAATATAAATAGGGTGGTCTACCGTCACTTCCAGTGATCTACAACCTCCAAATTTCAAATCGCAGAAGTATTTACATAGCGATAAACTTTGATCTCAACAGATTTGGCTCGAAATCAAAGTGATATCTCCACAGCTCTATACCAGTCTCCCAAGAACCGCAACCCTGCACATGTTACAATGCATAAAGTGACAAAAATAACGTACCTGCACTCGATCAACCCAGTGTCGCAACATCACAACTTTCCAATCCCTCCAGAACTAAATGAAGATATTGTTATACGAACAAATAGATACCCGCTTAAACAAGATCTCCATGTCAGCAACAACAAATAGCATCTTCAATGGCTCAGACATTGTAGAACCGCAACCACTCATGTCAAGAACATAACTCACTATGCCCAGAGTACATTTACAGCAATCTAGACTACACTATCCTCACCCTATATCTAATTCTTAACTACAGCGTTGTAGCCACCCGCTTCAAGTTGTGATGCTAATGACACATCCCCAGTTTTCACGATCCGTCCAGCCTCCTGCAACACACAACTCTAGAGTGAGCACGATCAAGTCCTGTGAGAGAAGTGGTTTCGCAAATTTAATGGAACCGCTAATAGACACACATAACAAACACCAGAAACGAAACTAACTACAATATGCCTTCGGCAACGGCACAAGAACAAGAGGAGGTATCCACACAACTTCCAACAACTAAGCTGGAGTGCTAAATGGATCAAATGATTGGATGAAAGAAAAATAATGCTGCTCTACAAGCACATAGAGATGTTAGATTACCATAATGTGCACAAAGGTCGGCTTGATGTAATCCAATAACCGCTGGTAATGAGTGATCATAAGAACTGCGTTATGATCTTTCCTCAATCCAATGACTGCTGATGCAACATCTCTTAGGGCATCAATATCCAAACCAGAGTCTATCTCATCCAGTATTGCCAAATCCGCCTCAAGTACCTGCTCGCCATTACCAGTCAATACTCGTTAAAAAACCCAGCCTATCACCTTACTGTAATATATTGAGTGTAAACAGACATATGAGTGCATAAATTGGAAGAGAACAGCGAAGATCTAGGCCATCTATGTACATTCTCCTTGAATAGAGCTACCCATCACAACAGTAAGATATTCACAAAAATGTGCTCACCACTTTCGGGATAATTTGAGACAAGTTTTAGTACTAGAAAGAAACCACTTTCATGACTCAAGCTCTTCGACCTCTACATTAGATACAACGCCAAATAATAAATAGCTGCACACACCGCTCCTTACCGACAATTGCAAGATTTCATTTCGCTTCTTTTCTCCTCCACTGAAGCCCTCGTTGACATTACGGTCCAAAAATTTGGGGTCCATGTTGAGAGCTCCAAGCTTCTCAGCAACGAATCCATAAAACTGCATGACAGTCAAGAATCCAGATAAATGAAACCAGCACAAACTTTACTTACTGAGCTGAACAGAACGAGATCAATATCCGTTTCAATGAGCAGAACTCGCTTTCCAATTCAAAGAAATCTCATACGCAGAAAATAAGCAGTAACTAAAAGAACAACTTAAGCCTCTCAGAGAGTAGCAGATACTGAAGTATAACACCTGAATCCAATTAAAGCTACAGGTTCGGTACAGGTGAAGTCACCTCAAGTGGACCAAGCTCTTCAAGGTTTCGTGCCTTTCGCCGAGCATTGCAAGCCATGCGAAGAAAATCCATATTGCTCACTCCAGGAATTTCAACTGGAGACTGAAAACTTAAGAACAGCCCCAAATGACTTCGCTCCTCAGGTTCTTTGTCGAAGAGATTCTCCCCCTTGAACATGCAAATTCCCTCTGTCACTTCGTAGTCTGGATGACCAACCAGCACCTGCATCCACAACATACAGTCAAAGGCTATTACAACATCAATTCTCTAAACCGCAACAGCAAGTAAAAAAAAGAAAGAGAAAATCCAATAATTTTCCTAATAACGAATTAGGCAACAGAACTTGAAGGATATATTGCGACTTGCTGTGCTTATGGGAAACTTCAGCAACACCAAACCTACGGAAACTCCGGTTCAGAACCGATGCCTTAAGGAAGATGCCCCAATTCCACCTGGCTCCTTGGACCATACATCTATAATTTCACTAAATGTCATTCAAGAGTATACCCTAATCCAATAAAAACTGCTACATATTAACCTTTCATTCGTGCTTTGGTATTCACCTTCTCATACAAGGCTTTCAAGAACTAAGGTCAGACTAAGCACGGTTCCAAAATCTCATCGGCAACATCCAAACACATTCCAAGATAATCCTCATCATAGGTCAGTTCCATATTAGCCTGGTTAAAGCGAGCTTACCTTCGAAAACGTGCTCTTCCCTGAGCCATTCTTTCCCATAATAGCATGCACCTGCATCATCAGAGGACGAGGACCAGTATCTCCATTACTCAACCCAAAAAACAAGAACCAAAAAACCCGAAGCATGAAATTCTCCACGAATTCTCTTACCAAAGCAATGCAAACAAAACCGCTTACAACAATTCTCAACTCACCTCTCCTTCTCGAATGACAAGATCTACACCGCTGAGAATTTCTTGCCGCGTATCGGTCACGACAGCTTTTAAACCCTTGACCTCCAGAATGACAGTCGATTCACTCTTCTCCGTTCTCTCTTCTTCAAGCTGGTGCGTTGCCAGAGCACTGGCGGACACGACACCAAACCTGCGTCTCCTCGGAATGAGAGTCTGCTGGCTCTTTAAAATTTGGAGATCCTCCGCACACACGACCATTCTTGGACGCGATGCCATTGCCTGCACTCCGAAGACTCGTGTTACTTCCGCACCATTGCGTCTTCTGGTGGTGGCTGCGAATCCGCCCAAGTGCTGGTAGCAGCACGAAGAGCAGGACGCCATGGCGGGGCTTCCTTGGATCCTGCAAATCGAAAGAGACAAGCAAAACAAAAGGAATTTGACGGAAATGGTGAAAGCTGCAGAACTGGAAACGAGACAGAGAGAGCGAGAGACGAGGAGCAATCTGGATTAGGGTGGCAGAGGGATGGACAGAGATTGGATGAAGACGAGGATTGCGACGGACATCCATCCATGTCTAGCGAGCAGGCCTTTTTCTTTCTTTCTGAGTGGAGATCACTTCAAATTTGGTGAAGCATTGTGTTTCTACATTCATCCATCTTTTGGATCAATGGACACTTTCCAATAATATTCATGCACATCTTCATCCAAAATTGTCAATTTTATCCTCATTTTAAATAGAATTGGAAAAAACTGGAATACTTTTATTTGACAAAAAATAGAGATTTATTTAGAAATGATGCAATTTTGGTGCCCATCCAAAGGGTTGGTAGGGAGGGAACCTTTTCTACATGTGTACTTTCAACATGAATCAAAGCTTGCCATGATTGTGATTGAGTCTTGGCAAAAGGGCCCCTAGTCAACTACAATATAAGGGCACGTAAAAAGTATGGAAGTAATGGATTTTTTCATAGGAAGATTGGAGACTTTATTTTTTCTACAAACTTTGGAACATGACTATCAGATAAAAAGACCTAAAACCACTCACTAAAGCTAATGGACATAATTAGAGTCAAAATTTCTATTTGATTAATTTATTTATTTTTACTTGTAGACAAATGAAAATCATAAATTTTTGAAAAATAGAAATTTGGAGAATTTTTGCATTTTTAGTGAACTTTCAATGTCAAGACATTGAAGTTTTCTACAAGTTCATGTTTGGAGTACCTTGAAAAAAGCTCAAAACCATTCACTAAAAGTTCTATTACTTTACAACTATATACCTTCGTGTGTAAAATTGTAGTAGAGTGGATTTTGAGGTCTTGGAGGGCTGTGAATTCCCCGGCATTCCCAGACTGCAGGAACACAGCTGCAGTAGTTGGCTAACGTGGCATAGCAACTGCCACGTCATTTTTGGAAAAAAAAAACTTTTTTTTTTTTTTTAAATAATATATATATATATATATATATATATATATATATATATTTTTTTTTTTTTTTTTAATTCTGACACGTATACCACCATTCATTGAATCTGGCCAGATTGGGAACAGACATGAAATGGCCCTCCAACACCCCTGAATCTCCAGTTACAACATTTAGTTCCACAATTACACTTTGAGGTCATATTGATGATCCTTCTAGACCCTTCTATAGAACCCTCATTGACAAAACTAGAGTAAGACAAATTCAAGTTTTGTTTTCTTTGGTAGTAATCAATAATCTTGTTTTTTAAAATATCTATTTAATACCGTATTAAAATAGACATTCTTCATAGATAATTGGATATTATTGTGATTGCTTGTGTCAAGTTTTGTATCGTGCAAAATTTATTACACTCAATAAACTATAGTAAGACAATAGAAATATAAGGTAGAACAATACAATGCCGCCAAGTCAACCAATTCCACTCAATAAACTATAGTAAGACAATAGACATATAAGATAGAACAATACAATGCTGCCAAGTCAACCAATTCCACTCAATAAACTATAGTAAGACAATAGACATATAAAGTAGAACAATACAATGCCGCCAAGTCAACTAATTCCAATGTATATCACACTCCCGTTTGCGTCAATCACCTACCCACTACCACAATCTTAGCAACCCTTCAACATCATGACAATGCACTTGGGGAAGGGTCACATGTAGCATGGGTCTACCCATGATTTTATGAATTTAGTTCCAACATACTTTGAAAAATTATAGAAAATTCATTTCTTGTTGGAATGGCTTCATTCTACTTGCAAATGGCTTCTCTCAAACTTCTCAATCTCTGAAAAGTACCTAGATAGCAAATCTGCTTGGTAATAAGCATGTTTACCAAATTGATATTCTAATGATGACAACTCCATGACAACAAAATCTCAACTGAAGCCAACTTCATGAACAGTAGTATGCCTCAACTTACATCATCTACATTACAAACACGGACAATGTCAACAAGCACAAGATTGACTTTCAATGCTACATTCCACTTCATGGGCACTGATACACTTTCCCCTCGGGCCATACACACAAAATCTCACTGGAAAATGATCCCAAAGGAAAAACAAGCTTTTAGGCTTTCTGCTGTATTGAATGCAAAATTGATCGCAAAGTGTACAAAACACCCAGGCTTGGACTAAGCGTTACATCTTGGTGGTAAACACTGACCTGGCTCTTCATGTACCTGGAACACCTGAAATCTCACTATCCCTGGTTGACCTGCTTGTTTACAGAGCAACTCTAACACTACCCTAGTATGTTGAGGCAGACAACTCTGCTATCCCTAAAATAATTACCTCGCCTTGTCAGCCTCCTCTCCGCGACCAAACACTGTTTCAATATCCTCGGTAATTTCGTCCCATTTCTCCTGAAAACATGCATAACGAATTATTAGTGACTGGTTGCCAATAAACACTGTCAACCGCAACACGAAGTCAGAACTCGTTGTTCACGGTCAAGAACAATGAGGCCCTGCTGTTCATTCTGGTCAGCAAAGGAGCATTTATACAGACTGCACCAACAGACTTTCTATCCCGTCAATTTTAATCTAGCCCCTCAAAGAAGCAAGGACTCATAGTTTGACCAATTCAATTGATCATGTTGTGAAAACTATAATTCAGCTAGGGTCAACTTTTATATCACTAAACATAATTAGAACATCACATGCCTTTGTAAATAAATAAATAAAACTGGACAAAATAAGTCTTCATATGACCTCGAAACTGCTTAAATAACATGAAAACCAGTTTGAGAGCTAGACGTCCTGGACTGGACAAGAGAAACATTGGCATAGTAAAGGTAATTAGAAAATACCTGGAAGGATTCAAACCAGTCTTTCTCGTAGTCAGCACGAGTGGTGAATTCGCCCAAGTCTTCGCGGTACCACTCTTTAGTATAAGTCACAAGATCCATGACCTGTTCTACCTCGAGAACTTCCCACGGCCGCAAACCTGGAATTTGTTTTGCCAATTCTTTCCTGAAAAAGACGGGGAAACAGTACAAGAAGCATAAGTATGCATAGAGCCAAGTCCAAGGTCACGCTCGCAGCTTGGTGATATGAATAAGCAGTCCGCCTGGCTGAATACGATCATTATTTATAGTCTACGAGGGACTGCGACACACAAGATCAAAATGTGGGACAGACTGCTGAGCAAACCAAGTAAAAAGACGAGATCTCTAAGAAATTAAGACACAATGAAGTCGTACATCATCGTATTCATTAATTTTAGCTCAAATGACTTTAAAATGAGAGTATATCACACTCAAAGTGGTTAAAACAGAGCCCTAAAAAACGAAGAGGGACAGGGAAAATTTTGTACAACACCTAATGTGCATTCAATGGTAATGAATACACAACTTCTCAAACACGAATAATGTTGTCTCAAGACATACCTGTTTTCATAAGATATAAACTTATGTGGCATGTTTTTCTTGTTTCCTTGTTCCAGGATGTCCGTAAGCTCAGCTCCACCAGCCCATAAGAACATCGCATGAGTGGGAGTGCCTTCACCGGGCCAGCTACCATGGTTCTGTCGCAGCACTGCTTTCTCTCTTTCCCTCTTTTCAATAGCTTCAGCCTGAATCTGTTTGTACGATTTGATAGTGTGGCCTTTCAAAGGTGTCCATGGAGGTAACCCTCTGGCAAGTTTGTGAACCAAAGCAGATCCCATTGCTGCAAGTTTTACTGCAAATAAAGAACAATGAAAAGAAAGTTACACTCCCAACACCAGGAATAATTCACATGTAACGTTGGGAAGAGGTCTCCTACATCAGTCACATAATATACATCGAGTCTTCAACTTTAGAGTGCAAAACACGGCTACTCTAAAACTTGAAAGAAGCAGCTATTTTAGAGTCATCATTAAATAATGTCAAAGTGCAAGGTGTCACTCACTGAGTGCTTGGGCTTCTAAATATGTAAGAGCTGAATGATTGATCGATAACATTTTGAATAGTGTATGATAACTCTAAATAGAGAATCCAATGTAGATTCGTCAAGCACAATAGACTGAAAACAAAAAGAGAAGAGAGCGTACAGTCAGGAGTTTCCACGGCACTCTGAAGACCGTAGACCATTCCAATAGGGGCCCATTCATCCATATCGTCCCCCCATATGAAAGTGTTCTTGTCAACAATCCCTGCTGCCCACGCAGTCTTGAGATTTATAAGCTCCATCGGACCTCGAGTTCGTCCCAGCCGGTCCTTGTAGTACCATCCTCCGGCCCTCATTGCGACTGTTTGACAAGCCACGGAACGTTAAGCCCCCGGCAAAACTCCCCAAACAGGAACATATTCGAAGTCGTGATGAGAAGAAACTAAAGGAATTACAGAGATTCGCATGTCCAAAGTCTCATCACGGACTGAAACAGAGACGTCCACTCAGGATTCTCAAAGGCAGGGACACCCATAATCGGCACTGACCCAAAATTGCCCCCTTAAAATCCTAGACACTGTAAAGATACTGATAAGAAGGATGCAGAGCATCTAAAAATCTGTTTTAAGTGCCGGATTTTGACCAACTACCAATAATATTTTGGCACTTCATAAGTTCTGAATGCGGAATCCAAATAACGCATTCTTAAGATGCGATGCAATTCTCTTAAATTTGCTAAGAGGAGCATATTAAAATTTGACCTATCCAATAACAGGAACTATGCTCATTGGCATAAGTGGCGATTATGAATGTCCCGACCTTAATCTCGTTCGTCATATCAAATAACAACTTGACAAACACCACGGGTTGAGTGCTGCTCTGGTGAAACCCAGTGCATGGCCCATGAAGAGAATGTTCCAGAAGTGTACATTTGGTTCCCTGAGCAGCACTCATCCCAACATTATAACCTAACCCTAATATCGTAAACAATCTCCTTCTAAACCCCTTCAAGAAACCATGGAGTTACAATGGCGAGATTCAAATGCCAGAAACTTCATAGACACGAAAACAACTCCACATTTATACGAGACTCAAATGAAAAACTACATATCAAGGTTTCAAAATTCTGTACACTCAAACCTCTTCATTCTTACCATTCAGGGTCCCAAATTTCAACTATGGCATTCTTTGAATGAGTGACAATGATAGTGTGGTAAGCATGCAGGACATTCTAGTGTGTCTTTTAGAGAGGTCATACTAAAGAGGTTGAGTGTGCGTGATATTGATGGCATTATAAAACGCTGGTTGAGGGCGAGAAGAATGGACTAAACCTAATATTATAATCAACATTTTTCTAAACCCTTCAATCGAATATGGACTTACAACAGCAAGATTCAAATTCCAGAAACTTAATAGAACATGACCATCACGAACACAGACACAAGAACGACTCCAGACTAAAGATGAGAATTCAAAAAATAACAAAATCATAACCAACTAAACCCCAAGTAAGTTACATGCAGTAAGGCATGTGACGACGGTAATTGAGATCATGTAAGTTTCAGGGGCTGATTGAGAGAATTCAACAAATGCAAGATATCAGGGTTTCAACATTATGTGCAGTCAAAAACCTCTTCAATCTTAACACCATCTTCACTTTGACATAGTTTGAACATGCGATAGTCAATAATGTGTGGCAATGTGCAGGATCAATTCCAAATTTCATTTTAGAGAACCTCGTAGCAAAGGGTCTTGACTGCACATAATGAGATTGCATCCCAAAATGTCGTTCATAACACTGATTGCAATGTTGAGAATGTTGAGATTACTCACAGTCCGCGTAACGCTTATCCAGCCACTTGTACCCCAACACCTGCGTCACATCAATCGGCCTCAACTCCGGATACGGCCTCTGCCTATACCCCCACAGCCCGAACTCAAACTGCTTAAAAAAATCCCAAAACCGTCCTTGCACTTCCTCATCCGTCCTCAAACTCTTCCTCGGAATCGGCGGCCCCCCATACGGTCCGGGGACTAACGGCAATTCCTTCCACAGCTTCGCATCCTCCGGTCTCGTCGGCACCGCATTCGCCAGCCTCTCCCTCGCCCGCTCCTCCGCCGCAAGCTCCTCGCTCCTCACCAAGAACTTCGCCATGGAAGAGTTCTTGAAACTCTCCAGAAGCGCCGCATTCTCACGAATCTCCTCATCTGTTGTGGCCAGGGTGAAATACTCATCCTCTTGTAAGTCTTGTTCGACTTCGTCCGTGTAGCGAGGGTCCTCGACTTCGTTCTGTTCCTCCAATTCGAACTGGCGGAAACGCTTCATGTAGGTGTCGGAAGGAGGGGAAGGGCCGTCGCCGGAGGGAGGTGGGGTTGCGGGGGTGGAAGCAGCAGGCGATTCGGACTTGCCGCTGCCTCGGCCGAGCCATCGCCGCATGGTGAACCCAACGAGGAAGGGGAATCCGAAGGGAAACCCAGAGAGGAAGCAAACCCTAGAGCAGGCGTGAAGCGGATTCTGTTGCGAATGGTGAGAATTCGGGAAACCTCGTTGTGGGTTTTGGGGACTGGGAGCCCTGCGAGAAGGGCGAGATGAAGCGAGAGAGACGAAGTGGAATGGTGAAAAAGCTTATCTGCTTCGGTGCCCGGGGTGCCAGGCACTCTGCTTAGAGCATCCCCAGTCGACCCCGGAATTTGCCCCTCCAAATGAACTTCTAACTTTTGATTGGTTTATAATTAAAACTTAGTGCTTTGGAAACGCATCCAACGGTATTTTGCACAGGCATAAGAAAACTCAAACTTTAATATTGGACAATGAAAACAAAATAAACAGTGTAATTGTGAGGCTCTATCTGTGTAGGTTAATTTATTGACCAGTCAGGCCTTACATCCCTACTCCAACCAAATCTTATTTTGTGTTGTGCAGTGTAAATGTGATTGTAGATAGGATTTGAAAACTTAGAAACTCAAATGAGAGTCAATGCCCTAATCCATGTCCCTTAGACAAAGCCAATAAACTACTTCAAAGTTAGTAAAAAGACAAAAAAATTATAAAGGAGTTGGCAAATCATGATTATCAATGCACATTTCACTTCAAATTGCACCAATTTTCTTTGATTTGAAGAGCCATTTCCTTGGTTTTTCTTTTTTAAGCATGATTTGAAGTGGCCTTTTGTATTTTTTATCTTTTAGCTTGCTTTTAATAGGGTTTGTTTTTATTGTCAAAAGTCCACATCCATAAATTTATTGTATCTATTTAAAAAGATTTTTATGCATTTTTCATGATAGTTACTATAAGTTCTAATTTTACACCAAGAAAAAGATAGTAATATTTAGAATAATCCATTAATGATGCTCTTTAGGGCATCTTCAATGAACTCCAGAATTTGCCCTCCAAATAAACTTCTAACTTTTCACCATTTTATAATTAGAATGTGAAATTTCTATCATTGGAAGTACACAATTTGGAAGGAAATGTGCTTTGGTAACAATAATTTGCCAATATCATTATAATTTTTGTCTTTTAGCTAGCTTTTGAAGTGGTTTATTTCCATTGTCCAATGACTGAATATGAGATTTTTTGTACCTATTCTAGATACTTTGGAATGTACGTTTAATGGTAGAAATTTCAAGTTCTAATTATAAACCAATACAAAATTAGAGTTATATTTGGCGAGGTAGTATATTGGTCCTATTGACGACGTCCCAAACTTTGTGCCTTTTTTGCTCTCCTTTAAGCCAATCTTTTTCTTACTACACAAATTAAATCAAATAGTACAAGATCTACTCCCAAGGATTTGGATAAATTTGGATAAAGATGATCTAATTACACTAAAAGAGACATTTACTATTCTCCACAATAGTTGATTTTAAAATGCTATAAGTTTTCATTCTCAAAGGATATGTTTACTAAGAGCATAGATATCAATACTATTCAAAGTTGAGGATCTCTACAAACATAGTTGATAAAAATATTCATAAAGAATGAAGTCTTATAGCATTTTTATCCTTTAAAGGTTCATAATTATATTTCACACCCTAGAAACTCCAAAACTATCCTACCTACTGCAAAGAAAAATAATAAAGCACAATTACTTTTCTTGCATACTGAACTATACAATCTTGCATTAGCTTTGTAAGAAAAAATGCAGAAAAAAATTCTATATATTTTGACCAAGTAGATTATAAGATATTTGTATTTGTTCTCTCAGGGTCACTCATAGAACCTTAAATGAATATCTTTTTAATATATGCTAATCATAAAACATGATTGGAATTAATTTCTTTCTCTAAGATATTTGTATTTATAATGGAATAAATACATTTTTTTGCATGTACTTTGCCATACTAGATATTTAGTCTTTGAATCTTTTAAACTTAATTTTTTGCATAGCAAAGTTTTGAGGTTTAAACTTCTATATTAGAAATTGAGTTAAAATTCTAAGAGAAAAAATCCAAAGAACTACAACTTGATTTTTACTTTTAAAAAGTTGTTAAATAGAAGTATAAACAAGATAGAATGAGGAGATAATAAATTGTTAATAATTTTGAAATGGAATTGAAACATGTCAATTCTTACAGAGAGATTGTTGTAATAAATAATATATCCCTTGTGGACCTTCAGTTTTTTTGGAAAATTCTTGAAAATTGAATTCAAAAACAAATTCAACACATTATTATTTCAAGAAGATGTTTCCCATTGCCTATGAAACAAGACTTTTTGTCACTTTTGCATTACTAATTCAAATGGAATGAGTCAAAGGTTTCTATATCAACAAAATACTCTATATAATTTAAGAGAAAAACAAATGACCTCATTTCTGACTCATTAGACTTGTCATTTTGTATTTAGGAGCATGTAGCTTTTCCTCCCATATACCAAATGATATAAAAATTATATTCTTCCCTGTATTCTTGAAAACTAATACATTATTTTATCTTCAAAAAAATTCAAAAAATTCAAATAAGATTTGATAGTAAAGGAATTGGCTACCTAAAATCCTTTATAAAAAAATTTCAAGACTTTAAACCTTTAAGGGTTAAATTAACTAGTGTAGGTAACACAAAATATTATTATTAGCATAATAAAAACTCGGGATGAATTTCAAATGAAATTTGACTGAAAATTGTGAAATAGATAAAAGATGGATGAAAATTATAATATTTGAAATACTATAAAAATAATATGGCCCACACTATGTCAAATTAATCTTAAATATTGTACTAGAACACTTTGCAAATTCATCATTATTTTAGAACGAGTACAAATTAATGTTATTAATGCAGGATTCAATAATTAAATGAATTTGTATACCAAATTTCTGTCAAATTTTGGTTATTTAAATTTAGCGTTAGTAAACTATGTACAACTAAAAATTGGAAAGAGAATGTGGATGGAATAGCTAATTATATTGTAAAGAATATATAGTTATTATAGATGATGTTTTCTACACGGATTACTTCAATTAGTGCACCATCACATAGTAATAATACTAACTTACATTAATTTGGAAATTTTGCAAACTTGTAGGATGCGTAACACTAATATTAATCAACCCCTTGAGGATCAAGGAGGAGTCATAATTTCCAAAATTATAAAGTTTTTAATAAATTGCAACTTAGAATAATAATTTAATTATGTCTTTCAAACAAAAGTTGTAAGGCATGATCTATTGATCATATCCTTATGGTTGGCTCCATGACCACACCAATTTATATTTAACAAAAATTTATAAATAAAATTTAAAAAAATTATAAAATAAAATTGTAGATTGTATATTCATAATTTTGTAATAATTTTTCCTTTTCTTTACACAATTTTAAGCTTAAAATACAACATTTAAAAAATTAATTAATTTACTTGTATATTCAAGTCATTTTTGAAGAGCTATATATTTCCTAGAAAAGTTATTTTACAGATAAAATATATTTATTCTCTTTATACTATAGAATATTTGCAAAGCACTGTCTTGAAAAATCTATGTACCATATAAATGATAACAATAAGATGAATGAGAAAAACAAGATTAGGTGTGGTTGCAACATGTGTGCCTTCATCAATTGTTCAAATTTAGAACATTTGGTCCTTCAAGATTTAACGGTAGTTCACAATATTTAGTAAAACCAATGTAATATAATCTACAGTCTTTTCATTTTATCCCAAATGGTTTGATTTTCATCCAAATTTCATTTTGCTCATCTAATTTCATCCAAATATTCACATTAATTAGATTACATTCATCCATAATTAATTTAGCAAGTATAAAGGAACTTCTTACTATTTATAATCTTGAAAAAATTGAATCAACTTGTGTAATAACAAAAATCTTGACAAAGGAAAGTATGTAAGTGATGTACAAAAATAGATGATTCTTCAACCCAGTTGGATTATAAAGTACATGACGTTTTCTCTTAGTCATAGATGGTTTATACAAAAGACTTACAAAAATGTTAGGAAACCCCATTGACCTCTTAGTTATCTCTTGTTGATATCATCTGAAATAATTATTTTTGGAAGAAGGTTTGACTTCTAACTATTATATGTTATAGAGATGTTATCCAAGGTGGTGAGAATTACATATCCGTGACTAAAATCCTAACAAACAAATTTGAAGACTTTATACCTTTATTTGCTAACATTTTAGTACTCCTAGAAGATCTTAGATTTTTTTTTAAACTTCCAAATATAATCATTTTTTGGAATAAACTCCGATTTTTTTAAAAAAACTTTAAAATATAATGATCGTATAAATAGTGAAAACAAGATGAGGGATTTCTCAATCTTGTCAATGCAAAGTATTTAACACTCTTGTTAAGATTGGGCTATGATAACCAATCTATGAAATTTGCAACACTTTAGATTTTTCCAACCTTGTATTATTTCTACTCCAAATCTTCTTTCTTATTATGCAATAAACTAGCAACACCCATCACATCCAACTTTTTACTAGGAAAAAGTCTTTGGAAGAGTTTTAGAAACAAAATTTGATATGCCCAATTTTCTATAAGAAAAAAGCCTATGATATTTAGGAGTTTAGTGGCAATATTCAAAGTTTTCATATTAAAAGGAATCTTGAGCTCTAAAAAGAAATTTAATTACCATATTTTAGTTGTTGAGGTAAATATATTGTGGCTGGATAATCTAGTAATATTTCCAATTTTGGAAGGAGAGATTTTATCAATCTATATTGAATATACAACCAAATTTCATAAAATTCTAATTTAGGAATCAAATTTTTTTAAAGACCCACAATATGGCATCAAAAAAATTTAGATCTTCATTTCTAATTTTGGATTCTTATTGGTTAAATTAGCATATACATAGAAAGCTTTTAGTCATCCCATTTCCATAAGAATAGTAGGTATGCAAAGTACCTAGGCCCTTCAAACCATCCCTACAAAAGGCTTTGAAATTATTTCCACTAAGTTCAATAACTCATTAACTACTACTATAAAGATTTGAAAGTGTCTTAATTGAAGATATAAATCAGGAAATAAATGGTCGATTTTCATAAAGAGAAAGAAGATATATGCTAGGATGTTTAGACAAAAAGACAAACAAATCGGATAGGGCAGACGGATTTTGATACCAAGATTTGCCATTTTAACCTAAAATGACTAGCCATCCATTGTCTGCTCAAGGTCCCCATGGGTCAATTATATTGGTTGAGTGTTGCCATTGGTTGAGGCTTGGACGTCTCCATGGATAGCAGGACAAGTCGTCTGCCTCTTTAAACCATTGCATAAAGTTTGAATAAATGAACACTTTATATTCAAAATTTTGCACAAAATCTCATGAATACAACTATCTAGACTAAATCATAATAAAACAAGAAATTAGCAACTATATATAGAAAAAGAACTCTTATAAGCTTAGTGAATATATAGTATAGTCTCTCTTTACACATTCAAAGGAAAAATCCTTTAATTTGCATTGTAACAAGATGATTCTTGTAAGGGTGTACTAAAAATCTGCAAGACTCTCCAAAATAGAATTTTTGTGAAAATATTGCCATTCATTGAACATATTATTTGCCCAATTTTTCTATTCCCTTGCTCCTTCATCTACCACAAGATTAGACTACTGCCAACTTCGCAGCATGGCCAAAACCTTTCAAAATCCTTACTGAACAAGAAAGAAACCTTTGGAATAGTTATATTATCCTCTTCTCTTTCACTGTCATATTCATCCTCATTTTCAATTACAAGATCTTTACACACTAGAATAAAAACAAGCAATAGGTCAACATGCTCAAAGACTCCAACGTACCTCCTCTCTATTGCATCCAATCTAGCATTGAGAGATTCAATTAGGGTAGCATAGACTGTTGATTGCTTTTTGACATCTTGAAGCTCCTTCTCAAGCTATGTAAGCTGGGTTTTCTTTGCTTGCATTTCAACCAAAGTTTGTCTATATTTAACCAACAATAGAAACATCTAGATCTTTAAAGACAAGAACAACATCCCATTTCCATTAGAGTAATAGGTTTGTAAAGAGCCTCTAGAGGCTCTCCAAACTACACCTACAAAAGGCTTTGAAATTGTTTCCATTAAGTTCAATAACTACTATTATAAAGATTTGAAAGTATCTTTACTTTAATTGAGGTTATAAACCAATAAATGAATGGTCATAGAAAAAGGAAACATATGCTAGGATGTCTAAACAAAAAGACAGACAAATGAAAGCGAGGACAGATTTTGACACCGAGATTTGCCATTTTAACCTAAAATGACTAGCTGTCCATTGTCTGCCCAAGGTACCCATTGGTCAATTATATTGGTTAAGTATTGCCATTGGTGGAGGCTTGGGCGTCTTTTTGGACAGCCCGAGCGGCCATCCATCCCTTTATTGCATGTCTTGCATGCCATTGGTTCCAAGGCAATAACCAAATATTGCGACTAGTAAATATTTGGCATCCCTTTTGGCGCCAAGATGCTTTGGCGGATGATTTGGCATCCACCTTGGAAAATATAAGTCTTCTAAGCATTGTCATTGGTTGAGCGGATAGTTGGGCATTCAATGTAAATTTTTATTTGTCAATTTTTTTTACAATTAAACTCTTCTAGATGGTCCTAGACAAATGGACGGACAAGCAACGGTCTAGTTGGGATTTGTCCCTCGACAACACTGTTTAAACTTCCTAGGATATGGAAATGTTGGAGTGATGATTTTGCCACAAACTTCATTGTTTTGTGAATTTGACCCTTTAAGGACAATTTTGTTGTTTAATACCATTTGGAAGTTTGAGTAGATACCTATACACAAATTTTTACAATAATTGTTATTGGGAATTTCAAACAATATGTGAACTTATCTAAACATGAAAATATAATTTTTGTCAATCATGAATGAGTTTAAAGATCATAAATTATTGGGCCTCAAAAATCTGAGTAGGACAAGCAACAACCACCTATTTGGAGGCAAGTTTAGAGTATACTCCAAAAAATCAAAGTTTTTGGATGAAGAAAACCACAAAATTTGTAAGGGTCTTCTATACAATCTTTTGAATGAAGGATCTTTGATAATACTTGTGATTTTTTGAGGTGGGGATTTAGAGAAGTTTAAAGGGATTTGGACCAGTTTAGAGTAGAGGAAGCTTGAAAAATTGGAAGGAGGGTGATCTTGAACAAATCTAGGACAAAGTTTGTCTAGAGACAAGGAGTGATTGAAAGTAGGATAGGGAGTGCATAGGAGTAAGTAGATATAGACATTTTTTGGTATAAATTTTGATTTTGATCAAAGTCAAAGTATTATGTGAAGGTTGCTTTTTAAATTACATAATAATAATAATAATAATAATAATAATAATAATAATAATAATAATAATAATAATAATAACTATAGCCATATGACTAGCATGAATGAAGAGTCTATTGCAAATAGTTTTATTATCAAAGCCATAAAGTTCTACTACCTTTGGCGCCACTTTTCGGAAGTAGACTCTATGATATGAACTTCTAATCAGTAAATAGTGGCCCTTATTGATTGATATGTGTATTTCTTAGTTGATTAGTCATCCTATCAAATTATGCTTTATTTGTGAAAAGCGGTACAAGAGGTTGATAATTGTTTATACACTAGTTTGGGTTTGTAGATTTGCATATAATTAAGTTGTGGACACTTTCTTGAAATTGAGCTAGAATTGTAGTTTCTAATTACATATACATTTTTTTTAAATTAGAATTTATTAAATCTATTATTATTATTTTATATTTTTAATATATATATAATTCATTTGCAAATGTTTTGTTTTGTTTGTTTGCTTGTATATTATAGATATGCACATATATATTATTGTGGTTTTATGGTGGGGTTGGTGATGTTTATTTTGTGTTTGGTGAGGATGATGTATATTAAGATATTGTATTGTCTTATGGAGAATTTTTTAGATTATTTTATTTATGGAGCTTATTTTAACTTTTAGGTTTGGTCTTTATATAATAAGTTTTTGTATTTTGATGCTAGCAATGATTGTTAAGATTGGTGCTACATTCCATCTTTGTTGTCTAATGTTATTTGGCAAATTAATGTATTTAGTTTCATTGTGTGTACGTAATGATATCTGGTGAGAATCTATCATAACAAAATGTGAATTCAATAAATTTTATAACTAGATTAGGTTGGGAATGGATTGTTATGAGGGTGATCAAGTATTTGTAACATGTCTGGGTTTATATTTGCTCTATAGTCACAGAATAAAACAATATAACCAATTTTTTTCTTTTGGTTTAGTTTTGAATAGCTAATGTGGGCTTGTGTATACATTTTGGTATATTCATCACAAAGTATAGACCCTATGGTTTGTCAACAGATTTCATGTGGTTATTGTTGTTTCATAAGTTTGCACATTAATTACAATTTATCGCATCATTACAATGCATTACTTTGCATTGTTATTGCATCGTTACAATGCATTAATTGCAATTGCACTGTAACAATGCAAAGTAATGCATTGTGATGATGCAATAAATTGTAATTAACGTGCAAATCCATGAAACAATAATAACCACATGATAACTAGTGATAAACAATAGGGTCTAAACTTTGTGATGTTGTGATTTCTTGTAGAAGATTTTCAGCTCTCACTTTCATTAATTTGTTTGTTTCTTCATTCCGTCTATATTTACATGTATTTTGCCTTTATGTAGGTGGATTGTTTTTTTGTTACTTTAATATATTGAATTTTTTTCTAATTTCTAATTTTTGGGTGGTTACTTTGTAGTATGAAACTTTTTAGTTGTATATTTATAAATTTTAGTGAGTTGAGGTTATTGGTGTTTTGTAGTGTAAGGAGTCTTTTTGATAAATTGATGTTTTTTGTTTTATTGTATTAATATTCCATATCCTGCTCTATCACCTGAAAAGATGCAACCTCCTGCCAAACACTCCCTTCTCTGCCCTGAAAATCCTTGGCCGTCCAATGAGCAAAATGTTTTATGGAAGTATCCTTCATGCTGTCCATTTTGTTTTCCGCCATTCAAGGAGGGACGTTGGTTCTGGAACTATCTAGAAGGAGGGCCGTGGATGTCCGCCAACAGGAGGGATGTTAGGATTAGGATTCAGAGCCCACACCTCAGTCAATCATGTAAGACCTCTGTCGATCCAAACGACAATTGTAATTTGGATAATTTGCGTGACTTCTGAGAGTTTTGGTGTATGCTCCGCCCTTAGCAATCAAGCATTATTGGGAAGAACATCTAAGAGTGATCAAGTTATTCCATTGTTGGTGTTCTACTTTTGCTATCTTTGATGGTGTTGAAGTGACGCTTTCATGTATGGTCGATCGGTCTCAATTTTGTATATCATCTTTGGTTGAGAATCTCATTGGTCGGGACTTCCACTGGAGAGTCTTCAAATTTCATGGATTTTGGCTACGATCTTGCAAGCGAAGGTCGACGCCTTCAGCTTTGACGCTAGTCTTATCGGCCTTAAGGTGAGATTGGTATTGCTGCTTTTGCTGTCTTTGATGGTGTTGGAATCACAATTCAATGGTCCGTTCCAATTTTGTATATTGTCTTGTGGAGACTAAAATTTTTGCTTCTTTGGGGATATTTTGATGAATTGGTTGTATAGTATTGGAGAGTCTTCGAATTTCATGGATTTTTTTTATATTAAAAGTGGAGCAGGATTTCTGCAGTCTAGATAGAATTGACACTACTTCTTGTTTGAGGTGAGAATTTGAGGCCTCTCTATTGCTCTGATGGAATGAAGAAATGTTTTCCTCTATGTGTTGCTTTTGTCTATGTGGATGTTGCTATGTAGGTGCAGATGACAACTTGTGCTCATTTAATATTAATATTTGAGGGTTAGATTTACGCAACTCTTGTGAAAACATCGTGTTGGAAGAGGAAGACATGTACAGTGAGGATTAGTTTAAGGATACAACAAGTTTAGATGGCGATTAGCAATGATTCCTTTGCAATTTGTGTAACCCTTAATTTCTCTATGGAAAATGAGAATGTACTGCTCTGAATCCACTCTCTTTTAATTGTTTTGTAGTTTCTCTTAATTTCAACACTTTTAAACAATTTTGAAAAACAAACTCACAACTTTCCAGAACCTAATACTTTGCTCATTTTTTAGTTCCACACGGCTCATATCTATTCACACACCTTACTGTTGTGGCTGCACCATGCGTGTGCATATTAATTTTCATATCTTCCCCCATTTTTACTATTTTTGTATGAGTGCTTTTAATACTGCCAATTTCCTTCACTAGCTCTTTGACAATTATAAAGGTGGTTGGCATACGATCTTGGGGGGTGAATTAATTAATTTATCTGAATTAATTCATTCAATGAGTAAGGTTGCAAAAACCTTTGCCTCACTGTCCTCTAGAAAAACAGGCTTGACTTTGCTCTGTCTCCTATTATTGTTCCGTCTTTTTTTTTCCAAGTGGGTTATATAATCCGTCTATATAAGGTAAGAGGTCTTTATTCTTTAAATAGACTCTGCTCTAAAATCGTCTTATAACTTAGAGATGCATTTTGCTTTCTTCAATGCACTGGTGACCTTTTTATCTTAACTTCAAAAAATTGTAACCAATTCCACAAAGGTCCAAAAAATATAAAACAAATAGAAATAGATGTCAGTTCTATTTTTCTTTCTACAAAGATTAATTGAAAATTGTTTCAAGGAGCTTAGCTACCCCCAAAATGCTATCAACTCTTAAAAGGCTGCTTTATAGACCTCCTACTTTAGTATTTATGTAGCTACTACCTAGCTTGTTTTAAACAATTGCTATATATAATTTCCTACCAAAAGATTTTGTGATTGTAATTTGTACCATTCAATTTTCTTAGCATAACATAGAATATAATTGGTATTTTTTGTCATGAATAATTAACTTTACATTTCTATGCAATCCAAATTTTAATTTCAAAAAAGCAAACCTCTATTTTTGATGAATTGTTTCATTTTATATTTCATGGCTTTATATGATAATTCATTGAAAAACATTGGTGATGAATGACACCTATGTTTTTTATTCAATTATAGAAATATATAAGAAACATCCATATGCACATCTTTCCGTCAACAACTATCTCCAAAAAAGTTTCAAAATTCTTTTCATAGAGATTTCGATGTTGGAGTGGAAAAGCACTAATTTTGGAATATAGAAACCTCTTTATTGTAATTACAAAATAGATATCTATTTTTCAAAATTAGAACATTGTTACTCCAACATTGAAATCTCTATCGAAAGAAGTTTGAAACTTTTTTGGAGATAGTTGTTGAAGGAAAGATGTGCATATGGATGTTTTTGCATACCTTTGCAATCAAATTAAAAAATTCACCGCCAATGTTTTTCAATGAATTATTGTATAAAACTATGAAAATGAAATGAAATGAAACAATTCACCAAAAATGAGGGTTTACTTTTTTAATAACTGGAATTTGGTACACTTGATTGGGATTGCATAAGAAATTATTTTCAACTATGCATAAAAAAAATTCTAATTACATTCTATATTATGCAAAGAAAATTGAATGGTACAAATTGCAATCACAAAAAATTTTGGTAGGAGACTATACAATTGGACCATGCTACATTGTTAGAATGTAGTTGCTTCTTGGAAAGCAACAGACAAAATTGCATCCGAATGGGTGCTTCATAAGAGCATCTCCACTAGTAAGGATAAACTTAGCATGCCAAATTGTCTTTGGTGTATCAGTTTTTCAAAAAAGGCCCCTCAATGTTTTATAGCCCCCACCAACATGCATTTAACATTAGTCAACAACTTGGCAAAACCTGATTCCCAAGGTGGAGATCAATGAGACACACAGCCCACGCACATGCTCTTAAATAGCCGAGTTACGCTAGCGCACCGCCAGCTTCTGCCTGGCGTGCCGACGGTTTGAGCCTTGGCGGACTTGGCCACCGCCAGGAGTGGCGTAGCAACAATTTTACCAAGCAAAGCAGCAAACAAAGCAGAAAACATCCTTAAAAACCATTGCGGCTCCCCCGGCAGGGTTAAAATCCGCAAGTAGGCGGCCAGGCGTGGCGGAGTTGTACAGGCGTGGCGGGGTTGCATAGGGGTTTGGTGCGTCTCCGTCACCGCCTGCCCCTACAGCTAACCCTCCCTGCCATTGGCGCCTCGCCACCTGGCTGGGCGGAGGATGCCAAGCGTGGCGGGGGCTGCACATGTGCGTGGGCTGATACAAGGAAATTCAACGTGTGACTCCCTATAGTCCCTAGCTTATAGCTCTGACTAAACTTACTTGTCCCCATTCAATGCCCAACCAGGCTCCTCCATAAAATAGGGGACGGTCTAAATCCTTCTCTTTTTGTTACTACCATGGCTCAAATTAAACAGCCAAGGCACAACAACTTGAGGTGGGTGAAAGCAAGAACACTTGTATTATTTTGCATCACACCTTGCATGCTAATATAGTAATTTAGGCACAAATTTTGAATATAGGATTCAAATGACCTAAGATTTATAGAGAAGGTGCTCATGACCATTGTACACCGTGCCTAATTTTTTTTGCAATTTTCAAAAACCTTTTATTATATAAAGTCAGCCCCCAATTTTATGTCACAAATTTCAAATGAAGGTTTTTAGTACTATTTAGTACCCAAAAAATCAAATTTGGAGTTAAAATTTAGAGGAAATGGTCTTCTAGTAGACTTGTAACTATGCAAAGAAGAAATTTTAAAAATAGCTAATTTTATATTGTGTGGAAGTCCATAAAGAGAGCTTCTTTCTTCTTACATTTTAGAATACATAAAGTGATATTTTGGTGGAACTTTTGGTGAATGACCATATCCAATATAGTTATTACAAATGGTCTATTTCTATTTTAATTTGTTTAATTTATTTTCCTATTTTTAACTAATTAAAGCATCAAAATGTCTATTTTCCTGAGATTTGACACTTTTCTAGTTCTCCCACTTAGAGAATTCTTGTATGCTTTTCCTTCCCTAGATTTATTCATCTTAAAGGTATATTCATTTGCCATATTTTTTTTAAATTAAAAATTATTTTTCTAATTTTAAAGTACTCTAGAAAAAAAAGCATGAGTATTGTGAAAACGCAACAAATAGTACAGGTGTTTTTTGCATTCACCCAGGTGTCATGATTGATTTTTACTATACCGTACATTGACAAATTTATTAATCTCCAACTAGTGGGACACAAAAACACAACCGGGCGTGCCAAACTATGTGCTGAGGCAATATGACTTGCCCCGATGGAGATGCTCTAAAGACTATAGTACCTATATTGTCTCTCACTTCATTATTGTCCATTTTTTGTTTTGTGCCATTGTATTTTACTAAAGCCATGAGCATTAATCTTGTAACACTACCAAGGACACTAAGTGTCCAATGAATGACAAAGAATCTTTGCATGTAGGACAGAAGTGCAATTGTTCATCCCTGGAATTTCGTGCAAAAACGGGAGGCCTTGCACTATAGCTTGACCTCAAATGAATACTTTTGGTTTTCTTAAAGTAGATGATGCACATTGTATAAAAAAGATGCTTTCCGCGGAGACCAACCCATCCTTACAAAGTTAAGGTAGGATGCTCTAAAAGCAACCGGCTTCTTCAAATCAACCCTACAAAATGGTACTGAATAGATATGAGTTGGTCTTTAAATGGACCACTTTAGTCATTGATTGAACCCCCCTAAAAAGTATTCTTTATTGTACGAGCCAGTCATTGGCCTTAATTTCTTCAAATCTCTTTAGAAGTTGTAAGTGGACGCATTTTGGGAGACCTAGGGTTACAAATAGGTACCTACAATTGAAATCTTAGGAAATTCATAACTAATTCAAAAATGCTTCAAAAAATATGAAACCACTTGGGTTCCGTTCTTCATCCATTTTTCTTTCTCTGGAAAATGAGTGAAAAAATATTTCTAATCATGCAAACCTACGAAAAAGGGGGACCAGCCCTTAAATGGTCGCTTTTAGAGCATCCTACCTTAATAGTAGCCCCACCCCACTTGACTTTGACAATTCATGATTAATTCTAGTGAGGTGCTAAAATTCTGAAATTTTCTTGGTTCAATGCAGAGTTCATTCTTCTTTCTACCAAAATTTATATATCAATCTATTTTTCCAGTTCTATCACCTTCCATTCACCATCAGATGTGGTAAATGGTTGCTTTCTGAACCTACTACCTCAGTACAGTGGAAGATGTAAAGATTCGTTTCACAAACAAAAGAAGATACAAAGATTTTGTTTGCGAGCAACTCGGTTACTTCAAAGTACTACAAACGGTTGCCACCACTAGAAAACAATTCAAATAATAATGTTCTTAACTTACACAACCATTTGAATCAAGTAACAAGTGGTGGATTTAGCTGATTCAACATGAAGCCGGCGATGTGTTGCACATCCGCATACTCACGTTCCACTCGCCCTGCAATCTCCTTCAAAAGACTTGCATCCCGCTCTGGATTCCTAATCTTATTTTTAGAGCATGGTTGCAAGAGGTAGCCTTCTAGACGCACATACTCCTCGCCCATGCCTTCCCCAATCACTTCGTCCACGCACGCCACTGCAAGCTCGTATTTCAAATTCAAAGTCGCCATCTGTGGTGCCCCTGCACTTTCCAAGTTTTTCAAAATCTGGGCCACTTCCGCCTTGAAGTCATTACGCTTACACTTCTCCGACTTGAACATCCGGCCATCTTCGAAGACCTCTTTGTACTTGGAGTTTAACAGCGAACCCAGTTGTTGTTGAATCGAGATGGAGCTTTTACAGTCTTGGTGCCACAATTTGCTTAGTATACGCAAATCATATGTCTTCTGATCCTCACCTAAGTTTTGCTCCGCTCTTCTCTCAGATGAAACTCTGGAGGATGTCTCTGTACTGGTATCTGACTTCTGATGAGTCGAGAGCTCAGACTTGTAAATCTGTATATCTTCAAAACCCAAGGTATTCTGATGCATTTGCGCAGCCATTGTTAGAGACTTTTGGTGTTGGATTTGTTCCGCCAAGGTTAGAATATTATTTGGTTGTTTCGACGCTTTGCGATGATGTGTCTCGTTTTTGAGCCCGTTTGCGGATTTCGGCTTGGCATGGTTGGTTCCAAAGAGCTTGGCATTCAGTTTGTTTGATAAAGGAAAGGTGTGTAGGGTTTTGAGTGCCGTCTGTTTGTACTTTGTTCTAGGCGTGGTGTCCAAGCTTTTGTTTGGCGATTGCAGGTACACAGGCGTGTGTTGTTGCGTCATGGGCCTTCTGTTGCCTTCGATGAGCTTGCGGTGAAGCTCGTGTGACGGAGAGATGAGCTCCATCAGGTGAAGGTCGTCCGAGTCGTTGGCTTTGTACATGGGCATGCGCGCTAAGAAATTCGGCATGCGAGGGTGCAGAGCGCATACTTCTTGCGCGTGCACCAAGCTCTTCTGCGGCTTGCGCGATCCGGGCTGGATAGTCACTGGTGAAACACATGCAAATGGTATCAATATACTATAAAATTTCTAAATTGTTGAAAATAAGTATTCAAAAAATCAACCCTAGATTCTCATAAGGAGAGTTTGTACATTTTAGGAAAGGATATGTAGTGGTTGGTTTTTAAATCATGTTGCAATTTGTTGTAGATTTATTAGGAGGATTTCAAATTTGTGTACCTCGAGTCATTCCTATTTGTTGTAATGAGAGCCAGCTAATTTAATTGTTGTCAATTTTTGTTGCATCTTTGAGTCATTGTAGATTGTGCCTTAGAATCCAATTCATCACTCTTGATTTTATCAAGAGTTTGTAGAGAGGTTGCATATTGTTTTGTCATCTTATCATCTTTCCATTGATAATATACAAAGAGTCAAAAAAGTTTAACAAAGTTTGAAGGATAGAATGCTTAGAATTTAGAAAGCTTGCCTATCTTGGGTAAGTTGTATGAGAATGTGTACTAGTTGATTCCAATTTACAAAGAAAAGGAT
Source organism: Neckera pumila (assembly GCA_963969595.1). NCBI lineage: Eukaryota > Viridiplantae > Streptophyta > Bryopsida > Hypnales > Neckeraceae > Neckera > Neckera pumila. The sequence goes on from OZ018413.1 coordinate 22,470,553, forward strand.
TTAGGACTCTCAAATTTAGGATAATTTGAAGATTGTGTACCTTATAAAAATTTTGCTTGATATATTTGATGCATTGAGAAATGACTAATGCGTTACTCAATCTTTGTATTGTAATTTAGTTGTACCTTATGAGTTATTGTAGATTGCAACATTTTTTAGAGGCTCATTGTTGCATCCAAGAATCTAAATCCATTATTTGCATGTTATTTTCTTGTTAATAGCATAGCTAAGAGTTTCGTAGGGATTGAATGGGAGTAGAAGAATGTTAGTAAAACCAACCAATTTTTGACCAATCATTCTAGAATATGAATGTTGGTTTAAACAAAAAGGTGCAGGCTTACAAGGTGTGAAGTATGTTGTTGTACTACATATGTATAATGTTGGAGAATTAAGTGTTTATACAAATAAAACAAAGTCATGGCACTTTGTTGCTTGGTTGATGCATAAAAAATAATTTTTAATTTTGTAGTGGCTTTTTGTGTCCAGAAATTGCATGATTGGAAAAGATGCAATGCTAGCACTTCATCACCTTTTGGAATCTATTTCTTGGTGCTTGGTTTTGCAACTCCCAAAATCAAGTAACATTTTTACACTATACGTATGGACAATAAAATAATGATATAATAATAATATTTATTATAATAATAATAATAGTAATAATAATAATAATAAATAATAATAATAATAATACTTTATTGATGAAATTGTATTGAAATGTTTACATCAATTCCCTAAATTGATGAAAAATTAGGATATGGATGAAAAAGTGACCATTTGTATCATATGGATAGAATTATAGCATTGTGGATAACTATAATATATATCCAAACGCAAGTTGATTTAAATAGTGCAAGATTATTCATACTATATAATTGAATTATGGATGAATGTGATAATTAGTTGAATGATATTCAGATTGAATTTTAATAAAAATCACACAAATTGAAGCTAGTATCATATGATTTTATTCAAAGAATTGCGTGCTTCCATATTTGTCTTAACCTTTAAAGTACCACTGTCCGTGAATGGGCATTTTATGAATTTGGAGAGTACCTTCGATCACAATTTTTGGCATACTATTTTTAAATTTATTTCAAAGATAGAAAAATAGATTTATTCAATGGAAATATAATTCAAATAATCAATTCCAAAAAGAACATGTTATACCACCCCAAGTAATCATAATTGAACTCATGTAGCAAAAGAATGTCACAAAAACTTGAAATAACTTTTTACCAAATTAGTTTTTCATAGAATGTATTTATATCTACATGGAAAGCTTCACCCATTTAGACTATCTAGAAATGTGGGAGTTATTGAGATGCTCTTGTTTTACAAGCATCTTTTAGAAAAAATAACATTTAGAATTTGCTTTTGAACTCAATGTTTACAATTTATGGAAAAAAAAAGTTTTTTAGGGTTTAAATTGTTGGATACAACGCACTATTAAACACTGTTGCAATTGCCATGTTTTAATTCCATTCAAGACCTACTATTGATTTTTTTTCTATATATTTATTTCTACTTAAAGAATTTTTTAAAGAATGAAAATCAACTTTCATTTTTTGAAATTTTTTTCTTATACATTCAACTCAATTCTCCACCATAATGATTTTTACCACAAAACTCTAGTGAAAAAAATTTAGTTAAGAAGAAACTAAAATTGAATGAATCCTACCCTAGCAAACTAATTCTAGCCTTACAAACTCAAATCTTCAATCCAATCAAGCACTCGAGATGTAGTATATGAGATATGAAGGCTAAAAGATGATCCCATTTACAAAACTTAAAGTTAAAGTCAGTTGAAGACTATATAAAAATTGGACATATTTTCATCTTTCAAATTGCAATTGGTCCATAATGATAGGATTTACTAATTGGTCTACTAAAATAAGATATTCTCTATATTATCAATGACACTGATTCATGAAGATAGGATCTTCTCTATATTATCAATAACACTGACTAACGTGAAAGTAATTAGATTAAATTGATTGCTTTAGAATTTCACCTCTTATATATCATCTTGCAACTTCAATGATTGATTTGAGTGAAATTTTTATTTATAAGGGTCCAGATATCCTTTTAAGGTTAGAAATATTTCAAATGCATTTTCAAATATAAATAGTTTTAGAACAATGAAAACAAGAACATAAAAATGTAATGGATTATTTTCAAAAGTCTTGGCACTTCATCAGTTCACCCACCTCCAAGAGTTGCAGTTGCCATACGAGTTACTAAAACCATATGAACGACCCTTGAGAATTGTCTCGAGAATTGTACTTGTATGGAGTCACAATATCTACAGTGATTTAACCCCTAAATGTCCAAGGCCTGTTTTGGGCTTCCTGGAATTTGCTCTAAATTGAACAAAAAATGCCAACATTTTGATAAGTTGTATCAGTTTTTTTTGAATTGTAACCGTACAAATTCAAAATGGACATGTTAGAGATCTCATAGGAAAAGAAAACACAACAATTGCACTTATGGAGTGAAAGATTATAATGTTTGACCATGAAGGTGCTAAAACTGCAAAAATCTTTCAATCTTCTTTTAACAAGTCAAATCTAAAAAGTTGGCGACCAAAAAAATATAAGGTTAAAGGGCCTAATTTGTATAACCCCGATCAATTTATGGCTTCTTCAAATCTACTCTACAATTTTTTTAAATGACTTCTGAATGTGATTTTTTCTCCAAGATCTACACCAAATAGTGCAATTAGGTTGCCCCACACTAATTTCTCATATCTTACACTTTTACTGCTGTAAAGAAGATTTTCATCACTAATTATTGCAAAAAATATATATTTAAAAGACCTTGCAACCACTACAAAGCTGCCAAAAAATAAATTAACAACCTTCAAGTTGTAAACCATGTGAAATTCAAGCATGGTCAACATATAGTCTAGGGCAACCTAATTGCACTATTCAATGTAGTGTATTTGAGACTGATTTCCAAGAGCTCTCAACACTACGGGAAGTCAAGATTGCAAATGGGTACAAAAACTTGAATAGAAAAATCACTATCATTTACTTTCAAGATCGGATTTTTGGTTCTAAAATTAGACTTCAATAAGAACTTTCTAAAAATATAAACTACTAAAAATAGCAACTTGGTTAGGTTTTATTTGACTTCAAAGTTTTGCAAACAGCACGTTTGGGTGCCTTGGGCATTTAGGGGTTAAGCAAGTGGCGGGAAGCCTTGCTCATCTCCAACACCAACAAGGGTGAGTACAAGATTCTTCAACGTGGGGGAATGTGGGACACCTATTGTAACTCCCCCTGTTAGGAATCAGGCATATACCTTAAGTTACGACATCCTCTGTGATGTCTTTCTAAATGTGTAACTAGATGCACGCATACTTTACAGAGATAGAGAAACAGAACATCACTTGCTACATTTTGAATTAGCTTTGTATCCAGGCTGCATACAGAAACTCACATTTTTACAAACTTACTCCTAAAAAGATCCAAGTCGTCAGCAAAAAAAAAGCAGGTATTTCAAGTAACAAGGACGGCCAAGACGAGTAGGTCTTGGCTGTTATAGTAAATTATAACATTATCTTATCTATTGATCTCCACTGCTAAACTTCACACGACACAGCATTCCTATATATTAAGCTGCTTTGGAAGATGACACAACAGCTCCTCTTTTCGCCTCTATTTGTTACATCTATTCATGTGTCACCAAAATCATTCATACCAGGAGTATCTCAAACTCAACACTCTGTTAAACCACAAACTATACTAAACTTTCTCTACGAAGCTGAAGGAAATGCTTTACGTTACCAATGGCATGTCCATTTTGTTGAGCTGCGTTTTCAGGAAGTGATCAAAGTAGTCCTTTCTCACAGGATGTTCATCTTGAGGTCGATTGTATGGGGTCCAAATAGGTTCACCAACAAAGAGCCTCATTGCCTGCATCCAGTAATGAAAGGAAGTTTCAATCAATGATACAGTTTCTGCAGCATTGAAATATACCAGGATACTCTATGATTGCAAAACACACCTAATACGGAGGAATAGATAGACTAGTTTCTGTAGGACCAAGAAGTCCAAACTCGACCACTTCCTTTTTTGGGAGCTTCACTGGGTCATGTGGGGACTATCTTCAGTCCACTTTTATTTCTTTTTAACAAAGACATGCAATGTCCTGCACCGATTCAAGTGACATAAAACTTGACCTCATCGGAATTCTATTATTCGCAATATGATCAACCAGAATAATCATTTTATATTCATGAATCCTTTCTCCTCCGGGAGGTCAACTGTGACGACGGAATTCAGACATAAAAATGCTCAGTCATGCATACCTTGAGGTAATTGGTCTCATCAAGAGTAAAGCGGTGATAACATCCTGCAGGTAACACAATCATGTCACCCTTGTGCACCCAGATCCTGATCCAACGATCCACTGGGTCGCGGACATCAAAGTAGCCACTACCAGCCAAGCAGTAACGAATCTCCTCGTCTGTGTGTATGTGCTCCTCGAAAAAGTTTTTTATTTTCGCCTCATAATTGGGTAGAGTGGAGGGAGATACCTCTATCAGGTCCTATGACATCCACACATTCACACATCTCAGATAGCACAGGGGAAAAGAAAAATGCCTCGTGCCAGCGAATTCTGCAAGCGATATCGGCATTGGTCGAAACCACTCGTTTTGGCGCCATATCACCAACGGAGCCAAAAACAAGCCATTGAGATGTAGTACCTGGACCACAAGCACCGACTTTCTACTCCAAAGCAAAATGGACAATCGGACATGGAGACTAACCTCATAACTATAACCTCTCTCTTTTCTAATTTGTTGCAGTTTAGGATCAGTTTCGTAATTGTCAGCATCAAGCACCCAGTGCAGCACTCCGAGCGCTGCAAATGCAAAGAGGAGACCATCCGGTTAGTGGAGACTTAGTACATCAAGTAACTGATTGGAAGGCAAGAGAACATCAGTTGCTCTGTGAAGATCGAAAATGGCAGTGACGAGCTTCCTATCAATTTAGGTTCCAAAATACCACTGCCAGTGAGTCGATCCCACCAGAATATTCAGTTTGAAGACTGTAAAAGCAACAAAGCATGGCAGCAAGAGCAAATAAAGAAGTAATTAAAGACTACAAGACCTGCAAGCTTCTCCAAAGAAACATATTCAGGGGGGTTGCGATGGTGAGGTTTCCGTTGGTCTTCTGATGAATCATCCATGTACCAAGCCTCCATGGGCGCTTTCTGCACCTGCATGGACCAACAAGCGGTTTAAGGAACCTTGGCCTACTTTTCGGATACAACATACATTAGGTAACGATCGATGCGTAAAACATACTGCAATTTTTCACCGGAGTTTCTAATAAGCGCAGAAAACTGCAGATACATGAGTACCCTGATAGTGAACAGAATTTTTCAAATGTACAAAACAGAGCTCTCCAAGTTACACCTTTTTGTACCACAGGTGAGTGTTGAGAAGAGGAAAAGAATAGTTGATCAAGCCCGGTAAAAAAAACCTATTTTGTTGTAACTAATTGAAACAAAATACCGTATACAGTAATTCATTGATTAATGAAGCAATTATCGATAAAAGTATCTATGAAGGTTTACGACTGAAAACAGAGGAGTCTCCAAAGCCTGCTCTCCAAAGCAAGCCATCAATTCATACTCTACAAGCCGCGATTCGTCACAACCTCTAATTAACCAAAGACAACCTTAGGGCAAGAACTAAAACCTCCAAAAACAACAGCAAAAGAGCACCTCCCAACCTCTTCCCCAATACAATAATACACAACGAAACTAAGACAAACTACACAAAGTACGCAAATTTCCCCTCTAACAAACAGTAATTCTTCCCTTGAAACAACACTCCACAACACCAAAGTATAAACTCACGCTGCAGCAAAATTCCACCCATCAGCTTGTTCAACACCCTTTCCAGGTCCTCGAAATATGCTACACAAGCTCGATATGTAATTCTCCAAAGGTTTAACAGAAAAAAAATTCCAAATTAATTTAAACGAAAGCCTAAACTCACAGCACACCAGCATTCCAGACAAAACAACCATAAAAAACCGAACCCACCGGCATAAAAAACAAAATTATCAATTTCGGCGGCGAAAACAAACCTCGAGTCCCATGGCGGATACGGACGGACACACTTTTTTTTTCTCTCTTAGTCCGGTGTTTCCCTCTCCACTCTCTGGGTTCACTCTCTTGGGTTCAATCTCTTGGGTTCACTCTCTAAGTTTTCCCTCTGGGTTGTCTCTCTGGGTTCACTCCCTGGGTGCGCTCTCTTGGGTTCACTCTCTGGATGCGCTCTCTTGATGCGCTCTGGATTAAAACCCTTACGGCGTATCATGTGAAAGCCGGATGACACCGCAATTGACGAGTTTTGTGAGGCGGGGATGGGCGGCATTGCGCGGAACCTGCGGGCTCTATGATCACCGTGTGTGAGAGGCGATCGTACTGAACAGTGGCAGACTCGAAAGGCAAGGACGCTGCTCGCACACGTTCTTCTGCTGTTCCTGGTAAGTTGCGGTCCTCGTCTGTCCGTGCCCTCAGTCGCTCCCCCTCGCCTTCTGGTTCATGCACCTGTACTTTTCCAGGGCTGCTGCAGTGCAGTGCAGTGCGGCCTCGTCGTTTCCACCTGTTCGCTTGCGACTTGGTAGGGGCTTGGCCTTTCTTTGGGGGCTCAAATATCCAACAAAATCCTGGGGTCAACCTCACTGCAAACCTTGAGGAAATTGAACCGTGTCTTTCGCTTAGGGAAGGAGGATATCCATTATACCGCCCATCCAGGGATTAACCCCTAAATGACGGACCTATGACCATTGATTTCAAACTTCACTGTCCATCACTCAATTTGCTACCATTTTGCAACTAGATATGTATGAAAAATTTTATTTTTATTTTTCAGAGATGAAAGTACATGTTTTTTTTACTTCAGGAAAAAAATTAGATTTTTTTGTGGAAAATTAATTTTTTTAAGAATTTTTGAAGAAAAAGTGAAGATAAATTATATTAAATAGAAAAATGTTTTAAAAAATTTGAAAATTTCACCATAACTATATATCACAATGGCAAACATCATGGTGTAAACTCAATTTCCGTGTCATTCTATAATTAGAAAATAATAAACATTGAAAATACACCCAATGTTCAAATTGCAATAAAATATGCAATTTTAGGAATTTTTTCAAAACTCAAATTGGAGGTGAAACAAGAGTAGATGACCTTCATTTCAATAGTTTGACTCACTCAAAAAATATCATTTTTGTGGAGAAATTTCAGATTTAAAGCAAGGAGCAACAACTTTCCAAAATACTCTAAAATAGCATCTTTTGTGATCCATTTTTATTTTTTAACTTCTCATTTTCGTGAAGACAAAATTTGGAAAGAGTACAAACTCAATTGGATACTCTTCATAACCCAATGTGAAAAGGTCAACAAGGAGAAGGAGGATGAAAAAATGCTTTTGAACTCTCTTGGCTCAACACTATTGTCATCAGAACGCCACGGAATGGTGTCCGCGGCGTTCCAGAGTTAAATGAGATTTGAAGGCAAGAGAAGGACATTTTAGGCCTATTCTCTTTGCTTGTTCCTTTGTTATAAACTAACGATATGCTGTGAGAAATTTAGAATCTTTCAAAATAATAATTATAATTATTATAAAACAAAACAAATAACTTAAATATATATGTATGTATATATATGTATGTGTATATATATATATATATATATATATATATATATGTATGATTTTTTTTTAAACTTTTTTTTTTATTTTTTTTTTATATTTTTTTTTTTATTTTTTATATTTTTTTTTATATTTGTATTTATACATATATTCAAAAAATATATTATAGTATCTGACATAGTAGAATTTCGACTACGTCAGATTGCTAATGTGCGAGTTCTCATAGTCCAGGAATTCTAGATAACTCGCGAGCTTCTTTAGGGCCTCAAGTCTTTCCTTAGTGGACTCCTTTCAATTTCCAGCAACATGAAACTGACCCAAAATCATCAAAATAAATACTTCAGTATAGTAGAAGGTACTTTTTTCAAAAAAAAATAAATTTTGTAATGTTAGCAATTTTTTGATTAGACATGTAATTACTATGAACTTTTAAAGTGAAAACTTTTTAGGCTACTAAAACCATTATATTGTTTGGTCATAAAATTGAAATCTAGAGAATCAATAGTCAACCAATCTCAATTAGGTATGAAAATGGTGTCATTGCACTGTAAGGGATACTTTCAATAAAAGTCAACTTGTCCAAAATGGACATGGCAATTTGGGTGTTTTCACCTTATCTCTACATATTTATTTAGTATTTCAATTTGCAAATCTTAAAAGGTATAGATACGAGATTCTATTGGGACATGGGGCGTTGTAGAAATGTATACGTTGAAATAGACAAGTCAGCCCATTACATGCATAATGGTTGCTTTGGCCCCATGGGACCATTGAAATTTTTTATTTTTTTTCCTACAAATAAATAAAATGCGAAAGAAGGCAATAGCAATGGAAATCACAATTTTCATTGCCAAAATACAACATGAAATTGTTCTCACTGTCTGAAGTCTGTTGTCCAAATGGCCCAACAAAAAATGTAGACCATTCCAAAACAAACAATAAGTGCATTTAAAATGCTTGTCTTACTGGCCTAAAATAGAATTACAATATACTCTAAAACAACTCAAAAATCACAACCTTAAATTATCCAGTTTTAGTTATGGTCTTACACTAAAAATGAAGAAATTACACAAAGTTATCCCTTAACCATCACATGAGTTTTAATATTGACCATTAAGTAATTGCTTTGTCACCAAATTTCTATTTATCCCATTTATTAAAAACTATGACTTTAAATTCATTGTAAGGCTATAGTAGGGTCATCTCATAAGTGCTTGAGCAAAGTATTTGAAATGAGTTGAAGTGCTTGAAGTGAATACTCATTTGTCCTATTACCAGTGGTCATTTGACACGAATTTACCATAGTAGCACAATTTGTTAAATAATTGTAAATTAATGGACTAATCCACAAAATTGATCCTTATTTTTTAGAGGGAAAATGAATGGAGAGGATACCCCAAATGTTGCACATTGCAAGGACAAGTGTCAAGTGGAGTTAAGGACCATTTTGAGTAATATGCAGCTTTATTTATAATACTATAGAGGTGGCTACATTACAAGTGGTCAATTTTGGGTATACTTTCTATTGTTTTAACTTCTTCTCTATGGCATGTTTTGATACTACTATTGTCATTTTTTCATATGCATCCAATGGATTTTGGCATCACCTACATGACACTTTTAGCACCCTACACCTTGCATCTTTAAAATTTTGTAATTAACTCATAATGCATCCAAAAATTATGGAACCACTTGGATTTTGATTCATAGTCCTCACCAATGTGCAAAAAACTATTGTTCTAGGGCATATTGATTATCCACAGAGCTTGTTCGTGTGATTTTAGGTGAAGTTACCGTACAACAAAAAGATCAACACATTTCAATTATGCCTAATTTCTTAAGTCAAATTAAGTGTTTTTTCCCCGAGCAATTTGTGGCTCAAAAAATACATACAATTATTTTTGGAGGGAAACCTGAGCTACAAATTTTCCTATTTTCAGTGGATGAAAGCACTCAAATTGTTATACTAAATAGTGCAATTAGGTTGCCCCAGACTAATATCTGGACATTCTACACTATATCAATATCCGAGTTACTCTAGAAGGATGCAGAGATGTGGGGAAATATGTGGGTTGGTACACTAATTAATGGCTCGGGATCAGAGAATGGCTTGTGCTTCCATCTAGATAAGCCATGAGTCATAACATGAATAACATGAGGTAATTTCTTTGGCGTAAGGCAACCTAATTGTCAAGGCAACCCAATTGCACTACTTAGTGTAAGGTAGAACCACCCATAACCGACCAAATAAGCAATTCCGACATAATTTGGAGTAGTACAAGGCAAAGGTGCATATATAGAAAAGACAAGGATTGCAAAAAAATTGATAATTTTATCGCCTGAATTGAAATTACTACGAATTTTTAAAGTCAAAAGTTGGCCTTGACCTATGTCCAATGTATAGAGTCTTTCAATTCCAATCATTTAGAAGACTACTGATTGTTCACTTTGGCACTCCAAACCAAGCACATGTGTCGAGACAAGAATGGTGGAATTGATGGTTGGAAACCAACACTTAATAGTTGGAAATGAGTGCTAGCCTCTATTGCATTTATGAAATCCTATTGAATGACAATGGGGCGGTGGTTGGTAATGGGGGGTTCTACCTTACATCATCTACAATAGGGACAATATGGCTCAATTAAGGTACACAAGCCTACTACCACCCTGATTTGCAATCTAAGTATATTGGGACCAATTCCAAGAAGGGCATGTATTTTTCAGAGGTGTGTGCTTGTTTTACAAATCAAACCCAAGAGGAACTATAATTTTTCGATCAAAATTGTAATTTCTGTGATTTTTTGAAGTGTCAACCCTGAAATTACAAAACCGCTTGTAGACTGGAGTCATAAACATCATACTAACAACCCACAACCACCCTTCTATGTATCTATTAGCACGTAAGTATGGACCAATGAAAAATTGACACATTATTCTTTGTGATATCAATGCTCTGATTTTATTAAGAAAGTGAGTGGACTTGGATGAGTGTAGTGGCGGAAATGGGACCAAAAATAGGATGGCAGAAATAGGAAGCTGGCGACTTTAGGCTGATTTACCTTATAGATGACAATATACACTTGGAATGAAGACATGTGTTGTCATCCATGTTTTGTTTGTTTCATCTATATCGATGGATGTAAATAGCTTCATGACTCCACTACAGATTGCTTTCATAAAAAAAACACTGGTCGGTTAGAATGACCAAGTTCAGTTTCAGGCTTGGATGACCCATAAATGAATTTGTACATACAATTTGCATAGGTACAATGTTGCAACTTGCAACAGTTGCAAGTGGCATGCCTGTTGCTCTGAAGTAGTTGTAACGAACTTCCAATGAGTTAAGTTAGGTCACTTTGAATGAGCAGGTAGCAGGCTATGGCCATCTACAGTATGGCAAGGAAGCTTCAAAACCCACACTAATTGCTGCCCTACACCAATAATATTCGGGTGGTGAATCAGTCAAAGGACAGGATTCGTATTCTTCTACTTTACAGTAAGGTCTACTTCATATACCAATTGCCTATTTGAGGCATTCAATTTTCTTGGTACAGTACAATGTGTACTATAATTGGTATATTTTTGGAAAGCACATTTAAAATTTTTCTTTTATGTAATCCCAATCAACCATATCAAATTTCAATTTCAAAAAAGCAAAATTAGTCTGTCTTGTGTCTTTGTGTCTGTCCTTTGTGTGTTCCTTTGTTGTCCCACCAGGCCACTTGTGACTGGTGATTTTGTAATTCTTTCCTTGGCAATGAAATCCTGTTTCATCTGTTTCAAAAAGCAAAAAATAAATTAATAAATAAATAAAAATCCCATTTCTGGTGAATTTTTTAAATCAATTTTCATAGTTTTACATAATATTTTATTGAAAACAATTGGTGATGAGTTTTTTAAATTTGATTTCATAGATATGTAGAAACATCTACATACACATCTTTCATAATTAAAAACACCCCATTAAAAAACCAATGACCTAGGAAACATTCAATGTGAGGAGTTATATGACTCAAAATTTGTAAAATAGATATCTTTATATTTTAACTAGATTTTGAAATGTGACCTTCACACTATAACTAATTTTGTACATTTTAGCATGATGGTACAACTACTTTTTCAAAATCTAGCTAAAATATAAAGATATCTATTTCACAAATTTTAGGCATATGACGCCTCACATTGAACTTCTCCTAGGTCATATTTTGGATATTTAATGGGGTGTTTTTTAATATGAAAGATGTGCGTATAGCTATTCCCTACGTATCTATAAAATTGAATTAAAAATATTCATGACTAAATGTTTTCAGTAATATATTATGTAAAACTATGAAAATTAACTTCAAAAATTCAACAAAAACTATAATTTTGCTTCTTTGAAATTGAAATTTGGTATGCTTGATTGGAATTGCATAAGAATTGGATGTTAATTATGCAAGATGAAAAATTCCAATTTTTTCTATATTTTGCAATAAAAATAGGAATTGCTCAAATCGGCAATTTGTAAATGAAGTAGACCTTATTGTAGATCAGAGTTTCAACGTTCAACCAGTGTTTGGGAAATTTTTGGAGCTCCTCCAGCTCATTTCTTCCTTCCGCCTATTTCTTGCAGTATCCGTCAATTTCTCACTGGTCAATTTCCTTCAAACTGAAATTGGCATTGGCTAAATTGCTAAATTCCTCTAATGTAAATTTTGCCTCTTTGACAAAAATTGAACTTGACATCACCATTTGAAGGTTAAAGATCCTCCCAACTCATCCAATATGGGTCAAATCACATTCAAAGGTACCATTAGAATTACTTTGCTAGGACATGACTTGAGTTCTTTTTTGAACTTTTAAAGCTAAAAATTCCTTTGATATTGTCATTTTTAAGAAAAAAATTAGATGAATAGTATTGCCATGTGTCCCTTTAAAAAATTGGAGACAAAATTTTATAGAAAAAATCCTTAAATCACCAATTTTAAGGCTAAATTTAGTGATTTTTTTACAATATAACACTTTGGAAAGATATTTTCATCCAAATTTTTATACTTTTCAAATATACAAGTGTTTAAATCTTGTGATTAAATCTTGAACTAAAGTGATTACAAGTATTTAAATCTAGTGATTAAATCTTGAACTAAAAATAGATTAATTTTTTAATTAATTAAATGTTTATTGACAAATTATTAATTTCATCTCATACAAAATTTAGACATTCAAATCCAAAAATAGCTTATGTAGTGACTTTAAAGTCAATAATATGTTAATACATACATTTTTTGTTTTAACACAATCATCATTTGGATTATTTTTTATATTGAAAAGGACATTTACAAATTTTTACTTTTGAATATTATAGAAAATGAAAAAGTATTCAAATTGTAGAAAAATAGTCCTTTTTCATTCTATCATATGATTACATGTATACATGATTTTTTTGGATTCTGTCACATTATTATTAATCAAAAAATAGAACCCTTTTCTACTATTGAAAAAACTGACATATTGACATTAAAACTTCAATTGGAACTATAATAAAGAATTTTTTATTTTCTTATAAATAAAGCAGTATTGGGCTCAATATGACTTGAAATACTAATAAAAAAGGACTTAAATACCTATAATTAATAGATTAGTATTAAAAAATGATAGCTAAAGAAAATTACATTGCAGATTTTAGTGAAATTGACCCCTTTTGTGGTACATTTGAGTGTGATTTAACCTATATGGAGTTGAGAATAATAACCAAAAATTTGAATGATGTCAAAAGAGTTTAGGAATCTAAAATATTCACCTTCTTCAAATGGTTCTTCTCATGCCCTTGTAAGCACAACTTAGAATTGGTATATAAATGTTAAAACTTAGTGGAATTCTTTCACAAGACAATGGCATCTACTAGCATACTGTCATAATGTTTTTTCTAGTTCTTCCAAGGCCAATTGCATGGCACTATATTTTTTGTTGTCATGTAATTTTGAAGTTTTTACTTAACTTAATCTTGCATAGAGTAAGCCCTTTCACACGTCTCACTTATTGACACTTTTTAATTTCAACAAAGGTTACAAGGTCAAGCTATTTCAATTTCAAAGTTGAACTTCAATGATTTGAAGCCATAAATGATATTCAAAAGTTTTGCCCATCCACATGGTACGGAGTACATCTTTGTAGCTTAAAAGCTAAAATTCTTACTAATGCTTCTAACAAGGGAAGAAACATCTTTCTTCTTTGGATTTTCTCATATTCGTATTGCTGCAAAAGAAGATTAAGTTCTACAACACCCTATGGTGCTAAATCAATTTGCCTATGAGACATGTAAATTAGGCTAAGGACTTTAACCCCTAAAGGACCATTGTCCCTTTGGGGACAAATTAGACTTTAGCCACGTACCTATGGTTGAAATTTTTGTCATGATTTGTCATTTATTGAAGATAGAAAAACTAATTAGCTTTGTGGAAATAAACTTTGTTTTCAATCGGTGCTTGGAAGTAAAAGTTATGCCAAAATAAGTTCAAAACAGGGGAGATTCAGCAGCAAAAAAATCCACAAAAATTTGAACCTTTAAAATAGTTTTCCTTATAGATTATATTTTTGTCTACATGGAAAGCTTTGATTCATTTCATTTGGATAAGTGATGTGAAAGTTATGGGCAATCTTGTTTTTTGGATAATCATAGCAACTTTTTGAGAAAATAATGCATTGGATTCATTTTTGAATTAAATTTTTACAAGTTTAAAAAAGAAGAAGTTTCACATGGTTTCTTTTTCTATTAGAAAATCTCAACATTGGAATTAGTATGTTTCAATTCCATCTTAAAGATATTCATAATTTAGATTTTCCTTCAATCTCATACCTAGTTTCATTTAATAATCTTTTTAAGAATGAAAATTAAATTTTAAAATCTCCTTTTATCCTAGGTTCTCTACTCAATTCTCCACTATAAAGATTTGAACCTCACAACTCTATAGTGCAAAAAATTTAAGTTAAAAAGGTTCAAAGTCAAATAATCTAGTTAGACACATAGGTTGCAAAAAACATGTTTTCTTCACTTAAAACAAAAATATCTTGCAATTTGTATGGCTAGATTTTTGAAATTCATTCTACACCTTTTTGTACTAGTTAGGTGTAAGATACTAGGGTTAGATGTGCAAAAAATTCAAGTTTTTTCACTCTTTGCAATAGAAATGGCTATTTTGAGCGTTTTTGGCAAAGAAAAGGCCTTGGTCATTTAAGGATTCAAAACATCAATGATATTATTGTCTTCCTAACCTTTTAAAGCCATACTAACTGCCTCAATATAAAACTTTTGAAATTTTAGGACAAACTCCAAATTAGCACTTATAGAATCCCTAATCATTTTAACATTGTGGAATTTAGACCTTCATATTTCACTAGGCAAGGGATAGAAGTAACTAGCTAAAGGACATATTTGAAGAGGACATAAAAACTCCTAGTTGAATAAATGTATTTTTGTTCAAGTCATAAGAGTCAAGAAGAAAGCACATCCTAATGGAAACCATTTCAATTTTCACTCGCAATAGATCCAATAGTAGAGATATCAACAAGTTTTACATTAAAAAATCTTAGACAATTTCAAAAATATGTATAGAACATCAACTAAGAAACAAAAAATATAAATAAGTTTAAAGTTATGCAACATAGCAAATAAATAAAGAATGGAAGCATCTTTATAAGGAGAATTACACAAATAAATAAGGACAAATTCTAAAGAATCACCCAAATTAGTCACACTTGCCATTTAAACAACCAACAAATTTTATGATATCTTTTTAGTTTTTTTTAACATCATTCAGTTCATTTGGAAGGATTTCCAAGGTAAATTTCTTTTTGATGGTTTCTTGGGATTAATAGCCAATACATTCAACATAGAATCCATTGCAAAAGATATTTTTTTACAAAATTTGTCTTTTAGGCCTCAAAGGCAGCTAGGTTTGTTCTATGAGCATTACAATGAGTGGAAGTAAGGAATGGATTTATTTTTTTTAGCCGAATTTGCCACATTTGTATTCTTCCCAACCACGGTAAAAGCTCTATTGGATCCAAATCCAAACCATTTATTTATTAGGCCAAAGAACTTAGAATCTCTAATTTTATCCCAAATTTGTCTTTGAATGACCATTTCACACAAGAAAGACCAAGACCATTTCAACACAACGTTTTCATTATAGTAAAGATTTTGAGTGATGGAAGCTTTGTAAGAACAAAAAAGATCACATGATAAATTTTGAAATTTGTGAAAAGAGAGAGTTTTCCACAAAATAGGCAATCATGAATAGGATTAGCATTGCTTCATTTCAATTGCAAATTGGATTCTTGGTATGATTTTTATGATTACCCTTATGCTTAGCACAAACCACTTTTTTTGTTTTGTACTCTTATTGTGGTCTTATAAAGCTAAAATCTTAATATTTGTGGCCTCAGTGGTATATAAAAAATTAGCTCTACCCTCTTTACAAGTCTTCCAAAATCCTTCACAAGTCACAATTGAACTCTATCCAATCATGCAAATCATATCAAGAATCTTTCTAGTTTAGATTGGCTTTTATAATGTCATTGGATTTCTTGTTAAGAGGTGTAATGGTGAATAAAAAATAGATCTATGCATGTCCACCAAGTTTCTTCAAGATCTAGCTCTAAAAAGCATAACATGTATGCTCCTCTATTTTTTAGCCATAAAAAATTAGAAGTACCCAAACAATGGGAGAAAAAGTTAGGAAATTATTCTTTGCAGCTTGCAGCAATTGGAAAGACTTCAAACTCTAGAACCCTTGAGGCTTGAAAATCAAGAACAACATTTAAATATCCTACAAAGACTCCAAGAAATAGAAACAACCTCTATTAGAGAGGCAATGAAAACCAAGACAAAACAAACACATTTTTGTTGGATTTTTATCGAACCAACATAAAAATGATTTGTCTTCATTGAACATGTTTTTTTGGCCTACATCGACACATTAAATTGGTTCAATGTAAATCAACAAAATTTTGTTAAATTTTTAGGGATTTCAAGCATCTTCTGGAATCTTTTGAATTTTTTTTGAAATTCTTTTAGAATCTTTTGGAAGTCTATTAGAATTTGCTGGAATCTATTGAAAATCAATTAAAATCTATTGGAAGCTTTTAGAAATCTATTCAAGAGTATTAATATTTTAGAAGGTGGGGGCAAAGAATATCTTTCATATGCACCAAATTTTATGACATTTGGAAATACGAGTAAAAAGTTATGGCCTAATATGTTAGTTTTTTTCGTAACTGGGCAGTCCAGGCAGATCATAAAAAATCACTTTTTTCAAAAACAAAAAATTGAAATTGGTTTTCTAGAGTTTTATATAGTTAACAAGCTTTGAACCATCTCATTTTGATCAATGAG
Organism: Neckera pumila; assembly: GCA_963969595.1. Classification (NCBI taxonomy): domain Eukaryota; kingdom Viridiplantae; phylum Streptophyta; class Bryopsida; order Hypnales; family Neckeraceae; genus Neckera; species Neckera pumila. The sequence goes on from OZ018413.1 coordinate 22,487,601, forward strand.
TCAAAAGTTATGAAGATTTTAAGTTGCAAGCAGTTGTGGATTCTCTACTCTAAAATAAATTTTGAAGTCCTTTATCTTACTCAATTCTCAATATTTTTTGAAAGAAATAAAATCCTAGGATGTAGATTATTTATTACAACATTGCCACCATTGGGATTAGCATTTTTCAATTCCATAATTAAATTCTTGAAAATTTTGTATTTTGAATCATTCTCTACTACTATCTACTTATTATTTTTTTCCTATATGTTATACAATTCCAAATGAAGTGAAAATTTTCAAGCATGTAACCAACTTGTCTAGAAAAAAGAATCCAAAGAAGCACCATCATTTTGGACATTTTTTCATCGAAAAGTGAGCTTGTGAAGTGTTGCTGGCGTGTTTTTTGCAGGACCAAAAAAATTGATTTTAGTGAATATCCACCTGGTGGAAGTTCCTGAAATTTTTTGGAAATTTTTGAGGTTCTGTAGTTTTGCAAGAGCTTTGTGGATATATAATTTTTATTCCAATCAGACACCGCATGAAGAAGTTATGAGTACTTCTTATCAAAATTAATCTTTAGGGCAGGTCAGGCTGTGGAAATTTTATTGACTTTGGCTTGGACAGAGTTGGGGGCCGCCAAGACCAGGCCGGGGTGGGCAATGGGTGAAACCCTGTCCCCTGCGCCAGGTCAAGCAACCCCTGGTCGTAGGAGGCGGGCGGGGACTTGTAGGGCCCCGACCCCTGGATGCAGGAGGAGCAGCGAGGACTGCCAGGGTGCTTGCAAGCCACGCCCAGCGCCCTGCCGCGCCATCGCCCTGCGCCTCCCCTCCTCTAAATTCCTCCATCGCCTCCTTCGTGCGCCTCCTTCCCTACACCTCCCTTGTGCGCCTCCCTTGTGCGCCTTGAAATTTCAACATTTCACACAAATTTAACACAAAATTCTAACAAATTTGACAATGACGTGAATTCATTTTTGATCAGAAGAGTCTCCAAAGTCCAAAATTTCTGCCCATAATCGACTTCATGAGCACTTGGTAGCCACAAATTGACTTTGATTCAAGCAAGCGAAATGAATTACCCCACATTTGCTTAATTACAACACAATTCTAACCTTAAATGCCTCCAACTTCTTCAACGTCCGTAAGGGAGGGGTAGGAGGGAGGCGCAACAGGAAGAAAAAAAATAAAAAAAATGCGGAGGAGGGAGGCGCAGCAGGAGGAGGGAGAGGCACAGCAGGAGGAGGGAGGCGCAGCAGGAGGAGAAGGGAGGCGCAGCAGTGCAAGAGGGCGAGGAAGATTCAGGAGGATTGGTGGGGAGGCCAAGATTTGCGCCCAGATGTGCGGGAGATAAAAGAGTTGCACTGCGAGATCTGAGCAACCTCATTTTACTCCGAACTGCTTGTTTTTGTTGCGAGGACTTGGTGGCAACATCGCCGGCTTTAGCTTGAATCACACCAACTTGCAGTTTCTGGATTTGAGTCGGTGCAAGGGGTTGCAGAGCTGCCAAGGTGTGGGTGAGCTAGTTGCGTTCCAGGAACTTAATTTCTGGGGTTGTTACAAACTTAGAGAGCTGCCCAATTTACAGAAGCTCAAACAACTGCGGAAGTCGAATGTAGGCTTGTGCTCATTACTACGAGGGATTCGAGGACGCCGGGGAAGTTGGGTGAATTATTGCTGCTCTCGAGTGGCAATCGGGACAGGCCTAAACACGAACTTAAATCCAGCTTCTCCAAACACTTCAGGTATCCGATTTGTGGACGTAGTGACACCAGATTTAGACTCAACGTCAAAAACAGCATGCGTAAATGCGTCAAATATCTGAATAGGATGGCATCGCTAGGGTGGAATCTCTTTATCTCACTCTTCGCTATCACCATCTTCTCGGTCTCAAAATCGTCCTCAAAATCTCCTGATCCCACATTCTGAGGAATTCCCCACTCGTCTGGTAGCCTGCTATATATTGCTCAACTCCCACGCAAACAGCCTCTTCCTCTTCTTGAGGGGCTGCTCTTCAACTAGATTCAAGGTGAGGGCTCTGAAAATATTGTGCATGTGGCACCAGTAACCAACGATCTTCACTAAACACCTTTGCTCCAATTCTTCGAGTATCCTGTACGCCCCATCCTCTGTCATACCAGGTTTGATCCACATGTCCATGAGTGAGCTAAGTGCTTGTGAATATTCTCCGTAGCTTACTCCAAGCTGGCTCCATCTAAAAGTGAAATAAGGTAGTGGGCTTTAAGGGCTGATTCGCCTTTTTCGTAGGTTTGCATGATCAGATATATTTTTAGCTCATTTTTCAGAGAAAGAAAAATAGATGCCAAACATAACACAAGTGGTTTCATATTTTTTGAAGCATTTTTGAATTAGTTATGAATTTTCAAAGATTGCTGTTGTAGGTACCTATTTGTGACCTGTAGGTCTCCCAAAATCCATACCCTTGCAACTTCTAAAGTGATTTGAGGAAATCCAGGTTATGATTGGCTCTTGCAATAGAAAAACAATTTTTCCTTGATGCTTTCAATAGCTAAAGTGGTTCATTCAAGGATCACCTCCAATTCATTCTACAACTAATTATAGGGTCGGTTTGAAGAAGAGGGTCATATTTATAGCCTCCTACCTTAGCTTGGTGCATTTGATGTTCAATGTGGACATGTTGTTGGTCTTTTGGTTTAGCACTTTATAAAATTACATGAACAAGTCTCAACGAGCTTCAAATTGGAAAGAGACCGTGGAAGTATTCACATTGAAAACTCACAAGTGTAGGTGGGAGACTTGGCATTGGTCTTGTGGATTTTGAAAATGAGCTGCTACTACCTTTGAAACTCATCATACTATTGCTATCTTGACTTATTGTTTGGAGTTGCATGTATATCAAGATACGAACCAAGATCAATTTTGGGGGATCACCTCTGAGGCTCTTGTCAAGTATCGACCTCTTATGCACTTGTTTTCACTTCATATCTCAATGGTTTTTTTGGAGTGGCCTTGACAGCCAAAGTTTTTTTTTAAATTTATTGAACGTGATTGGTCAAAATTTGGAGCGTTATGTTTATAGGCCTTGTATTTGTCTAGAAGGTATGTACCACCATTTGAATTCCTATAACCACATTCTATATAATGGTGTTATGTGGTTTTGTAATATTGATAAGAGCTAATTGCAAGTAGAAGCTCTCATACTATATTTTTATTTATATATTGCTAAGGCTTTATTTGTGATTTTTATTTTGTTCCTTCTCGAGCCCCTAAAGGATTATGGCATTTTCTGCCTCAAAGTCCACTCAAAATTGCCATCTTTGCTATGATCACCCAAGAAGTTAAATTTTTTTCTTTTTAGAATCTAACCACAAGATCTTGTACTTTTGTTGTCTCAGATTGTGTGGTAAAAATTTCATGAAATTTGACTATATGTATTGGAAGATATTAGCATTTGAAGTTTGAAAAATAAGTTTCTTTGAATGCTGGCATGCAATTTCAGATGACTTTGATTGCCATTTGTGGAATTTTTTGCATTATAGACCATAAATTAAAAAAATTAATTGGTTGAACATTTGAGTTGACAATCAGGGAAAAAAAATTCAGAATATCAAAACTTGATTTTCATTCATTACAAAAATTGTTAAGTAGAAGTAGGTCTAAGATTGAACAAATACTAAATTGTTAATAGCTATAAGATGGAAATGAAACATCATAATCCCAATGGTGAGAATATTGTTGCACATAAACTTCACCCCGTCAAAAAAAAAAACTGCATTCAAAAATGAATTCTACAAGTTGTTCTTTGAAGAAGGTGCTAAGTATATTACTCAAAAAAAATGATATTGTCCCTAACTTTCTTGTTATTAGATTGAATAGAATGAATCATAGCTTCAAATGTACACAAAACATAATCTTTCCGAAAAAAACTAAAACTAAAAAAAAAATAATTGTGTTTTTGATGTTTTGCCCGACAAACTGCTTTTAAGACTTTGGATGGCATAACTTGGGCTCTTGGGCACTGATTGAAATAAAAATTAAGTTCTTAGATAGATAATATGATTTCCTATCTTCAAAAAAAAGTTTCAAAAAATCAGGTCAAAATTTTAGGTCATACAGGCCAGCCCAAAATTCCAAGTGTCCTTCGTGGGGCCTTTGATATTTTTGGTACTAGTTTAGTTCCAGGTCAAATTCTGTTGCTTCCACTATCTCTTTTGTATAATTGTATATTTTCATTGCGGTTCAATAGTGTTTGAATCATTGCTTGCCCATTCACGACTATTACTTCTTGTGTAGGCATTGGAAGGGACATGATGTTGTGAAACTTTTTTTTTCTGATTCTACCGTTTGAAAGACATTTCAAAAACGTTGACTACTTGGATTGCAATATTTTGGCATTTGAAGTGAAGCAAATTGTTCTTTTTGCACCTTGCTTGCCTACATCCATAGGCTTTCAATTTGTTGAGCCAAAAAATTTAGAATTGAAAATTAGAATTTTAGATTTTTTATAATGAAGGATTCAATTGAAAGTCTATGAATTTTTTTTCAAATAGAACACATTTGAGCTTTTTTTTTCAAAAAATTGTTAAGTAGAAATGCATCTAAGATGGAATAAAAATGTAATTGTTCATAGCTCGGAAATGAATTAAAATACAATAATCCAACCACTAACATTGTTTAGCAAAGCAAATTTGATCCTATCCATCCATTTTTTTGAAAAATTATAAAAATCGCAAGAAAACATGAATACAATGAGTTATTTTTTAAGAATACGTGTGCATTGCTCTTCTAAAAAGATTGCCTGTAACTTTCTTACTACTATTCTAAATAGAATGAAACAAATTTTTCCAAATAGACTAAATTGTTTCCTATGAGAAACAACAACCCAAAAATCTTATTTTCACTTTTTATTTTTTATTGTGTTGACAAAAAAAATTTCCATTTTTGGCTCATGCTAGCATACCTTTTGTTTTCATGCACCAATTGAAAAATAATTTACATAACCAGAAAGTTTATATGTTTTCCTATCTTCAGTTTTTTTATAATACCATGATCAAAGTTGAGACCGTAGGAGACTACCCAATATCCATTTTGTTCCCTAAGCAAACAACTGGGATTTTAGAGGTTAAACACCAAAACCATGGTTGTCATATCAGACGGAATATCACTGTTCACGGACATAATCGGACCGATTCGGGCTGATCGGCTGCGAATTTCAGAGCCTTGTAACTTTTGCAAAAATTTCTTCAAATCAAGCAAATGAGATGTTTTTCGGCATCTACAGAAACTATAGATGCCGAAAAACATCTCATTTGCCTAATTTGAAGAAATTTTGCAAAAGTTACAAGGCTCTGAAGTTTGCAGCCGGTCAGCCCGAATCGGTCCAATTATGTCCGTGAACAATGATATTCCGTCTGATATGACAACCATGACTAAAACTTGTGTTTTATTCACGTTTCTTTTTGTAATTCATTGTATTCATTCAAAAGCCTTTTTAGTGTAGGTATTATCTAATTTGATGGATATTCCACTTATTTGGACTCTTCCTTCTTACAAATGTTGAGAACATAAGAAAAAAATAGGACATTGACCATATTGCTTCATTGATGATCTAATGGAATTTGACAGGATAGAAAAAATGCTCCGTATGTTGGCTTTTTTTTCACTTTAGTAGAATTGTTGGTCTTCATGATTTTGATCATATGAATTTGAATACACAACAATCTTGCTCTCTTATGCAAAATGTGTTGACATGTATGCCTTTTTGGCGGTGAAATTGAACAATTCTTAGGTTACCATTGTTGTGTGCAGGCACAAAGCATTCATTGTATATTGTTAGGAGTTTGACGGAAGAAGAGCAATGCCTAGACAGAAGACTAATACCTCCTTGGACAAGGTATAAAACTTTTATCTCCTAAAAGACTATTGCCCCCTTGAAGAACAAAATTGATTTCAAGCTAGCTCTAATGGTCTCAAAGTTTTTCATGAATTCTTGAAATTATTCTAAATATAGAAAAATACATAACTTTCTAAGAAATATAGTTTTTATTTGAATTGGTGTCTACAAAGAAAAGTTATGCCATTTTCTATGTTGTTTTTACTTCATTAGGCTAAAATTTGAATTCACAATGATTTGAAATAAAAATTTCAAAACTTTTTGGCTTATAGATTATTCTCTTGTATACATTGAATACTTTGAATCATTCCATTTGGATGAGTGATGTGGAAGTTATGGAGTATCTTGTTTGGAGGCAAGTAGAGTGTCTTCTTCAAATAATAATGTATAGGATTTGCTTTTCAGTTCAATTTTCAGATTTTCATACTACCTTAGTGCAAAATCCTAAGGTTAGATGCAAAAAAATCAGTTTTCATAGTTTCATGGAGTTTGCAATAGAAATGGTAGTTTCAAATGTATTTTCACAAAGAAAAAGGTTGTGGTTCTTTAGGGATGAACTCCACCACTTTGTTGCCATTGGCACTTTGAATATCCTAAGTCCTTAGTTGCATTTGGTTTGATTTCTGCCAGGGTGATGGAATGTTTTGCCTGTTCGCCATGGTTGCAGATTGCTAGCCTATGATACTCCTTCTTCTAATTTGCAAGGTCCACCTCAGAGTCCTACCCCCTGTTCCATCACAAATTGAATTTGATTATCCTACACCTCTCTTTGTACCATCATTACCAGAAGATGGTCAAGATAATTTCTTCCCAGAAGACATTGATATCATTGGCAATAATGATCCGGAATTCATTGATGGTCCGGAGCATGAAGTTGGAGGTAGAGGCTCCAATTGTAAAGAACTTGAGGAAGAAAACTTTGACAAAGGCCCGTACTCTTCCCACGAGATTCAAAATCTTGATGATCTCTTCTAGCCTCCGGAATTGTTATACGACCCCGAGCAAATTTCAAGCAAACACAAACAATTGCATGATGCAAGTGGATCAACAAGGGTGGAGAGGAAGATTGTGCATCAAGAGCTACCAGACGAGGGCAGTCTAGTAGCCTTTGTTGACAGAGTGACCACGGCGCCTTCACTGACCTCAAAGTGCTTAGATGGGAACATGGAAACAATAAGCGAACGTCCACGGAGACGAGGTTGGGAGCACCAACTAGAACGTCTTCAACAACAGTGCTCTAGTAGTCCTTCCACAGTAGGTAAGCGTTTCTGGTCTATTTTTGTATAGGATTGGCGTTGGGATTGGAGGGCAAAGAACTATTTTTTTCTTTCAATCATAAAAAATGGCCATGTACTCCTTCAATTCTTACACAATTCTTCATCAATATTAGGATAATATTTGGTGACGCTTTTATCAAAAGTAGTTGATATATAGGTCATATTTGCCACTTGGACTTCAATTATATCAATCATTACATAACTTTGAAAAATACCCCGGGGAGATCACTTAGTGTCAATTGGAACCTACGTGCGTTAAGATTTTTGACCCCCCTATCTTATGTCCTAAAATTCAAATAAAAGGAAATAAAAAAAATATAGGTAGGTTTTCCTAGCTTTGAAGTTTATGTTGTGAATTATTGATCTTTTTATCTGATAAATATAATTAGTTATGAATTTTTGAAGTAAAAGAATACACTGCAAAGTTGAAAATAATTTTCATACCCCTATCTTATATAAGAAAAAATTGTCTTAAAACTGAAAAATAAATTGCTAAAAATAAATTCCTATTGAAATTTCATTTATCTTGAATATTGATGCAATAGTCATCAAAATGCATTCACAAAAAATATTTGAGTCAAAAAATATGCCATTTCAGTTCATTTTTCAACTTCTTCTAGAAATTATTTCATATATTATTTGAATTGGAAATTTTTGGCAATAGAAACCTATAGTCATTATTGAACAAACCTCAAAATTATAGGTTGAAATTATACTTTATGAAAAAGTATATAGGGGGTCCAAAATTCACTTTAACACACGTGGTTTTTTGTAATTACACTAAGTGATCTCCCCGGAAAAAATACATGAATTTTTATTTTGGAAGAATGGCTAATAGCTTCTCACTATCCAAAACAAGTGGAAAATTGTGCATCCATAAGAAATGAAAAGGATGAAGGGTCGTTGCAAGAAACACTTGTCCTTTTTTTGTCCCCTTGTCCTTAGACAGGTAGTTTTTTGCTCATAACTTTTGCATCCTATGTCCATTTTCTATGAAATTTGAATTGATGGCACATATAAAAGTTCCAGACATTTAATAATTTTTTCAGGTTTTTTAAAATTATTTTACTATTTTTAAACTGCCCCCAATTGGATGTCTACCTTGGCCTTTTTGAGGGGTTTTAATACTTTTTGACCCAAAAATGCAAGTTTGAAGGTGAAAATTGGGAGGTAAGGAGTTCTTCTAAAGTTACACAAGCATACAAAGATATTTTCCAAAAATAATAAAACGTCCACCTTCCACATGTGCTCAAAGTGCACTACCTTTGCGCACGTGCAGAGGATATAGTTTTTTTTCCCACGGATGAAAATTGTTGAGAAGAAGCATCTTTAGGTAAAGAAAAATGGCTTCTTTTTTGAGAATTTTTTGAATTCTTTTACTATTTTCTAAAAATAAAATCCCAAAGGGTCTATTTTCTTGCATTTTTCAACGCTCTTTGATCGTGCATAACTCTTAGAGATAAATTTTTCTAGGTTTGAAATTTTCACACATTCATTTTTTTGAATGTTTACAAACTATCTATATTTTATTTTATTTTTAATTTTTATTTCAAAAGCCATAGTACTCCAGTACCAAGGCCGTTTTGAGCCAAAATCATTAAGTGTTTCTTGCAACTACCCTAAAAAGTTAGTTGAAGTAGAGGTGTAGAAACCGGGATCAATTTTTTTTCCCACATTTCAAAGAAGGGGCTTCATATTCATACAATTTAGATGTAAATATTGAGTAATATTTTGTTGACATTTTGAACTATATGTATCAAAAGTAATTGATACCCACATTATTAGTAGGTCTGCATTGTTTATATAGCAAAAATTGGGCTATGTAGTCCACAAATATGTCAATTTTCTCTTACAAGGAATAGCTGAAGGCTTGTCAGTGCATGCAAGGTCTATAAAAGTGAGGGAGTCCTAACTTGCAAGGATTGATATACCGGAATTTCAAATTTGTAGATGAAAGTGGGAGCGAGTTGGACTTTGAGTATCCTGAGTTACATATTGGTGAAAAAACAAAGATTGAAACACTCCTAAATAGGGCTTCATTTTTGTCAAAACCTAATTTTATGCTTTATAGTGATTCACATTACATTACATCACTTATAAAGTTTAGATTTGAGTCACCCAAAGTATCAAGCTAGATACTACCAGACAATGTATTGGGTAACTATAAGTCCAGAGACAATCACAAGTGCCATGTCCCAACCATATCTAATCACAAGTTCTAAACATAACACAAAGAACCCAAGCAGGATAAGTCCATGTGCTTGACAGTAAAATCTTGCACCAATTCCATGTTGGAGAAACTAGATTTGAAGGTTGAGCCTCACTTGTGCCCATCCCAAAGTACAAAACAAACCAATGTTAAGTAAGTGAGGATGCACGGGGTGTCTTCAGCTAAAGCCAATTGTTATCTATGTCACAAATCCATTACACCAAAACGCAAGAACTAGTAAAGCAAGTAATGAGGTAGAAAACATCAAAGTCACAGCAAGTAACTAATTCAAATCACAACACATAAGCAAAAAGGACCTTTGCATCTTCAAGAAGCTCAAGAGTCATCACACAAATGCTCCACACCAAAGCTAAACGCCACAGCCAATGTTCAAAAGATGTGAGACAGTGTGGGCGGGCGGCTATTTCATGCTAACAAAACTTGGAGGTAAAGATTTCAAAAAAATCATAATGAGGTAGTTGGTTAACTACCTGCCATAGTAGTGGCATGATTTTCATTTAAAGCCATACCCATAGTGGGTAGTGTGGGTGGTATCCCATTCCATAAGATCTAATTACACCTATTTAGCCAACCCATAATAGGTTTAGTGTTAAAACTAGGTCATAGCAAAATTAAATTAATGCATAGCTTTACAAATCTATAGAGTGATTTTTATAGAAAATCCCCTATTCCAAATCAAACAATAGTGGTATGTTTTAAATATTGTGCTATTCCATAAAATAATTAGAGAGCTACCAAAAATTTAAAATTTAAATAAAATTAAATAAAATACAAAGTAGATACATATATGTACGTGTATGTACAAAGTGGATACATGTACATACATGTATGTATGTGCATGATGATGGCTATGACGGGGATGTGAATAGCATCAAACTTGTATATTGGAATTCTACTTGGCCTAAAAATTTCATTATTAATGATCCTAAGCCAAAGGACTATCTTGGTTGTTATGGGTCCAATTTCCTTGAAAATCGGTTCCCTACTTTTTTCGATTTCTTCCAAGTGTTTTGGCCCTTATGGATTTTATGGGACATCGTTGCTAACAAATCGGTATGCAACGGCATTGGATATAGATGGAGGGACATATGGAAGGACATATAGGAGGACATATGGGAGGACATATGGAAGGACATATGGAAGGACATATGGAAGGACATATGGGAGGACATATGGAAGGACATATGGGAGGACATATGGAAGGACATATGGGGGGACATATGGGAGGACATATGGGAGGACATATGGGAGGACATATGGGGGGACATATGGGGGGCCAAATTAAGAACACTTTATTGTGTTAGAGTTGAAGGTTTTTATAGCCATCATATTATACATGGGTATGAGGCGCCAATCCAATTTGAAATCTTATTGACGTAAAGAAGGCTCAATTTTTCATTGTCCGACTATCTCTAAATTGATGACACAGAGCCGTTTCAATTTACTTACAAAATGTTTACATGTTACAAATCCAATAACATATGAGAGCGACAAGAAAATGCCAGGATATGACAAAATGGGGCAAGTTAGGTGGTTATTGAATGCAATGAGAGACAATTGCCAAAACGCTTGGAATGTTGGTAAATTTGCAACAATTGACAAAATGATGATCCGATTTAAAGGGACTTATTGCCTTGCAAGGCAATATATGGCTCAGGAGCCGCAGAAGTGGGGCTTGAAGGTTTGGTGTTTAGCAGATTTAAAATCAAGATTTGTTTCAAATTTTGAAGTCTATTGTGGAAAAAATCCCGTGGCTGAGGAAGAAAGGCAACGACAGGGGGGACATGGCAAAGCACGATTAGCGCATAACATTGTATTGCGCTTGCTTGCACCAATCAAGGATAAAAAGCATGTAATTTTGCATCCTTCTGGATATGTTTGTTTGAGAGTCAATTGATGACAGAATAGTGCCTAATTGGAAAATGGATAAGAAAGAAAGTAAGAAGTAATATTCTTAATTGGGAGACATTAGATGTAAATTTTGTAGCGTTCAAAATACGAAGCTAAAATGTGGAAAAAGCCATGAAGAAATCAAATTGGTGAAAGGAGGTTCTGTGGTTTCCACGAAAGGAGACAAAAATTAGTTTGCAAGTTGATCAAATCCTAATTGGAAGCTCAAGAGACCCATGGGTTGTACTTAAGAAGTTTAGATTTGGAAGAAAATTAGAAGATTAAAGATCAAAGCTTAAAGGAAGAATTAATTGGGAGATCACTTACCTTTGTGGCTATTAAGAAAAAAGTGGAAATGAACTAGTAATTAGATTAAAATGTGAGGAGTTGATTTTATGTTAGTTGGAAGTAAATTTTTTCTTGGTGTTTTAATTTCTAGTTGGTTATTCTTGGTCATTGTAGAAGCATTCCTATTCAAATTGCCTCCCTTGGAACAAACATATACTATTAGCTTAGGTTATCAAATAGGGTCTAAGCTTATCTACACACCTATAGAAAAATGCTTGTCAGATTTTCAAACAAGTTAGATTAAATTCAAAATTTCAGCACTAAAAGTAGACTTCAAAATTAATCATTTCCAACAAGTTTCATGGAACACATACTTTCTATAAAGGAGATATGGCCCTCAAAAGTTTGTTGACTTTGCAAAATAAAAACAAAAAGAATTCAGAAAGACTATCTCTAGAAAAATGTTTGTCAGATACTCAGACTTTCAAAACAAGCTAAAATAACATTGAAAATTTTACCACTAAAATTAGACTTGCATACAAATTGTCTTCAACAAGTTTTATTAAAAGCAGACTTATAATGAATGAGACATGGCCCTTCAAAGTCTATTAACTTTACAAAATTGTGAAAAAAAAATGAATAAATCAAAGTCTCATTCGCTTCTTTAGCATGGGGTTTCAATCGTGGTGCAATGGTTGGAGGCCAAGTGGTCTTGGATTCAAACCTTGCCATTGGCGGGGTAGTCTACAAAAAAAGTTTTTTTCTTTTTTTTAATTTTAACTTTAATTTTTTTTTGAAACTTAGACCAACAGAAAACAAACAAAAATGTCTTGGTAGCAAGTTTAAATCAACATGAAAGTCAACACAATTTCTGATGATTTTTTCTTCATTTGGACCAAATTCTTCTAATAGTGAACATTGCAACACAACCAATCAACATCATGAATGAACATGGCATCAGCACTTTAGTAATAGGTTTTCAGTGATGACATCAACATTTTAAAGGTAAAGTAGGCCAACATTTCAACATCAATAGGAGTGAGAGTTCTAAAGCAAGAGTAGGCAATCAAGAGGCTAAGAATAAGCAAGCAAGAGTGGCAAAAAATGATGGATGTAGGACTATGGAAACTTTTTGGCAGCGACAAATAAAGAATCCTAACTTTTGCCCATTTTAAATGAATACCCTCTTATATAATATCCTTCTAATCAATACCTTACCTATCTTGAGTATGACCTTTGCCTTGCTTAAGCATCAACTACTATCAACTATCCTATAGCAACTGAAATCCGCCAAGTATTTAAAAGAGGTGAGTAAAATATGCAAAGGTTTTTTTCCTCCTTCTAGCAACTAACTTTGAACTAGCTACCATTTTTGCCCAAACAATTGTTTCATCTATCGCATGTCAAAATAGATTAATTTTGACTTTACAAATTGTCATTATTTCATTTTCGGAGTTTTGGAAAATACGGATTGCAAAGTTTTAGACTTAATATATAACTTAACCAAAGTATTACATTAAAAATTTAAAATTCTCTTTGTTCTTCAAATATTGATCTATAATTTATCAAAATTTGCACATACTTTAAATTTGTTTAACTTTTAAAGGATAAACCAAAATCCAGAGGCATAATAAAAGTCAAACACAAATCTCACATAGTTTGGGATTTAAAAAAGTGTCTTTAAGCTTGAATAAAAATTTACCTCCAACAATCTACTTTTTCATCTGTTTAAATTTTTTTCAAAATTGTTAAAATTATAATTTTTGTGACACTTTGAAGGTAGCATCTTGAAAGTTTAAAATACACCACTTTTGAACTTTTTCTACCAAGTTTATCTTATGTTTAAAATTATTGTTTGTATTTGTCAAATATTTGTCAAATCAATTTCAAAACATCTCACTTGACAATTTACTATAAATATGTTACGTTATTAGCATTTTTATGATTGGATATAATCTCATCTTACATTGAATAGCAAAAATTGATCCAAGATTTGACCTTAACTACATCATTATTTTTTCACTAGAAGTAGATTCTTAATGCTTATTCAATTTATATTCATTTCATTATAAAAATGTTACCAAATCACAATTTCAATTTACAATACAACTATAACAAGGTGTATATATATAGAGAGAGAAATTTGATTTTTTTTCCTCTATTGAAAGTATTGTCTACAATGTGAAGCTACCATAAGCTAGTAATTTGGGTCATTAGGATTATATATGAAATTTTAAAGAATCCTACTTTAAGCCATCTAATTTAGATAACATTATTTTTGGATAACCGCATCTAATTTTGACTTGCTTCTACTCTCTTTTTACATTTTTCTCTAAATATGTAGCCTCTATTCATAAAAACATAGGGTTCACCTGTTTTCAACATAAATATTTCATACAAAATGGTATGCTATAAGAATCTAAATTTTACTTCTTATAAGACTTGACAAAATTTGAGCAATTTTATAGTAGAAACAATTTTCAATTGCCTAAATTTAGGTATAATTACCACACTGTTATTCCTTTGATTGTTAGTAGTTTTGGGGTTGTATCTTTTGAGTGGATAGTGGATAGTTACTCAAAAGGGATATCAAGGCCCAAATTTGTATCCCCCAAATTAAAAAATATTTTATTTATTTTTCATTACCCTTTTTATCCTTAGAATTTATATTCATTTTTCATTACCTTCCAAAACATGTATTGTACCTGATTACATGTGTAGTAGGAATTGACATGAGATATGCAATTGTATATTGTGACCTTATATACCATCCATATATATTATATTCAAGCATATACCATATATCCAACCATATATTGTATCCATATTCAAATGCATGCCAATATAAATATAATATTTGTATTTGTATTTCAATCCATATACATATTCATATGCCATGCTTGTCTCCATGTGCAATCCATATCACGATGTATCTAGAGGGATATTTTATAAATGAGTACAAAGGATAATTTTTTTAATATTTGAAGGATAGATAGATTGTCCTATTTTAGGAGGTCATTACACTAGGAGAAGGCCTTGGACATTGGATCTTATGTGGCAATTGAGGTACTTCCTCACATTAGATTGGTAACCTTACTTGTTGAGTCCCTCTAATTTGTATAACCCTTGCAAGGAAGGACACTCTTTTATGTAAAGATTTGTTGCAAAATTTTGTTTTCAATTTGAGATTCCATATATTAAATAGTATGGAAAAATTCCTCAAACAAGGGAATTTAAGCAAAATTTCATGACAATCTTTTTTTAATAAATCATCCAAGTCACTCTTTCATTCTTCCATAAGTATTAAAAATATTTTGTAGCAAGGTCTTTATGCCAATTGACTTTTGTCTTTTCAAAAAGAATCACAAACAAAACCTATGACACTCTGCACTATGTTTCCCTTCTATAACTTCCTCAAAATATCAACAATAAACATTGCCTTAAAGGTTATAATTCAATTTCCCAAAGGATTACAAAATCTAATTAGGAATTGGACATTACATGATTTGCTTACATAATTGGGCTTTTCTACTTTTTCCATTCATGTACAAAAATTCTTCATCCATTTAAGTTGCTCTTGGATGGTGGTATATGCATTGACAATGTTGCTCATCAACAAAAATTTTGCAATAAAAAAACACCTCTTCATCGGGTCTACCCTCTTCATCGGCCCTTTATATTCAAAATTTCCATTTTGCTAAGCATTGCCTTCTATTAGACCTTCTGTGATGAATTATGAAAAAATCTCTCCCATCTATTCTATTAAGTATATAGTGTCACGCCCCATGTCACTACTCCTATCACAAAATCCGTCACATGGTCATCTTGGAGAAATATCATCCAATCATTTCATTTAACCCCTAAAGTCCCAAGGCCATTTTTCTGTCAAAAATCACTCAAAACTGCTACTTTTGTTGCGTTCATCTAAAAGATCAAAAGAAATATTTTTTTAGAAGCTAACTATAGGATCTTGTACTACATTTTTTACAGATCATGTAGTAAAAATTTTGTGGTGTTTGACCGTACGGATTGAAAGATATCAGCATTCAAAGTGAAAGAAAAAGTTTTTTTCAAGAAGATGCTCTAATTGCCCGAAAAACAAGATTGTCCATAACTTTCTCATAAAAAATCCAAATGAAATGAATCAAATCTTTCCAAATAGGCAAAAATATAATCTATAAGGAAAAAAAAATTTAAAAATTAAATTAAATTTTTTGCAAATTTTTTTTGCTGCCTCCTCTCCCCTATTTTGAGCTTATTTGGGCATAACTTTTGCTCTTGGGCATCAATTGAAATAAAAATTACATTCCCCAAAAGCTAATAAGCTTTTCTATCTTATGGAAAAGTTTCATAAAGTTTCATAAAAAATTGAGCTCATAGAAACCTGCCCAAAATCCATTTTGTCCCCCGTAGGGACAATGGGACTTTAGGGGTTAACGTTCACAATGAAACCTAGAGCATGACAAGCAATGTGATTAAAAGTCTTTTGATCACACTCTAGTGTTCCAAATGCTACAATCAAATTCCAATGCTATCAACTTTACTTGCCTGTGAAGTGATTGCAATGTCGACGTTGTACCTAGCATGACACATATTCTAAAAAAAAATTCAAGCCCATAGAAAATTTCATAATCCATTCATATTTGGGATGAAATTTTGAGATGTCTCACTCATAAGGTCTTTGAGTGTCCCTCTGCACCCCTTGTCTCCAAGTAGCCTCAAATTTGAAGGAGGGCAACCTCTATCTGAGCCCTCCAAAGGAATCCATGGTGGAGATGGAAGGGCGGGCTCCTTGTCCCAGGGGCATTCGAGGTTCCGCTTGGCTAACCACCCACCTCATTGCATGGAAAAAACACTAAAAACTTTTCTTTGCATTTAGGGTCCTAGTTGTAGTGTCAATTGTTTTATGTTCTTTTTATAAAACAAAAAGATCTTTGTTAGAAATAAAGGTTATCCCTTCATATTTACCCTAAATGGCGCTACGTGCCTTGTTACTAAAGCTACGCACCTAATGGTGCTCTACTTCAGGCCTAAACCCTACTTGCTCCGCTACATAGGATTTAGGTGCTACAATATAATTATAACATTTCATTTTCAAAGAGAACCAATTCAGGCGGAGGCAAAATTTTTTCCTAGACAAGCAACTAGATGGAACCCCGATGGAACCCCGATGGAACCCCAAATGCCATGCAACCAAGCCCACCCTTCCATCTACACCGTGGATTTAGTGTTTTTTTTTCCAACGATTTGGTGCAAAATTGCACCAAATTTTATAGCCTGGCACCATGTCTACAAAAAAAAATGGTAGTAAAAAAGGTGAAAAATTGCCAAAAAACTTCAAATAAACAAAAGATCTTGGATGAAATCGCTAGATTGTGGACAAAAACTAAATTATAAATATGTGATATGTTCTAATATGATATTTTCTATCCAATATGTGAATGAATGTTGAAATTTGGAGCACCACTACAACCTTAAAATCGCCACTTTTGCACTTTTGCGTGGATTCATCTGGAGGGCTCAGCTGGAGGGAGCCCTCGAGGCTTGACTGGTTGCTTGGCTCCGCGCCTCAGGATACTTCCTACGAAAACTGTCATCATCCCATATACAAAATCGCTGAATGAAACCGACGGGAATGGACGCTCAACTGAACGGTCATAGAACCCTGAACCCCAGCGGTACAAAGAAAACGGCATTTTCCCGCCTCGGGGCGCCTCCGTTTTGAGCGCCCGAGAAGTGACAGTCGTCTTGCAAGGAGGAGCGGCCCCCGCCCTGACGCCATAGCCACCGCCATGTCCATCCGTCGCAGCAACCTTCACTCTGAAACTCAGTTGATCATTTTCCCACGCCAACACTCGCAGATTCCCTTTCGAATCTCGCCACTTCTTTAATTTTCCTGCTTCCAGCTCGATTCCCTGTTTTCCTCCTCCATGTGATGTGAGTGGGGGTTGCTGCGGCATTGCAGGCATTGGCGCGCTCGCTTGTCTGCCAATGTCGACGATAGCCATGGCTGTGTTCCGATAGATTCGAAGTGGCCGGGGAGGGTGGAGGCGTTGCTAGGGTTGGGGCCGGGATTGATTGACCAATCGATCTGACCAGTGGGCGAGAGGGGGCGATGGCGTCGTTTCGTGGATCCAAGGCGATGTCCGCGGGGAATGGCGTCTCGCCGGAGGTGGACCCGGCGTTGTACCGTAACTTGGTGGAGATGATTCCTTTGATGGAGAGTTTTATGGTGCGTCTCTGTGCTATCTGTGATGTTCTTTTGTTTTGATGTTTTTTGGGATTAATGTTTCGGGATTGGCTTTGAGTGGATCTGGAAGGCGAGAGTGCAGTGTTGTTTGGACATTCGGAGTTCGTTTGGGCTATAGTTTGACAGCTACACGATTCTTGATAATGCATGGAAAATTTGTGTTGTGAAGTGGTCATCGAGAACTCTCTCACTCTCTGTTTTAAAATGACAGGAGCTGGTATTCATCTTTTATAAAATTGTGAATAATTCCGATATGTGGAGGTAGTTCGTGAACTGCATTGAAGTTATCTTTATAAAAATCTGTTATCAGCAATTGCTTCGATTGAGTTTGGGGATTAGCATCGCGGGATAGGTTTTAAGTGGATCTGAGGGGTGAGAGTGCGTGTCGCAGACAATGTCTCGTGCTACATACGGAGTTCGTTTGGTTTGAGAGTCATACGGTTCTTGATTATACATTGCACTTGAAGATTTGTGCTGTGGAGAATACATCGAGAACTCTCTCACTCCGTCTCTTAAATGTCAGTTGACCGGTATCCATCCCTTGCTAAATTATGAATAATTCCGGTTCTGGACACTTTACGTGGATCACTACGAAGAAGGAGTTGGTGCTTGCATCTTTACAAAATAGATATTCAAATGTGTTATTTGCAAATGCTGATAATATAAATGGTCAATTCTAAGCTTTCATCTGACACGACGAGAGGTGTCTATTTCCTCTTGGTGTCTAATCATTGTATTCAGCGCATCCCTTGTCCTGAGGATTGTTCTTGTGTTGACAGGAGCAACAGGGAGCTCGGAGTAGCATGTTCGGTCATCAGGCTGCTATGATCTATACACCTGCACCCCTCCGTGATACGCTGTACAAGGTCTACACCCTTCCATTGCCTTCTGCTGATTATTTTTTTATTTTAGTGGAGCATTGGTAAATAATTGTCTGGACTTGCTGCCCTCTTGCTTTTCTTAGCTGCAGTCAGTAATTTCGTTTCTGAAGTGCCTGAAACCGGATGCTGAATCTTAGTTACATCTAAGGTTATCAATACTCTTAGATCGTGCTCATGACTGATGACAATTGATATGGTTGACCTGAGAATGTCGAGTGCGAGCTATATCATTCGAGATGATCATTTGCAGATCATAATTGCATGACCTAGTTATGTAATTATAATCTGCTGTGTAAGGTTGTGTTCCTCTGAGCTTGAATGATCTCGGCATGCGCGCCATTTAACCATATGGAAGCGTAGTTAAACATTTGCTTTTGAATCCCGAATTTTAGTGCTGACAAACTCTTCTGTTGTGATATAGCCTTATGAAAGTCCCCTGAAAGTGAGAAAGGGCATCCATACTCCAAAGCGCACACCGAATCGTCAAGTTAGTCGTGAACTCATTCGTGAAGAACCTAAAGAGGAGTGCCGTTGGGAGGAAAGTGAGAACATTCTTAGACGCATTGAGGGCGACACGGCTCAAGAGGACTCCAGCAAAGACACTCGCCACTTGCTAGTGGAAATCGAGGAACTGAAGCAGAAGTTGTGGGAGAAGGACTGTCTACTGGAGACAATTGGTCAGCGCTCCAATCATACTTTAGAGTCACATGCATCTCAGACTGATGACGTGAGTCAAAAACTTTGGGACAGGGATCCACTACTGGATAGAACGCCAAGTTGGCAATCCAAGGTTAGAGAAGGAGATGACTCTCAGGGAGGAGCGTTTGAGTTCGACAGTCAACCCGGAAACATTGCACCGCATGGGAATGGTGTAGCTGAAGACAAGGATGATAAGTCTGAGGACATGAAGCTCCTGCAAGGACAAATAGATAAGTTACGTCAGGAACTGGCTGAGAAGGATCGCTTTGTCCAGTCGGCTCAAGTAGAGCTACGCGAGCAACAGGTGTTGGATTCTTCCTTTGTCCATATGTTTTTTCTTATCTAACAGATATGCTTGATCCTGAAACCCGAAATGTCAGATCTGGGCTTGCCGCTTATTCGTCTAATGTTTATGTGGTTGTACTATGGACATGGTGGGACTTGTAGCAAATCTTCCCCCCCTCTCCCCTTTTGTGGATCTTTATAGTCTTTCGTGATTTGAGAGAACTGTTTGCTAGCTACCTTCCTACTTTACGAGGGAGTAATGTTTTTTCAATCGTAAATGCATGTGCCAGCTTCCAGGGGCTGTTCACGCTCGTCTTCCTCTATTTGAGTACTAAATGATAAATGATGTGCAGCAAGGACTCGGAGAAATGAGGAAACTTTTGGAACAAGCAGAGCGTGGTATGGTAAAGACAAACCAGAAGGCAAACAGCATGGAGGCAGAGCTGAATACGTTACGTTGTCAGGTTCTGACTTTACGCTATCAGCTCGATGCTGTTGATGCCACTGAGCTCGCCGATGGCAGTCAGTCAGAACAGGTGATACTCTCTGTGCCATGATGTTGAAGACGGTCTTGCTTATTCTTCTTGTACACTTTACATGTGTGTACTTTTATGTGGACTCTGATACTCTATTGTGTTAATTTACAGCAGGATGATACGGACAGAGAAGGCCCACCGTATCGAGTGGACATGGTTTCTACTATTGCTTCAGAAGAGGTGCATCAGAAGACTACGTTTCTGGTATGTGTATCAGGTCCAAACGATGAAGAACAGGTGAGTACCGTGTCGGAGGAATCCACGGAAGAGCAAGAGAAGCTAGAGCTTGCGAGACGTAAGTATCTGGCAGCTGTTATTGCTGCGCGAGAGAAGCCTATTGGAGAGTCTCTTCTAATGGTTGCTGAGTGTCGAAAGCAGCTCAATAACTATCTGAAAGACATTCCGGTGGTGCAAGGCTTTGGTACTCAACAACTTTAAGATGCGCAGCTACGATTAAGTATCTTGGCAGCCACAGATTTTTTTCAGAATTTACACTTGTACTATGTAGACATGCATCTGGTTCAGCTTGTTTGGGATTTCTAGTCTCTATGCTAAGTGTCCTCAGCTCAGTCGAATAGCAATAACATTCATTGTTTACAATTACAGGCAGGACTGTGCCTACTTGGATTTGGCCGGTTATCTTCCTGTAAATTATCAATTCTAAGATGACGAAGAACCAAAGAAACACCCTGGTAACATTCCCTCATGATTGACATTGTTCGTGAGCTTGTTATTATTGTAAGTTTCTCCAACTGAAATGATCGATGGTTTCTTTGAAGCTGGATTTTGCAGTCGACTATAACTCTTTTATCGCCTTAGTGAATTTTTTTGAAAGTTCTGTTCTGTAGCGACGTACCTTGACTCAGACCATTTGTTACAGCGTTTGAGAAGCGTAGGAACCTGGGGCGAATTGTTGACAGTTGTGTGAAGTAACTTGCCTATTAGGCCATTCCAAAATCTCGAATGTTCGTTGAGAAGGATGGCGAAATGATTACTGGTTTTCTGGAAGTTGTATCCAGAAATCCATTCTCTGATACGCTGAAGTATGTCTCCATGGAGCGGTTCGTTCAGATTCGCTGTATGCAGCAGTGCATCATGTTGAAAATACAGGACCCACAGTGGTCGGTTATTGTCATAAGTTGCGGGACACCACTGCAAATATGCATAATTTCATATTACAAATTTAGGGGAAAAAATCTTTTATATCTATTATAGGAAAGCTCATTTGTCACATTTAAAAATTGTGGATGGGTATTAGGGAGTCTACGGCAGCGTTTGGGTATTTTTCCGAACATCACCGGTGATTACCCTTCATTCCCCGCAGTCAAGTGGTTTCTTACATATTTTGAAAGGTTTAGTCAATTTTTATCCTGTGGTTTCAAAACCTAATTGTTTTTATTTATTTATTTTTCATTTCCATCTGTTCACAATGCTGCAGTGAAGGCTGATCATTGTTCCAGGCTTCAAAGATATTTTTCTGTTTCTGACATTTTCCCATTGTTCATCATTGGCTCTTTCTTGAATAGAACGGAACGCATGTCTGCATACATGTAGGCTCTAGACGTGGCTATTAGCTATTCTTATTAATCCCTATTTTAGATTTCTTGTTCCAATTTGAACTTGATTAGTCCACACTCCTACAGTAAGTTACAAACGAGAACGAAGGCACAATTGATCCCAGCGTCAGTAACTTACCGCCAGAAGCAGGCCACTTTCTCCGACAATTGTTGAGCTACAGCATCTGCACTGAACTAGAAAAGTTGCATCTTTTCCATGAACTCTGAGTCTCTGGCTGACTGAAGGTTTGAAATCAGCGCTTATCTTCGCCCTATTGCACTACCTGAATCTTTGAATGATTAGAAAGGTTATTTCTTAATTTTTGCATTTAAAAAACTCATTGTTGTGTAGTACTGTACCAACAGTACGCACTTTCTAAAAGGTCACAGTCTGAAAACTGACCGCGTTCCCTGGTTTGATCCTCTTCCTGACAGATGGACACGTGGCTGGCACCCTTTCCATGAGAATTCACTTCACTTCAAAGTAAGTCTCCCTGGTCCCTTGTCGTTCTGTCTGTCCGGTCCTTAGTGGTCCCTGTGAGTCAGTCCGTCTTGATTGTTCCCAGGCCACTTGTGGCTGGGCGTTGTATTTTTTTTCTTTGCAATGAAATTCGTATTCATTTGTGTAAAAAAAAAAAAAAAAGTTAGTCTCCCTGGCTCCTCCTAATATGCAAGAGTAGATTTATGAAATAACTTTTACGCGCACCTGCAGCTGCAGTCGGTTCAATTACTAAAGAGATGGTGAGGAGTTCGGAGCCAATCACGTGAGAGACAACTGACAAAGTACACGGAAATCAGCAAACTCAGGTCCCTGGAAGTTGTGGAATAAAAGTGGTGAGGTGGCACTGTCGTCTCGCATGAGGTGTCAAACTGGGGCCATTTCTCCATTTTAAAAGCATCCTGAAATGGGGAAATGTGCAGGCCACTTGGCACCGTCTCGGGCGCCCAAGGTGGCTCAAACCCGTACCTCCGGCTGCTCGTGGGTTCAATTTTACATTCAGCTAAACTCCAGCACTGCCTGATGCGCTTCCCAACTCCACTTAGCCCTTTGATTACGAAGTTCAAACGTATTACGGCAACAGATTCTAATCCCCCCTCTTGAGAATTCACTGATTCCTGCATCTCTACGGCCAGGTACATCATTCCTCTTCTTAAGTTCAATCTACCAGGTCGCCAAACTATCGCTACTTTGCAAGGGGCCTAGCGCCTTTCAGGCGGTTGCAAATACTCTAGCCTAGCTCACGGGATTGATCAGTTGGTGATTGCGTAAGTAGCCAATCGATTCTTGTCTTGAGGGTGCACCTCTTACTAGACAAAGGCTACAAATTCCGCTCATATTGGCGTGGTTCATATTCAGATCTTTGATCAGAGTTTGGGAAGCGGGATCGGAAGAAGCGTATGAGAAGAGGACGGGAATACTCTTGTTTTGAGCGCCACCTGGAGAATTTCTCTGCGGAGACGGGGATTTCTTGTTCCTTGTTTGCAAAAACGGGTGAAGACAGACGAAGCTGGTGCTTGAATCCTTTAATTTGTAGGTGAGTGCTGGAAGCTCTCGGTCTGTCGGTACTACTCAAAGTTCGGAATGATCATGTGAAGGCTTGTTGCTAGAGTGGCTGAATTTTGCACAACTGGTTGATCGCGTTTCCTACTGTGCGCATTTGGGCACACGCTTCAAGGATCTGGGTTACTACACTTATGTTGTAGTGCGGATGCTCACACTATGACGTTCTACCCTCTTTATTGTGACGTTCTCTAAACTGAACTGACATTCTAGAGTAGATCCTGCACACTTGTCACTTTTACCATTGACTGCAGCGCACTTGTCACGTAGGGAGAAAGTTAAGACTCCAGTTTGTAAGGTTTGAGTGTACTGTGGTCAAGGTGACAGGTGATGTCGCGTTCGGTGGATCCCCTGGTGGTGGGACGAGTCATAGGTGATGTGATCGACATGTTTGCACCAAGCGTGGATATGGCAGTGCTTTACTCATCACGCCAGGTTTTCATACAATGAATTCAATGACATATCAAAGTTGTGCCCAACTGATTTGGTGGTGATTTTTGTGCGCTGATTGTGAGCCTTGAATCAAGCTTATGTTGATTGTAAGTGAGGGCTGAGGATTGCAGGTGAAAAATGGGTGCCAGATGAAGCCCTCGGCGGCTGCGGAGGCACCAGGGATCCGGGTAGCAGACCGGACTGGAGGAGCCGACAATTTCTTCACTCTGGTGTGTATTCCTCTTTCGGTGTCGTCAATACGGTGAGGATTCAGTGACTACTGAAAAATATCAATATCTTTAATTTCATGTATGTGCTATCCACGGAGCCACGTCATCACCAGGTCACTGTCTTGAATGAACTATCACCTAATTAATGTGCTGATAGAAGCTCGCTCTACGCTCACACCTCTTCAATACATCCTTCTGTAGAACTCCATGGAAACAACATTCTGAAATATCCTCCACACTTGTCACAGTACCGGTATCATTTGACTGTAGAACACTTGTCACGCATTCAGTCATTATTGGGACCAAGCAGTCAGATTAAGAAGATCAGGGTGTAATGTGGATGGTGGGAGAGGGCGCATCATGTAAACCAGTGTGTGTGCTAATTTCCATTGTCACTGAGCTGAGTGGAACAGAACCATGATTGTCAACTGTTTTGGTTGTTATGGTTTTGTGTGGTACCTGAAGAAAAATCTATCCATTGGTGATAGTGTGCGGAGGCTCCCTTATTTTGTTCAAACTTCAAAGTTGTTGAGCTCATATTGTTCTTTTGGCTGTATAATGATGGAAAGGATCAGGCTAGGAACTTATGCCTGTCATCATAGAAGAAGATTAAAGTGTATTTTGAGATTGTTACTGTAGAACTAGAGAGTGGATGACAAAAGAGAGAAGAACACCTTTATGTGAAAGTAAGGAATGGAAGCACACGTCACCAGTGGAGTATAAACTTCCACCATTTTCTCCTTTCCTTCCTTCCTTATATGTATCTGGTTTTGGTTTTGCAGATAATGACTGATCCTGATGCACCCAGTCCCAGTGAGCCGACCTTGAGAGAGTGGGTTCACTGGTAAGCAAATTCACTTCTTCCATTTTTTCCCGTTCCAAATCTTCACTACGCACAGTGGTTATCGTGCTGACTTTCCCAAAACAATGCACTAGGAAACTTGAAAATAGAGTCTGTTTTATGAGAAATTACATGTCAAGCTCTGGGATTGCTTAGGTATGCTATTTGAGATTACAGGCTAGTTATTGGACGTAACCACAATGGCTGGATCATGTTTAATTCTTGCTCATTCAAGTTTTAAAGGAAGGATATTAAGAACAACGAGATTATGAGATACGTACTCTCCCTGTCGTATGATTGGTTGACACCTGTGCTACAAAAGGGGGTTCCATTTAGGTTTGAAAACTCAACATTCACATAATGCCGAGTTGACTAGTCACTGTGTCAAACTTTTACAGGATGAGACGGAGAGAGTTATTATTAATAACATTGTGTCCATGATGAGTTCTTTGTTGAGTCTTTGACATTCTTGATTCAAAAGTATAACTTTGTAACGTATAAACTTTGAGAGCAAGTTATCAAGCCTCCCAAATTTGAAAGGTTATCTCACCGATGATTGCTTCCTTGACATGTTAGTTGAATTGCTTCCAAAGTCTAGAATCTGAAGCCCGAATTTCTATGTGAGACTCAGGGAAGAATTAATAATCTGATTGTAGGATTGTGACTGATATCCCAGGCCAGAGTTCGCTTCCATCAACTAGTGAGTCCAAATCTCCACACTCCTCTTTTCTCTATTTCTAACTGTGTAGCTATATGCAAAATGTGACACCTAGTATTTGTTTAGGTCCACTATATAACACACATTATAACAAGCTTGAGATAACAAGAATTCATACGAAATCCCTTCTTATTTTAATATTTTTCTTGAATCGATATTGGTTGCACCTTAGTCCAAGTAACAAGATCGAATTTGATTGAAAATGAGAAAGTGATGCTTATATGGTTCCTGTATGTACTAGATTACTATATCAGTTCACAACTAATCCATACTGGTATTGTATACTTTGTGTAAAAAAATAAACATATTGGGTGCATGGTCCCATGATTGGTGTGGGACCTTGTCCACATGAACTTAAGGAGATCATAGAAAGCCGCACTCTTTGTTTTGTAAGGTGATCTGGCAAGGTAAAGCAGCACACCTAGCTCATACTAAATTCCGGTTGAAAAATGTACTCATCAGGGACATCGTCCTACACCAATCGTGGAACCTTGTACTTTGTTGGTACATTTTTCGCCCAGTGTGTGTGTGTGTCAATATGAGCTCGCTGTGCTCCAGTTTGATTGCTTTCTGCAGTAATGAAGTCGCTGATGAATAGATTTCCATACAATTTTACGAAGTGGACTAGAGTGGCAATGTCGTAAGTATGCAATCAGATGCGTGAAAATGCTTGAAAATGCTTGAATAACAATCTGTATTCTGTAGAGAGACTAGTCATGTCCAGCAATGTAGTTGTGCAGAGCTAGTTTCTGTCCACGTTCAAGTATCCCTGTTTTGTTCCATACACGCACAGTAGTGATCAAAGGGTCCATGGCAGGTCAGGGGTCCAGCAAACGAGCTCGAGAGCCTGTTTCGTCAAGCAAGCATCCGAACGTGGAGCGTCACAAGAAAGGTCCGGCGGCGTCGACAACAACGGAGAAAGATGGTACTCGTCTTTCACACTAGGCTCTTTAATCGACATTGACGATGGTTGCACTTCCACTGCTGCAGAGAGGTTCTTGAAGATATGATGTCAATTAGGTCGTGAAATGTTGATTGTTTGCAGAGACGGGGAGTAGCAAGGCGGAGGTGCAAGAAGTGAAGACAACGGGGAAAGAGGTGGTGCCTTACGTAGGACCGTGTCCTCCCATCGGCATCCACCGGTACATCTTTGTGCTCTTCAAGCAGCCCTCGGAACAACCGCTGCTGGTGACGCCACCTCCTGTGCGCAACAACTTCAATACTCGCAGCTTCGCCGTGCAGTATGGGCTCGGTCTTCCAGTGGCGGCCACGTACTTCAACGCTGCCAAGGAACCCGGGTCACGCCGGCGCTGAAGAGGATTGCGAAAGTAGAAGGACCATTCTGGTTGTAGAGGAGTTAGTTCCTTCGAAGTAGGCTCGAGTCAAAATCGGCGCCTCCTCATTCATTTCTTGAAGGTGGCCCTGACTCCTTGTACAGCATTAGAGTTTTGAGTTTTGAGTGCGATTTAGATCAATGAAAATTCTTTTCTTTACTTGATTTAATTTTGGAAATAATGATCTTCTTTGTCTTGAACGCGCCGACTCTATATCTGCAGCTTCTAGTCATGAAGAAGTTGACTGCATTCTATTGAATCCTTAGGTCGCATTTGTGCATTTCCACAGTAAGGAGTACATTCAATTGAGATTGTCCTATGACGACACTTGAGGTGCAAATTCAATTGAGATCCAATTGTTTTGAGATGTTGAAACAGATAGGAATAAGATCGCCAGAAATTGTTATGATAGAACAGTGATTCCCGAATGATTTGAAGAGGATTGCGATCGATCGAAATGGTGACCGTAGAAGGAGCAATCTTGTTTTAGAGAACGATCGAGTGGGTCTCCGTCGAAGCAGGCTCGTGAACCATCGGCCCCTCCTAAATGATTATGGTGGCGGTGACTCCGAGCTTGTACAGTACTGTACAGTTTCATGTGTAGTTTTGCGTTAGTTCGACGTAAATCAAAGGAGATTCTTTTGTTGATTGAATTCCGTTCGTCACGCGAACTTTACTTCTGCAACATCGAGTCATGAACAACATGTTGACTGCAATTCTGGGCTCGCTTTTGTGCACTCCACTGTAAGTATTACATTCAAATTTTAGGTCCAGTTTGTTGAGACGTACAGAAGAAACATTTAGGAATTAGATAGCGACGAAACGATTGTAGCAAAACAATTTCGCCAGGAGAATTGTACATCGTACTGTACGTTATTACATTCTGATTGTGAGAAATTCCACAATGATAAGGTAACTACACATTAAAGCGCACAGTTAAGCAATTCGGCATGATTCAGCATGGTTTTCACTATTATATTGAAAAAAAAGTGGGGAGTCCCCATTGGAAGTCAAAACGGGATTGTAGATTCTCTTGAAAATGCATTTTTTGGACACCGTGTGAATAAACTACAAATTTTCAAAGTGCTGAAAATAGGTGTACCTAAAAGCGATCATAGAGTCTTATGAATAGTTTGAGTATATTTAGGCAAGAATCTGTAGTGTGCAATTGTAGGAAGCGTGCAATTTTAGGTGTAAGGAACTACATCTAAAATTGCACGGTTCCTAAAGCACACAGTGGATATGCTTGCCTAAAATGTACTCCCACTATTCATATGACTCTATGATTGTTTTTGGGTACACCTATTCTCAACCCTTTGGAAATTCGTAGTTTATTCACATGGTGTCCAAAAAATGCATTTTCAAGAGAATCTACAATCCTGTTTTGACTACCAATGGGGCCCCACAAAAAAAATTCAATATAATAGCAAAAACCATGCTAAATCAGGCTGAATTGCTTAACTGTGCGATTTAAGGTGCAGTTATCTTAGTTATGTTAGCTTGAAATTGCTCATGTTTATGCAATCATCTGAAGCCTTTTCTTTTGTTGCCCAGACGGCCGTGTAAGCCACACCTGACGTTCTTGGAAACTGCTCGCGGGGACCGCACACCAAGGTCGTTCAAGGAAAAGCGTTGCAGAGATTTCCGACGATTGCGACACGGCCCCATCCGATAAGCGGCGGATCCGCAATTGTGAGGTGCTGGAATGGGACGTGCGGTCACTTTGGAGGGGATTCTCGTTGTGCTCGAGCTTACACGTGGTTCGAAAGGGGACACAGAAACTGCAGTCAATGTCATCCTGGCTGTTACGAATGTTAAGAAAGGAAGGGATTTCGTATGAATAGTGGGAGTTGGAACATTCACTCTAAGTAATTGGAATTCTTTCTTAGTTTCCCGAGGAGTTGCGTTCTTAAATATGTGCGCAAAGAATCCATCAGAACGCTGCGCTTTATTCAGGGTGCTAGTTTGTTTGTGAAACCTTCTTCGCCTGTCGTAATTGACGGCCCATTCACGAACTTCCATGGCAGTGTTAAGGTTTCGAGTGAAGTTTGCAATTCAATGTTCTGGACTTTAGTTTTAGAGCGTGTTTCTAAGATTCGCATTCTTGATTGTGTGCGCAAAGACTAACAGCAGTGAGCTTCATTATGCTAGTTTGTTTTTAAAATCTTATTCTCAGGTTTAGGGTTCTTGACAGTGCGCTAATGAGTCCCTCGGTAGTGTTAGAGGTTATGATACTCTGTATATTGAGCGCATTTAGGGTCTAGTGAGTTCTGCCGGCAATAGTCAAGGTGTTTTCTTCGTGGAGTGTTTGTGTCAATCTTTTTGGCTATGGCGGAGCTTAGACACGACCGACTTCGGCAGAGATGGATTATTATCTCAGACAAACGTGGGAAGCGGCCATCCGATTTCGAGAAGATAGGAAGCCAAAGCCGAGACGATTTCAATCCCGGTCCGTGTGCATTTTGCCCTGGTCGTGAAGATGAGAATGGGCACGAGGTTTTTGCAATCCGTGACGGTGACCAAGTCGACGCGCCTGATTGGCGCCTCCGTGTGATTGAAAACAAGTATCCGGCCGTGTCCATGGACTTCGACAAGTTGCGGCCGTCGGGAGAGGGGATCGTGTATGGTGCATGCCGGCTTCCAGGGTTTGGGAGCCACGAAGTGATCATCGAAACGCCCAGCCATCAACTTTCGTTACCAGAGCTCCCAGTTGCTAATGTAGCTGAGGTAAGAATGAGCACTTTCTTCCCTGCACTAGGCCTATAATTCCTTAAAATTACTAGAGAGAAGTTTGAAATATGCAAATCGATGGATAATTCTGTGTTTTAAGGTTCGGTAAAGGGATGCCTGGTCGTTGTTAACAGCAGCTGTTGACCTGAGGATAACGAGCCTCTACAAATCGCCGTTTCTAAGCACATAAACAGAAGTATTTATAAATTTTGGACCGCGACCTAAATATATATTCTTAACGTTTGCGATGAAACACGAGAGCAGGACTAAGTTAGTTGCCAAAATGATAATTCCTAGATTGACTAGTTTGTACTGTGTCGCCTTGCATATCGTATAGAACGCCTGGTCTGCACGGCGAGTCCTTTGTACTACTCCTGTTGCATTCTTTTATTTTCAATTGCAATGAAGCTCAACATGTTGAGAGGAATGGTACGAAGGACTCGGCGTCTTATGCACATGCAAGGCTCGGTTTGCCAGGTCTCAATTTCCGTTTTGAAAGCTGCTGCGCAAGTAGGAGCTGAAATTTTTGTGTTACAGGTGTTGAAAGCATATCAAGCACGATTAAACCACTTCCAGAACGATTCGCGGTTCAAATCTTGTCAGGTATGTGTATCGCCTGTATTGTGTCCCTGAGATTAAGTTCGAAGAACTTCCTGAATTGCACTTTGAAGTGTGAACCTTAATGTTGAGCCAACTATTGGCTTGTGATTTCGATTTATCATCGTCATTATTCCAGGAAAAGCTTTTAGGTATGTATTCGGGAGGATCTTAATGCTTGGATTCCAAACAGGTCGATCATTGACATCGGATGGGTTCTGGCAGGTATACAAAAACAGGGGCAGTAGAGCAGGCGCATCGATGACCCACTCACATAGCCAATTGATAGCCCTTCCAGTTATAACCCACAACATACTAACTGAACTTCAGGGCGCTCAAGCGTTCTACGACGAACACAAAGAATGCATCTTGTGTGGCGTCGTGAAGCATGAAACACAATCAGAAGGACTTCGCCTCATTGACGAGAATGAGCACTTCATTACGGTTTCTCCATATGCGCCAATGTATCCTTACGAGACTTGGTTGGTGCCCAAACACCACTCCTCAAATTATGAAACGATCAGTGAAGAGGAGGTAACCACTTAAGTCTTACAGAACTGGATTTTCAATGTTTTAATAAGCTTGTCGCTGATTGCTTTTCAGTTGGAAGGGAACAGCACATGGTAGTCCTGCTTGAATCTGTGCCACTTATATGGAGCATATTGTCTTCGTAGTTCTGTGATTCTGACTGAAGTTCGGAGCTAATCATGGAGTGATTGTCTTGAATTGCAGATGCAAGCTATGGCGAAGATATTGCAGTTGACATTACGAAAGATGGACCTGGCCTTTGCTTATCCCCCATACAACTACACGCTTCAGACAGCTCCTCTGGGAAAGGAGCATTTCAATTCGGCTCACTATCATTGGTATCTCAATATTTTACCACATCTGTCATCTCCTGGGGGTTTTGAACTTGGTAGCGGGTCCTACATCAATCCAGTTGTTCCCGAAGAAGCTGCCAAATTCCTACGCAATGTCGAAGTTGATCAGTTATAAGTGCACTGAGGAGGACGTGTACATAATTTGTACCATTGTTGTCTACATACTGAAGCTGAAGTAAACCTGAGGCGAATTTGAACGACGATGGGAGCCTTAAACTACAGGTTTACCGGGAGGCGCAACATTAGGTTCATTGCTCATTTAAGATTGGCGTTATGTGCAGTACAGCGGCATGAGGTAGAATCTAAAACCAACACATTTTGCTCTGAGCAGAGTTCCTATCTTTGGAAACATGAAATTTTAAATGATCCTTGTTAATTTTAAAATCATTCTTTCTTGAAAGGGGAATCCAGCACAATGAAGTGTACATTGTTTGGACACTGCGTATGCAATTTAAGATTTTATTGGTAGATGATCGAAAACATAAATAACATATGATCTAATGTCCAGGTGTGGTATATTAGTCCATGCTCACTAATCAATGGGCTTCCCCGTACATACGACTGAGTTGGAAAACTTTAGTTCTGAAAACTCAACTTGTGTACATACGTGTCACAAGTGAGTTGAGTATTCTCTACAGTTTGTTGAAAACTCAAATTTGATACAAGAATAAGCCATAACGGTCCTCGAGTCACCAGTCCTTGTGCTTTTTGCTTAAATTCGTAGCATGTGGTCTCGATAGTCATTGAAACTGAACTTTATGTTCAATTAATGCATGAGACCTTCATAAACATCAACTCTTATGAAATTGAAATAAGCAAGTGGCTCCAAGTGGGCCAATCATTAAACTCAATGTAATGTGCTTACCAAAATTGAAATAAATGAATGGCTCCAAGTGGGCCAATTTATTAAACTTAATATGCTTCAATGTATTGTGTTGGAAAGGCAAATATGGAAAGGCAAATATAGATGGATTTCTTCTATTGAAAAAGAGAGTTGTAACTTTTATTGCTTTGATTAATGTGACAATTGATAAGGCAAAAAGTGCAATCTTTGATGTTCTTTATTCAAGAATACAATTTGGCATTATATAATAGATAATCAATTGAGTTGCAAACTAACAAGTTGGTTGTCCATAGAAATCCTTCCATACTTCATCAAGGTCACCAACCAATCTAAGGTTCTTTCAAAAGGGAATGGAAGAAATGATTATGACCATGTTGGATGTAAATATAGATGCAACTTGAATATCATACCGGTTTGCAATAATGGTATTGTCATCCTACACCCGTCTATTATTTTTAATCATATGATACAATGACCAAAACCAATATTGCAACAATAACATTCTTAGAGGTTTAGCTTTCATTAACCAATAATAGTTTTAACGGATTGAAGAAGTACTAAGAGTATCATGAGTGAAATCTATGTGATTGATAAATGTCTTCACTTCTTTTTGGAAGAAATTGTTTGGTTCCCTTGTTGTTGAATCTCTATTTTTTTGAGAAGTCACTTGCAATTGCCAATTGATCAAGTCTAGTGTTTTTTCCATTTCATAACATGAGAACTATGACAATTAACTTTGCAATCAATGTCTCTAAAAATTAGCTCTTTCATTTTATTTTCTTTAAATATTGAGTGATTCCATTGTGCATAATAGATTGTTGTGCCTATTCTAGAGGTCTACTTCATACCAGTTTGTTAGTGGAATATGGAATTCATATTTATATTGGTACCAATTTATGTCTATTGAAGTAATCTTCAATCCTCTTTGTCAAAAGATACCTTCTCAAAATTCAAAACTGTACTGAATCGGTATATTACAATATATGAACCATGTCCAAAATTAGTTATAACTCTAAACCAATTTCTTTGAGAACAAAAGAACAAAATGTTAAAGTACTTCAATTCTTGAGAATAAAATAAAATAAATTACTTTGACATTTTGATTTCCAAAAGAAATAAAGACATCTATGAGATGGTTATGCCTAGATCTTACACCCCCCAAAAAATAATTTATTTTCCATAATCGGATATGCATACTATAGGAAGCTTACTTTGTAAATTTCTATACAACATGAAATTATCATCTTATTTAAATTTTGCTTTTTTCAATAGCTACAAGTTTATTAGAAGGATACCTCTTATAATGGTTAGAGTTTAATTTTTTTTATAATGGGAGTCAATAGTACCTCTAAACCTTAAATCTACAAGGGTGACATATTTTTTAAATCAACATATTTTCCACTAAATTAATTTTATAAACAATTATAAAATAAACACTTATAAATAATGGTAATAAACACCTTTAACAATAATTTTGAGCGGCACTGAATCTCTACTTCAAAAATTATGCTTGAAAGCTCTTTGTCTTGCAAAAAGTGATTGGAAATTGCACAAGACTTTCTTGAAATGACCTTAGGATTCTTTGAAAAGATAGTCATTCTATTCTTACAAAATGTTAATTCTAACTAGATATTCAAACTCAAAGATTTAACCAATAATAGATGCTGAGTGTGTATACAATAGTGCAATAATGTAGTGTGATTCTCTTTGATTACTAATGCAATTCAACTACAAATATGGTTCAGGCATGAATTCAACCAAAAGGGCACTCACATTGTCCAATGAAAAATTTGAGCCAAACCAATCTGTTTTCCATTATCTTCTATCATCAATTATTTTTCATTGATATCATTTGTATATCCCATGTTCACTTCTTTTTTTCATAGAAAATTTTATTCCCACTATCCCAAAATAAATTTGTGGTTTTAAAAAAAAGGCTAAATGACTGTGTAAGGTGCTTCTATTTGCAAAGGATTCTATAGTTATTGTAGCTTCTAGTCAACACCAATAGGTGTGAAATCAAAGTCAACATTCAAGTGGACCATATTAACACCTAAAGGATCAAGGCCCTTTTTCTGCCAAAAAACACTCAAAAATTGCCATTTCTATAGCAAAAAGTAAAAATATTTGAAAAATATTTTTTTCCACATCTAACCACAGGATCTTACACCTAACTAATATGAGAGTGTGTGGAAAAAATTTCAGAATTTTTGACTGCACAAATTGCAAGATATTTGCGTTTAAAGTGAAAAAAACAAATTTTTCAGCACATTACGGGTCTAGATTTTTTGACGTTGAACATTTTTAACTTAAAATTTTTGCACTACAGAGTTTTGAGCTTTCAATCTTTGTAGTGGAGAATTGAGTTGAGAGTCTAGGGGAAAAAAGAAATTCAGAAAAACTTAATTATCATTCTTTAAAAAATTGCTAAGTAGAAATAGATACAAGATAGAAGGAAAATCTAAAATATTCATATATTTTAGATAGAATTAAAATGCACTAAATCCAATGGTGAGATTGTTCTAGCAAGTAGTATAAACCATGTAAGAAAAAAAAATTGAAAAATTTGAAAAATTGCATTCAAAAATGCATCGTAGAAGTTACTATAGTGTAACTTCTAGAAATCGGAGTATTCTTTTCAAGAAGATGCTCTCAATGCCCCCAAAACAAGAATGTCCATAACTTTCTTATAACAAATCCAAATGAAATGAATTAAAGATTTTCAAATAGACAAAAATATAATCTATAAGAAAAAAAATACAAAAAAAGAATTCAAATTTTTGTCCATTTTCTTTTGCTACCGCTATCTCCTGTTTTGAGCTTATTTGGTCATAACTTTTTTTCCCAGGCACCGATTGTGAAAAAAGTTATATTCCCACAAAGCTTATCAGTTTTTCTATCTTCAAGAAAAGTTTCAAAAAATCAGGAGAAAATTTCAGCCTGTAGGTACTTGCCCAAAAACGCATTTGTCCCCGGAATGGACAACGGTCCTTTAGGGGTTAAAAACAAGTAGCAAAATTGACAAATTTCTCCTATTTTGGTAATATGTAATTTTGATCATTCTCCTACCAATGTCAATGCAATGAAGTTTGGTGAGGTCCTCCGCTTTCAAATCCAGTGAGCTCCAATGATTCAACTTGAAGAAGCTGTAATTATAGGTCTAGAATAACCTAATAAGTTCAATTATTAACTAACTTCTTTCAACAGATTTGGATCTAGCTGCAATCAGAACTTGTGATCCTAATGCGATCAAAACCTGCAATTCAAGAGGCATCAACTCCCGCTATTGAATTGCAATCAAGTCTCATGATTCTATGAACCATTGAATTTATTTTGGGGCAAGCAATATCCAAAAACCCCAAATTTATTTTGGAATAAAAGGAGAATGAAATATAGACTAATCACTTGCTTAAAGTTTTGATTTTCAACTAGCAATTTAGAAAAAAGAATTTTCTCATCTTATAGTCTTATCCCAACTATTGGTTTTCCAATACATTAGGCACTCATTGATAGTGCAAGAGAATCCCTTACCCCTTTCAAAACTGCACGCTTGTAATATGGAATTTGCATGATGTCAATTTGGATGGCAAAAATGTTCTTTAAGTAATCCTATGTCAAATACCAAAGCCTGCAACACTTCATTGATAGACAATGAATGAAAATGAAAAATAAAGATTTTTGGCATTGACAAGATAAAATTCTTTAACCCCTAAAGTCCCATTGTCCCTATGGGGGACGAAATGGATTTTGGGCAGGTTCCTATGAGCTCAAATTTTTATGAAACTTTCTGAAACTTTCCCATAAGATAGAAAAACTTATTAGCTTTTGGAGAATATAATTTTTATTTCAATCGGTGCCTGGGAGCAAAAGTTATGCCCAAAAAAGCTCAAAACAAGGGAGAAGGGGCAACAAAAAATTTTGCAAAAAATTTAATTTAATTTTTTTAATTTTTTTTCCTTATAGATTGTATTTTTGCCTATTTAGGAAGCTTTGATTCATTTCATTTGGATTTTTTATGGGAAAGTTATGGACAATCTTGTTTTTTGGGCAATTAGAGCATCTTCTTGAAAAAAACTTTTTCTTTCACTTTGAATGCTGATATCTTTCAATCCGTAGGGTCAAACATCACAAAATTTTTACTACATGATCTGTAAAAAGTGTAGTATAAGATCCTACGGTTAGTTTTTAAAAAAAAAAATCTGATCTTTTAGAGGAACGCAACAAAAGTAGCAGTTTTGAGTGATTTTTGACAAAAAAATGGCCTTAGGACTTAAGGGGTTAATGGAACTAAGTGCTTATGCTTCTCAAGGTTCATAGTTGCAAGTAAAGGTCAACGTTAGAGTTTGTTACAGGACCTTGTTTCTATTTTCCAATTCAAGCTTGTGCTTATGTAATGCCTTTCTAAGTTCCTATACATTTGCATAATTTCTTGCACTTTATCTTTTTTTCCATTCTCCTCTCCAAGTTCATAGTGTGTTTTAGAAACTTACGGTGATCTCTGCATGTTGAAGTCTTGAAGATAGATGATAGAAGTCAATTTTTAGAAGTAGCAAGAGGAGACATTTGAGAAAATATCAGGCCTCTAGAAGGCCACTCTAAAACCCTCTAAAAATTCTGAAGATTATATTTTATTTTGCATTTCCATTCAATTTCTCCTTGTTACTTCTCACTTTATATTGGGATGTTGAATGATTGTTAGTGTATAGGGTGGCTCAAAATTTGAATACTGCAGATGTATTCTAATTTTCTTGCATTTTAACCCTAATTATTAAATATCTTGTACTCTGATGCACCTTGCACTCTGACCATGTTTTTGGAAAAAAAGAAAATGTCCAAAATAATCTTATTACCATCTACTATGAAGATTTTTTTTGATGGCAATGTGAAAGACTTCGTCAACATTTGGTCAGAATGAAAGGTGAAGAAGTTGTTTTTATAATGAAATAATTGTCTATTATGAATCCTCAAAGGGTGTGGGATAATTTGAAGATGAGAGCTTGATAGCTCATTGTTAAAATATAAAAATTGTACTTAAAGTAGAATTTCAAACCTTATATTAGAATAGTAGAATAATTTTTTCAAAAAACTTTGAATTAAAAATTTGAAGAATCACGATTATTTTTATCCCCGCTTTTTTTTGAGGTTTAAAGCCTCCAATAAAAAGTTATGAACAAAATTCAAAGAGGATATTTGAAAATATCAAAGAAATTAAATGTCCCTTCTAACCCCTCTATAAAACTTGTCTATAAAGTTTAGTTGGAGTTTTAAATTCTCAAATGGATTTTTGGAGATGAAAATTAGCTTGATTTTTCACATTAACTTAGTTCAAAGTTTCTTGAAAAAATTTATTCTATAGTGCCTAAATGAGGTCTAAAATTCTACTTTGAAAACAATTCCTATATTTAACTTAGCTATGAGCGGTTGAGCTCCTATTATTCATGATTTACATATCCTACATCCATTGTTTTACTTACTTCTATCCTACTAGTGTAACGAGTTTCTTTTCTCAACTTCAAACATGCCAAATTAACCCCTAAAGGACCATTGTCCCTTCGGGGGACAAATGCGTTTTCGGGCAGGTACCTACGGGCTGAAATTTTCTTTGGATTTTTTGAAACTTTTTTTGGAGGTAGAAAATCTGATTAGCTTCATGGGAATATAATTTTTTTCACAATTGGTGCCCGAGAACAAAAGTTATGACCAAATAAGCTCAAAATAGGGGACGGCGGGCAGCTTGGGCAGCAAAAAAAATGGACAAAAAGTTAAAAAAAATATTTAATATTTTTTTTCTCATAGATTATATTTTTGCCTATTTAGAAAGCTTTGATTCATTTCATTTGGATTTGTTATGAGAAAGTTATGGACATTCTTGTTTTTCGGGCAATTAGAGCATCTTCTTGAAAAAAATAACTTCTAGGATGCATTTCTGAATGAAATTTTTCAAATTTTTCATTTTTTTTTTTTTCCATGGTTTATATTACTTGTTAGAACAATCTCACCATTGGGATTAGTGCATTTTAATTCCATTCAAAATATATGAATATTTTAGGTTTTCCTTCTGTCTTGTATCTACTTCTATTTAACAATTTTTTAAAGAATGATAATTAAGTTTTTTTGAACTTTTTTTTTTCCTAGACTCTCAATTCAATTCTCCACTACAAATATTTAAAGCTCAAAACTCTGTAGTGCAAAAGTTTTAAGTTAAAAATGTTTAAAGTCAAAAAATCTAGTTCCGCAATGTGCTGAAAAACTTGTTTTTTTCACTTTAAACGCAGATATCTTGCAATCTGTGCGGTCAAAAATTCTGAAATTTCTTCCACACTCTTATACTAGTTAGGTGTAAGATCCTACAATTAGATGTGAAAAAAAAACATTTTTCAAGTTTTTTAACTTTTTACTATAGAAATGGCAGTTTTTGAGTATTTTTTGGCAGGAAAAGGGCCTCGGTCCTTTAGGGGTTAAATAGCTTTGAAGCTAAGGTACTCTACTCGAAAGCAACTATTTAAAGGTTGGTCTGCAATTTTCATAGGTTTTTATGGACAAAAATATTTTTAACTCATATTTTAGAGAAACAAAATAGATGTGGTATTTAGCACAAGTGGTTTTGTATTTTTCTAAGCATTTTTGAATTAGTTATGATTTTTCAAAGATTTGGGATATAGACATCTGTTTATAATTGTAGGTCTATTTAAATCCATCCACCTACCACTTATAAAGAGATGTGAGGAGATAATTGGCTCCTATAAAAATTAACAGATTTTTCTTTGATTACATCAATGCTTAACGAGGTCCATTTAACCCCTAATAGCCTAAGGGGTTTGGACAAAATACAAATGTGTCATAAAATATAAGTTCTAAAACTTTTTTGAAGTTTGCATCAAAAAGATAATGTGAAGCACAAAAAGTAAAAAGCATCCATACGGTCAAAATTATAAAATAATTTTTAGATTTCTTTAAAATGAATTTTGAAGATATAACTTCAAAAATTCACCAAAAATACAATTTCTATTTTTAGCATTTGAATTTTTTTTTTGATTGGTCAAAATTGTGGTTTCTATTGATATATGAAAAAATGCATGAGATCTAGTAATGAGAACACCAATACTTTCTCCATATAGTAAGTTTTTCAATACTAGGCAAATCTAGACACTTTGTGCTATTTCTCTTATAGTTTTTGTTTTACCGTAGCAATCTGAGTTTTGAGTATAAATATTGATAAACAACCCAATCTTTTGCAAAAAAAAAAAAAAAAGAATTTTTTTTCTTTTTTTTCCCTTGCCTGAAAATTTTGCCTAAAGTTGGGCAGCGACCTAAAAATGGTTGTTTGAGCGCTTAGGGGTTAAGAACCATCTTATATCCATCCAATATTGGGTCACTGCAAGAAATGGCATTCTAAAAGCTTAGCGTTTTTACAATACTCGTTTTTTCTTTCAAAAATACTTTAAATTAGAAAAACAATTTTTAATAAATGTAAAAAATATACTTAATGTATATTCTTTTAAGAAAAAGGCTCCTTAGGAAGAAAAGCGTTGAAAAATTCTCTAAGTAGGAGAACTAGAAAAGTGCAAAATCTCACAAAAATAGATATCTTCACTATAGTTTCACATTTTAATTTTGTAAAATTAGGAAAAACTATTTTAAATTTGTTTTTAAAATGACCATTTGGGGAGAATTCATAGTAATGAGATTTCGCCAAAAAATTGATCTTAAAACCATCTTCATTGTTCAGATATTGCACGCAATGGGAATGCTATTTGCACTTTTGTGGAGGACACAAATTAATGTATTTTTAGATTTCCTTTAGGAAGAATATGCTTTTTTACTATGCAAATAGACTAAGAAAATTTCAGCTCCATATCATTAATTTTGGAGACTCTTAATGTAGTAAAAAAACCTAAAACGCACTATGTGACAAATTGACAAAAATGGTTTTTAAATATCAAATGTCTTTTTTCAATTCCTAAAAGATAAGGATCTGATTACTATAAGTTTGACATCTCCAATAAAAATATCAAGTTCATGAGGTTTATGCTTTAAAAGTTATAGAAGATGATAATAAAGTCATTTTCATTGTGACAATAAATAGGACTAGCCTTTCTTTTAATGACCTTACTTGATTAATTATAGGAGCGGTTTAAAGTAAACAGTTGCTTTTAGAGCACACTACCTTGATTGCCAAAAATATTAGAGAATTCTCATGATTTCAGCAACTACCTTCAAAAGCCACTTACTTTGGCTTCATTTGACTTCATTTGTTTGAATTTCCAATTAAGCACCTTATACTTTGATGCACCTTGATTGTTAACCCTTAAAGGACCAGCATGCATTTTTTTGGCAACATATATTTTTTGGGCAGATACATATGATTAGAGATTTGCATGTTTTAGATCCAAACTTTTATAGAAGTTGTAGATGAGGAATATCTTTCATGTGAACAAAATTTTATAACATTTGGAAATATGAGTCAAAAGTTATAGACTAATATGTTCCTTTTTTTTCAAGGTAGGCAATTCAAGCAGATAAAAAAGATCATTTTTTTCAAAATTAAAAATTTGAAATTGATTTTTTAGAGTTATATATATGTGGAAAGCTTTGAATCATTCCATTTTTATCAATGAGTCAAAAGTGATGAGGATTTTTTGTTTGTGGGTAGTTGTGGATTCTCTATTCTAAAACAAACTTTGAATTCCTTTATCTCATTCAATTTTCAGCATTTTTTTAAATAAATAAAATCATAGGATGTAAAGTATTTATCACAACATTGCAACCGTTGGAATTGGCATTTTTCAATTCCATGATTAAATTCTTAACAATTTCATATTTTGAATCATTTTCTACTTCTTTCTATTTATTATTTTAAGTATTTTTTTCCTATATGTTGTACAATTCCAAATGATGTGAAATTTTTCAAGCATGTAGCTAGCTTATATAGGAAAAATAATCCAAAGAAGCACCACCATTTTTGACATTTTTTATAGAAAAGAAAACTTGTGAAGTGTAGCTGCCCGAATTTTGGCAGGAACCAAAATAGCAATTTTGTTATTTCAAACACTCATATCTTTCAGTCCACACAGTGGAAATACTTGAAATTTTTTCCACATGTTTTTAAGTATACCACAAGATCTTATGGTTATATGTGTCAAAAAAAGGCCTTTATCTAAAATTTGGTACTTATACTTAAAGTGGCACTTTTGAGCGTTTTCAGTGAAGACATAGTCATGGAACTCTAGGGGTTAAGTCTTGACATCCTTTGCAAAAGTCCAACATGGTGAACTTCTAGATAGTAAGATTCTGTAGGGCCAGAGGTGATGTGGAAATTTTTAAGGATGTCACTGCAAAGCAACACTCTAGAAGGCCTGATTTTTTCTTTAATGAATTAGATCGATAATGTGGTGATTGAAAACATTTTAGAGCAAGTGGATGATTTTCCCTCCCACTTGATTCTTGATAGATCAAAGTAGGGTAGCTGAATCTAGACCTGGTTGAGTATCTAAAAATTGCAAAGATAGGGTTGTAGAAGTGGGGTGGCCAATTGCTATGCTTATATGTATAGAGATTATTTTGCAAATGATCCTATCAATTGACGAAATTTTACATATAGAGATATATGTAATATTCAACCTCCATTCTTGCAAATTATGAATGTTATTGGTAATGTCAATGACTTGTTTGTCCTTAAGAGAAATGCTATATGTTTATATGGCTTGTCTTCTTTCAAAAGTACATTGATGAATTGTGCATGCTAGCTTATAGAATGCCATGTGCCCTCAAATACATTGACAAGCACATGAGATCAATGTAGCACAAGGTTTCAATGTAGCATAATGATCCTGTGCATAATAGCTTCCATCAATTGTCTATATTACTTATAGAAGGATTGTCTTGTGGTTTGGTAAGGCTAGGTTTAGAATAAAAACGACAATTACTCCATTATTTGGGAACAATAGTTGACCATTCACTCTAGTTTTAGCAAGAAATTTTTCAACATTGCAAAATCAAAATCATCAAATAGTAATGTCAATGTCCTTGATCAAAACAATTCTCTCTACTTTTCTTCTAATATGCATTTGCATTGGAATTTTTATTGTATTGTTTTGAAGTTTTCATGTCCATCTTCTTTAGTTTGATTTCCTTTCAATTTCAATTTGATGCACTTCAATTTAGGATTCACTAACAAGTTTATTAGATTAAATTTGAATCATTATCATTCATTTTCATTTTTAATTACTTCTTTGGTCGTAATTTGAGTTCCATAAATGTAGCAATTCATAAATTCCATGGATTCACTATGAATTATTCTTTATTTAACTTTCTAGATTAACAATCAAACCTTCTTTCTAAATTACTTCAAGTAAATTTCTATGTTTTTTGCCTCTTCCTTTGTTATAGTTTCAATTAATGATAATTTTGGAATTTTTTTTTCTAGCTTTTCTTTCTTTCATTTCCAATTACTTTGATTTTTACTTTAAAAATTCCTCTATTTAACCACTAAAGGTTTTGATTATGTTTTCACCCAAAACGGTCCAAAAATGCCATTTCTAGTACAAATATCAATTTTTGGAAAAAATACATTTTTGGACACATGTAGTCGTAGGATCTTGTAGTAAATTGGTTTAAAAAGACTTAAAAAAAATTTCAGAAATTTCCGCCATGTAGATTGCAAGATATTAGCATTTGAAGTGACAAAAATCCTTTTTGTCCCTGCGCAAAACTGTGGAGCTACACTTCACAAGGTCACATTTGTATGGAATAATATCCAAAATGGTTGTAATTCTTTGGATTCGTTCTTGAAGGTAAGTTGGCTATATGCTTGAAAATCTTTAAATCATTTGAAATTGTATGGCATATAGGGAAAAAATAATAAATAGAAAGAAGTAGAGAATGATTCAAATACTAAATTGTTAACAATTTAGTTATGGAATTGAAAAATTCCAATCCCAATGGTTGTAATGTTGTGATAATCAATCTACACCTTATGTTTTTATTTTTCTCCAAAACTACTGGAAATTGAGTTAAATAAAGGACTTCAAAGTTTATTTTAGAATAGAGATTCCATAACTACCCGCAAACTACCCAAAACTTAAAATCCTCATAACTTTTGTCTAAAAATCAAAATGGAATGATTCAAAGCTTTCCTTGTGTGTATAAATCTAAAATGCCAATTTCAAATTCTATTTCTCAAAAAAATGATTTCTAAAGAAGTTTCTTTTGTTGCCCAAGCTACCCAACCAGCAATGAAAACTACATATTATGTACTATAACTTTTAACCATGTAGTCAAAAGTTATGTAACTATTGGGCATTAGAGCCATTCCCCAAGAGAGTGTTGTGTAAAAATTTCAAAGAAAAAAAATAAAATCTTCATTTGTAGTGAGCTGCTTAAAATCGCTATGTTGCTAAAAAACATTGTTTGGTCCTTTAGGGGTTAATTTCTTTGGACTAACTATTACTTCTTTATTTTATTGTATTTGTTTGCTTAATTTTTCCTTTCCTTTTTATTTTTCATTACTTGTGTTCTTCTTTAGTAATGTGGTTGTACACATTCAACTTCAAAATACAAAAAAACCCTCATTTTCAGGATTTTCTTGAAGTTTCAAATAGAATGCAAAATATATTTAAAAATCTTTGTTTTTTGTTATATATTTTTATTATTGATGTATAAAATATTGCATTCATACAATTCAAATTGACTCCATGATGTTTGGAGATTAAACCTTCTGTATTCAGTATTTCAAGCTCATTTTCTACCTTCTTTTTTAATTATTTTAAGCTACCAATTTTCTTTTTTGTAGCCACTCATTTGTTATGGCAAACTTTTATATTATTACATTTTTTACTTTTATTTGAGCTTCAATGTTCAAATCATGGCTAAATTATGCCATTTTGGCATTTTCAGACCCTTGTTTTACAATGGTATATATCTACTAGTAGAAAATCAAGAATCTTTAAGCCATGATTTGAACAATGAAACTTGCATTTCATAAGTTTGATTTGCAATATAGTTGAGGTTCTTATTTGTAGTTTAGATTTTGGGCTAAGTGTACCCATTTACTTTGAATACTGTGGAAGTTTTGTCAAAGGATTGAATGTAAGATAAGTAGAGTCACAGAATATATAATGTCATCCCCTCAAACACAAGCCAATAGTCAAGTTTTGGAAGTTGTTGCTTTATGAATTATGTGAATGTATAAGCATGCATTTGTGATGTTCTTTTCTTTATTGTGAAAACTATATCAAGTTGTAAGCAAGCTGAAGATACTTCACATACAAT
The DNA here is from genome assembly GCA_963969595.1 of Neckera pumila. Lineage (NCBI taxonomy): Eukaryota > Viridiplantae > Streptophyta > Bryopsida > Hypnales > Neckeraceae > Neckera > Neckera pumila. The sequence goes on from OZ018413.1 coordinate 22,531,784, forward strand.
TTTCTAGCTGCTTTTGAGATATTGGTTATTATAGGTGCAAGTGAGGCTCACTACTTCAAAGAACAATTGAACTGCAAATTTATAGACTATTATACTTCATTTTCTCTTTTGTTCTTTTTTTAAAGCTTTAGAATTCGTGAAAAACAAGTGCTTCATATACTATTATGTGTATTAGTTTTTCTATATAAATTATCTTTTGATAATGGATGCATGGCTATTGTTAAAGCTTTGTCAAACTTGAACAAATAGATACAAGGATCAGACTATGGTCAATATCTATAGCTTTAGTACAAAATGATGTACTTGATGTGATTAGATTGAACTAAAATAGACATAATTGGCTCTAAAAATTATAAATGGTAGAGTGCAAAAGATCAATACAATGCATGTTTTATGATGTACCAGAAAAGATTTTTTTCATATTTAATCCATTTAAGGTTGATGAAACTTTAAGGCGGTTCTGATTTTTCCATAATACCATTGACACAATTGGCTTTGGATATTATAAATGGTAGATTGCAAAAAACCAATCCAGTCTTTGTTTTATGATGTACTAAATTTTTTTTCTTCTCAATGAGCAGCTCCTTGGATACAAAGATTGATCTTTTGTAGCAAAATTTGAACTGCTATACAAATAATTCAAAAAAACTCTTATGAAAAAAAAATTCAATTTTTTTTCAATCATTTGGTTAAAAAAAAACTATTGATAAGGCTTTTCACAATCTTTGGAGTCCAAAGAGCCCTTTTGTGGTGCCAAGAAAAGGCTCTTTGAATTTGAGGAGTCCTTTTTTGGTGTTAAAATAATATACTCATATTTTTGTATATTATTTTTCCTTTACATTTTTAATTTTAATTTCCAAAAAAACTTAATTTAGAAAAAAATGGACCAAATCAACAAATAAATAGACATGTCAGAGTACATACAATTGATTAAAAAATTGGTAATGAATTTTTAAAGTTTAGTTGTACTATCAATATTCATTTATATGACAAACTTTGCCTGTAAAGAGAATGTATTTTATTTGTGTTGGACTTGCATCCATCAAATCATTTATAATTACTTGGAAAAATAAAATACTTTGTACAATGACAAATTCACAAGTCTTAAAATCCAATTTTGCAACAATTATGCTACCTAAAAAATATATTTCAAATCATTGATATTTTTATATCTTGCTTCATTAGATATAACTTGGTTATTGAGAGTGAGATAGGTCTGGATTTTTAAAAAATATCTTAGATTTTGGTTACTATATGCCACTAGGCCCACTATAAAGAAATTTAATGTTCTAAGAGTGGAAAAAGAATACTACAAATCATAAAAGCATCAATAGACATTTTGATAGATAAAATACGCTTTTGAAATTTTTGGGATGATTTTAAATGAAATTGTAAACTAGTGTGAGAGCGATGGAAATTTGAATGGATAAAAAAATACATGAGAGTAAAAAAAAAAACATGTGTCGTGGTGATGAAAACAAAACACAATATTGAAAGATAGTGAAATTAAGGAATACACTACAATGTAGTGTTCTTCAATGACAACTGAATGCATCCCCTAACATTCAATATATATGTGTTTGTTAGTGATGATGATATTGTTCTATTCCAACTTATACATTTTCATTTTAATATAGAGTGCGGTTCGGGATTATTCAATTTGGTCTTAGATGTCTGTTACGTACAATCTTGTAAAATTACTAGACTAAGTCTTATAGTATTACAAAATCGAGTTTTGTGCGCAAAGTCTTGTGGAATATTATTTGCAAGTATAGAGTTGATGATGCAAAAAGATTGGTTGATTGAGATTATTGTGCATTAAAATCATCTATAAATAAATTAAAGGCGTTTTCACTGTAACTAGAAGATGTCCCTACTAATACGGTAGTTATCTCCCTCAAAATTCATATTGCCAAAATCACTCCAATTCTCTACCTCTTGGGTCTGATTTAGTGTCTAAGAGGTTCATTAGGAGTCTGAGAGATGTTAGAAGTGGAAGAAATAGTTAGCCTTAATTATTGCAAATTTTTTGTTGGAAGCAAGTGCATGTGAAGCAAATCTAGCTTAAATATAAGTCTTTAGTCTATAATACATAGTCTTTAAGTCTTAAAAATATCAATAAACAATCCATTTAGAGGTCAAAACACAATTTTACAAAGTCCTAGAAAAGTTAGCCTATATTTCACCAATCGTTTTTGAATAGTTTGAGGTGGAAACTCAAAAAATACAAAGGACAATGTGACTAAAGATTGTAAAGAGGTGTTTATAGCATAAAAACATGCCAAAATTTTGATGGAAAAATTGGCTCGCCAAAATTACTTTCTAGTCATAAGATTTTTTTTTCAATGGAATTTGAAGGAGGCAAATGTTTTTTTATTTCTACATTAAGCTAAACATATTTGTTCATCACAACTATTCTTATATTTTACATCATGTTCCCAATCTATATACAAACTAACAATTTAAAAATTCAGTCGAATAGAAAATGATGAAGAAAATGGTTCCTTCAAAAGCGACTTACAGTACTCAAAGTCTGACGCAATTGCGAACCATAGATCCAACGAGATTGGTACTGATAGTTTAGAAAAATTGAAGATTTTTTCAATCTCTTCTATATAATTTCATTCATCATAATGTAATAGGAAAGAAAGATTCAATAGTCATATCGGCGAAAGAATTCATTCACCTAGGGGATGCATTTCATTTTAGTTATATTGTTCCTTTTATCGTTGAAGTCAGTAAATATTCTCGCAAGAAATGGCAAAAACGTAAAATAAACCCAGTAGCCGAAGCTTTTTTGAATGGGTAACGGGTCATTCAAGCATCACAAATGTTGATGCTGCTAATGTAGAAAATATTGATTGAATGCTGCTGTCCAAGATACTCTAACAGAGAGCAATACGGTATGTACAAATGAAGGCCTTTGAAAATCATTACATGGTAATAGATTGTGGGAGCCCAAAAAGTAAGATAAGCTTAGATTAGTAAGAAAAGTAGAGAAAAGAATTAATAGGGATATCATTTTTTGGTTTATCCAAGGATAAACTAAACACCTTACCACAATTAACATTCCTTGTTAATAGAATAATAGTAGATAGATAATTTGGTTAAGATCAGTAGCGAAAGTTTCCTGTTCCTACTGAGAACCGGAATCGGATTGAGATCCAAAACAGTTTCAATAACCGGAGCCGAATACCATAATTTACAAGAAAGGTAACGGAACATCTATTTGGAGTTGGTCGGGCGGATGTAGGATCCAACGGCCTTACTGAAAATTAGAGCAGACCGTTCGAAACAATCAGATTTATCCGTAGGTATGGATAATGACTTCCCTAATCTGGCGGTCGAACACTTGAGGGAAGTTCAAGGGATCAAAACTTCCATCTTCAGTCTTGTGTTTGCACTTGGGTTGTGTCTGGAGCGCAAGGGAGTTGGGCTTTTGCATACAAGGGTTTTTTTAGAGATAGAAAGGTTTCCGCTCCCAAAGTAACAGAGCGGAAGAGGATCCTTACTTGACAGGAAACTGCATGGAGTAATTTAAGAGAGACATCAGTTGAGTAGATTATTCAGAGACTTAAGCGAAGGTGAAGGCTGAGGGTAGTGGGTCACATTAGGAAAAAGTTGACCCCCCTGGAAGAGGCCGTGAGACCTGAGAACGCAGGGAACGTAAGCCGAAAAAAAAAAAAAAAAAAAAAAAATTTTTTTTTTTTTTTTTTTTTTTTTGCGACAGCGAACTGCAGGCGCGGAACCAGCACGGAACAACAGGGAACAGTGCAGTTGAACTGCTTAAAAAACATTAAATTTTTTTTTTATTAAAATAAATTCAAAATTACAAAATTTTCAGATCTGACATGGCACTACACATGCCATGTCAGACTGCAATCATTACAATTTTTATTATTTTATTATTTTTATTATTTTTTGTTATTATTTTTTATTTTTTATTATTATTTTATTAATATTTTAAATTTTTTTATTTTTAAAATATTTTTAAAATATTTTTTAATTGTAAATCACTGTTGAGTTCCCTTGAGTTCCCTGGAGGGGAAGCTTACACTACGAAGCAGCCCCTTCCAGGATTCATTTTTTTCCTAATGGGGGCTTTCAAGTTCAAGACGATCCATCCGACCATTCCAAAGGATAACGGAGAGCGGAAGTAGCTGGAGGAGGATCTGGGGCAGATCGAGGTTGCCGATTTTCTGAAGAAATCATAGAACTTGCGAGACAAAGACATGATTGACGAACTCATGAAGGACTGGTCGAACAAATGGGTGAAGACCGCTTGTGCTCTTCCCCACACTATAAAAAAATCATGTTTTTGGTGATGTTTTACCTCTAACGTGCAATGTCTAATAAAATATGAAGATTTCAAAGGACATTTGACCTGATAAGGTAGATTTTGGTGGACGTTGCAGAGAACATTGGCTTTTTACTATAAATCTAAGTTGATGTTATCATTGACGCTGACATTGTATTTGACATAATTGAAATTATGCTACTGTTGTTTGGGACGTCCAAAAAAACATAGACTGCCAAATCAGCAAATAGGTCCATTTTTTCTATAGATAAATTAGTAAAAATTACTACGAGCAATGATAAAATATTGACCATATTAAAAAATTTAGGGGAAAGGCAGCCACATGCCATACTTTGCAAAAAAAAGGTTAATGGATGGATGTGCACCATGGATGAAAAGAGATGGTCTTTATACTGTGGGGTGGTAGGAAGTGAAACAATCCATGTGGGATATGTAAAACAAGAGTTGTGTTCAATGTAAAATGTCTGAAATAATATGCTCCAGATGTCTGAAAGAAAATCGACATGTTCGCAACAACATCTAGACATCTAAAACAATGTTAAAACTTACAATGATTAAGTTCCCATAATTTAGGTTTCCTACATCTTTTGTCTCACTATGGACATACAATGAAAATAAATAGGACCTCTTAATCCTTCATTTTCACTAACTTTTAATAAATGAATTCCTTCATTTTGCCATCAAAAATTCTCTTGATGGTAGATGGTAAGTTTTATTTAATTCTTGCTGAATTCTTGTCATTTTGATTGTTTATTTATTTATTTAAATAATTTTTTTCTACTGACCTTGTCCCATGGGTACAGTATACAGCAATTGATGTGTTAAAAAACGTCTAAGTAGATGTCTAAATTGACATTTAAAAAAACAATATTAAAATTTTTTAAACAACATAAAAGTATGCTGACAAGGCATGCCAAGTTAGATATGGGCGGATCCATGTCACTTTTCCCTTGGTTCACATCAGCAACAAACCGGATGAAATTTTTTTCCTACATGGCATTGCTCGCCCCACGTGGCACTTACGTAGAGCTGAGTTGTCCGCCAAATGGCATACTTTGGGGACCTTGAAAAAGCATGTCATGTGTGATGTCAAAAAAAAATAAAGCCAAATTGGACATGTTTTTTGAAAACAACAGACATTTTTTGTTTGTTTCCGTGACGTGATTTTAGGTGACGTTTATGTTGACTCTCAAACAAGTTTTTCTAGACAGCAGACGACGTTTTTTCAGACATCATAAAAAAGGCTAGTTTTTTATAGTGCAACAAATATATGATCAGATGTGGAAGAGGGTCTATAACTTTTTGCATGTTGGAGAGGAGATGGCCTCGCGGACAGTCGGATACGCAGAAGGTAAATTCGTAAACCTTCCTCACCCTAAGGATGGCTATGCAGTAGCGGATTGTAGGTCACCGCTAGAGAAAAGAGTCCTGAAATTTTTGGTCCCCATTTTGTATCTGGAACGGCCAAACCGGATTACTGTCACGTGGGCCAATACCATCTTTAGAGCGCTGAGTGATGAGACGAAAGTGTTCAGGACAGGAGTGGTGAAAGACTTAGTCCAAAGCATGGTCGACTCTTTAGACAGTACAACGGTGACCTCCATAGGATCCCTCTTGTTTCACTTGTACGACCATCTAGAGGTGTTGAGGAAGAAAGAGGAAGTGACCCTGAAGGCAACCTCCATAATGAGTAAGTTTGATATCACTTTCCCTCAGAAGAAAGAGAGTGAGGAAAAGATGAAAGGACCGGATGAAGAATTCGGTAGAGGGTCATCAAAGAATCAAGAGTCTTCAGAGAAGATGATATCTTCCAAGAAGAGGAAAGGGTCCCAGAGTTGTCAAAAGGGTTCTACGGAATCGGAAGTCGAGAGGGAGAATCCTCTAAGGAGGATTATTGGGGATTTAGAAAAGACAAGGAAAGACTTGGATACTAAGAGAGGAGCAGTGAGCAAAGTTTGTAGACTGCTTGGTGGGATCAAAGTATCCGAGCTTGTAGACTCAGTAGAGGACCTGATTTGGCAAAAAAATACTGACTAGTGGAGAGAGAATTTTAAAAAATTGGCCGATGAAAACAAGTCCCTTCACAAAAAGTTAGACGAGAGTGAGGCCGGAAGTAGGGCTAAGCAGAAACTTTCCGTTGAGTCAGAAGAGACTCTCAAGAGGGTCAGAAAGTTCATCTAGAATTTCGGGGATGTCCTCAACAAAACCAAGTGCTTTGATGAGGAAGTCTAGAAAGTTGGAGAAGAGGCTGCGTGCAAGGCTGTCCTAGTCTATGCAAAGTATGCGGATAGTACGGAGAGAATATTGGATAGTATCCGGGGACCTCTACAGCAAACAAGTCAACTTCCGGACACGCCTGTGAAGTCAAAGAAGAGCAAAGAAGAGAAGACACCTGCCAAGAACTTTCTAAGCAGAAGGCAGAAGGAGGTGAGGGTTCAGCACACGAATCCGGACTCAAAGGTAACATCAAGAAGAAGAAGGATGAATTCCGGACTCTGCAGAGCAAAGGTGCCAAACCCTCTTTAGTGAAAACAAGCGGGGTGAAGTCAAAGTTCACCCTCAAACGGGCAAGGAAGGTGTCTTTGGAGAGCTACCATTCACGAGAAGACGAGTCGTCCAGTTAATTAGCAAAGGAGGATAGCGGATCCGGATCCAAGTCCGAGTTCCAACCTGACTTGGAAGTGGAAGAAGAGGAGGAATCTAATATTGCTACAATTTCTCCATCCAAATTCAAGAAGAAAAATACAACCAAGGGTAAGACGACAGCTAAACCTCCAACCAGCAGGAAGCAGCCACCAAAGAAGGGCGCCTTCAAATCCGAGGAGCCTTCTCCAAAAAAAGATAGAAAATAGAATTAGAATTTTTTAAGATAAGCCTAGGAACAGTAGGCTTAACTTCAGTTAAATATAGCTTAATTCAATTTAGTTTAGGAAAGTAAAAGTCTGTGAGTGTTAGAAACTGTTTGGGAGGTACTTTTCAGTTGTATGCACCTGGACTGTGCTTTTCCGGGATTTTAGGATCAAAGATTTATATTTTGCGGATTAGATGGGTTGGTAGGAAAGTCAACCCAGGGGGAATAAAGAATGACATCTATCATTTCCTGCCTCCCTGTTCCTCTGCTTTTTGTGCCGAGGCTTTAGAATTTTCTCGTGGTTTATTATTTAGGAATTGGTAGTTAGTTTTAACTCTGGACAGTTTATACTCTTGTTTTCCTATTTTCAATTTCTGTAAAGAAAGCTTGGATTTCAACTCCATTAGTACTAGTCTAGAAAGTCTCGATCTTATGTTGAGGGGATAGACAATGTTTTAATCATTTGCTAGTTCAAGTGGCTTGATTGTAGGAACTTGAGAGGAGAGGTTACCCCCGGATTCTGTCTGAATCCAATTCCGGAAGTTGAAGTGAGCTGGTTGAAAGGCTGTGTGTATTAGGAGCAAAATTTAGCTGTTGTAGTTACTTGGATACTTCTGGAGAGGATATCCGCTCTTAGGTAGGGTGCATTTTGTAGGAGGCAGGCGTATGCTAACTAATGTGTTGATGAGGTTCTCTTATAACCAGAAGTGAGTGATGTGCAATTAGTTAGGATTGGCTAGTTATCTGATCACCAGATTCTACCTTAAGGAACCGGATTTGGAGAGGTATGCTGTTGTAGTACAAGAGGATTGTGGGGGGTTCCTGAGTGACCTACTGGCTCGGATTGATTTCCGGATCAATTATGAGGAAGAATCCGCATCCAAGTTTCGTATGTATACTTTGTATTTTCAATTAATGAAACTTCAGTCACTTTAATCTATTGAAGGGTAGAGTATACGTTCCCTTCCTGAATCCAAAAAGTGGACTCCTCTGTTATAGAGGTTAAATTATATTCATGGAATACTTTGCTTTCTGAATCCAGATCCGGGAAAGGTATAGGATCATGACACTCTTTCCGGTTCCGCATTTAGTTAAGGAGGACACTGAGTTAAAAACTACTATTAGAAATAATACATACATATTTTAAGTGGATTAGGATATGATTTTTAGTATGAGTTAAGAGAAAGAAGGTTTGGGATATATGAAAGAGGAAAGTGCAGTTCCTTGTTTTCAGTTCCGGATCCTTCCAACTTGGGTTTGGTTTTCCGTAGTCTGAATCCGATAATTCCGAGGAATCTATAAGTAAAATCCTTTGAGAACAATACACAAGTCATTTTGGGCGTTTTATGATAAATTAACACCTAAAGGTAGGATTTGTGCTCCTTTGTGCTACGACACAAATGATACATCTGCTGCCATGTTGACATACAATAGCAGCATTGCATTAGTGTTTTAAGTGCCTACAGCTGATGCGGATGTAGGAACTCTCGGTGTGCCTTCTTATCGTATAAAAGTGGCGGGGGTTAGCCATGCGTATACTGCTTCGATAATAACTCAAAAGCATTTTTATGAATGATTTTTTTTAGGAGAACTCCAATCATATTGCTATTGTATACTTCAAAACTTTGAAATATGCAAAAAATTCAAAACTTTGAAATATGCAAGAAAAAAACAAACCTCTTTTGCTTTCTTGGAGTTTTCTTTTTCTTCATGTAGTTCATTTGTAGTAACTTTAAGTTGATTTTCTAAAACTTCTATTTCTTTGCCGTGAACTTTGAAGTGTTGTAGGACATATTCAAGCTAGATTACGGGCCCTTGAAGACTTGAATGCATCAGTGGGTTTTTTTGTGAATGGATGAAGATATCAGATTACCAAGAAAGCCTTATATATATTCGTGACGACACAAGTTTCTTGGTGGTGAAATTCTGACACAAGCTTCCATGCTTGACAGAGCCCTTCTTTTTTCTAGCTAAACAACTTAAGTGTTTTCCTCGGACATTGTACTTTATTGAAAAACTAGGTAGAAAGTTGTCTTGCAAAAAGAAGCTTGATTCAAGAGGGAGGTAGTGGAGCCACTGGATGTTTTCATCACAACGATAGTAGAGTGTTGCAATCTCATTGCTCTACATAATGCATTTGCAAGACCAAATCATATTTCTCTAGATAGAGTCATAGAAATATCAGAACATGACCATTTTCTAGCATGTACACAATACTAGCTAACTAATGAGTTAATTTAAAACAAAATTGTCTTAATGGGTTGCCATTTCATACTGAATCCTATACGTTTCCTCTTCAAATCCGCCCAACATGGAATATTGTCATTCTATTAGTAACATAGTTGTATATTGTTTATCATTCCCAGCTTGTATTGCAACTGCTTAAATCAATGTTCACCCTAAAAGCACCTGAGAAAGTCATCCTCAATTATTTTGTAATTGGATTGTATCTTTAGTTTGTGACCGCTAAATGACTACAATGAAATCAACCCTTTATAGAAATGCTACGTGAAAATTAATAAATCCAATTTAGTCGGCATCTTAATGATAGTCATTCCTCTGTGATATATTAGTCATTTATGTCACTAAACTTATAACTACAGAACTAAACAATGACTCTACACAATCCACATCAACATTAGGGCCATAGAGCACAAATTGAACCATCAATAACAGCACTTGTTGGGCCCATTTTCATCTAAACGTCATCTAGTGCTCATGCCAGTTACTGCAAAATGACTATTGGATGCGACACGCCAACTTTTGCACCATTATAATGACTTATGAACATTGTTTAGTTGCTCTTCAGTTACTAGTCATTTTTTTTCTGATTAAATTTGACCCTGTTTTCTACTAGTGGAGGAATGTGTAGAAGAAAATTATAATTTTGGTAGGCTTTAAATTCATTCAAAGTCCAAGGTTTGTAGATATTGCATTTTTCCACTATGATTAGCATGCAATTTTGTCTTACAAGATTTACAAGGCCAATTAATTGTGAAGAATGTAAAGCGGATTTGAAGAAGCTTTCATCTGTTGGTTCTCAATAGCTGTCATAGAGTCACGCACCTATAGATGCTGCAATTGTAAAAAGGTTATTTCGAAGACCTTAAAAATAATGCCTAAGACAAGTAAACAAGTGCTTGATGACTTCATCAATAATGTGAGTATTAAGAGACAATAGGAATTGGCATTACCCCAATTGATGTTAAGCTTTTTGGAAGGAGAACAAATGATATTCAACATATCCATATCACATTCTATTTTAGCATTCAATTGAGAAAAAAATGAATGAGGTTTTTCCAAAGCTTTTGTTTTATCATTTTTAATAAACAATTGGAAGCTGAAATATTCAAGAGGAACGTCTATTTTGTAAAATTTAGTATGAAAAGAAAAAACAAATGTTTGTACTAAAAGTTTTAGATTGCAAAATTTGCAAATGAATACACATAAAACTGTTTGTTTGGAAAACAAAATTAAAACTGTGCATTCCAAAAAACTAATGGCAAAAACTACAATGTTTTGTGACCACATTGCAATGTTGAAAGCTACAATACAAAACATCTATGCCAAATATTTCATACAAAACATCCTATGCCAAATATTTCATAGAAAAACAAAAATTCTGGAACATCATCTACAACAGCATAATCATATGAAATCATGTTGATAAAAACAATTACTTGTGTAATTTTTTCATTTGATTATATAACACATTCTTTAAGGAATAAAATAGCATCTTCAAGAAAACAACTTCAAAATTTTCACACAAACAAAATATGATATAATATAGTTGTTAGAGAGCATTATTTGAAATTCCATAATTGTATTTTGTACTTTTCTATGCCTTGCCCCAAGTCCGTTGCAAGCCTTTGCCAGCCCAAATCAATAAGCTGAGAACTTGAATTTGTGTGCTCAAGAAACATCTAAATCACATCATCCATATCAATAACATCTAGATTCATCATTCACTTCCCAATCGTTGGGGCCTCGTGTATTCTATACCTTCTTTACGAACAAGTAGAATCCAAGAAACAAAGAGAATATCTCGGAGAATATACTAATTTGAACGCAACATTGGCAACAGAGTGTTGAAAGGAATACTTTTCAATTATTTTTTCACTTAACCCCTAAAGGCCTAAGGCATTTTTTGGCTTTGAAACCACTGAAAACTACCATTTCTATTGTGATCACTCAAGAAACCAAAAAATACCTTTTTTTTAGAATCTAAACATAGGATCTTGTACACTTGTCTTAGATTATATGATAAGAATTTCATGAAGTTTGATCATTCAGATTGAAAGATATTAGCATTTGAAGTTGGAAAAAGAAGTTTTTTTGAATTGTGGCTTGCAATTTCAAATGACTTTGACGGCCATTTGTAGATTTGTTTTGCACTACACACCATTGGATTAAATTTTTTTATATTGAACATTTGAGTTGAGAGTTGAGGAATTCTAGAATGTCAAAACTTGATTTTCACATATAAAAAATTGTTAAGTAGAAGTAGGTCCAAAATTAAATGAAACACTAAGTTGATAATAGCTCTTAGATGGAATTAAAATACCATAATCCCAACGGTGGGATTGTTCTTGCATACAAACTTAACCTTTTCAAAAAAAATTGAAAACATTTGAAAATTGCATTAAAAAATGAACTCTATAAGTTGTTTTTTTGAAGAAGATGCTAGATTGCCCGAAAAACAAGATTGTCTATAACTTTCTCATTTTGAGTCCAAATAGAATGAATCACAGCTTCAAATGTAGACAAAAACATGATCTTTGAAAAGAGTTTCTTTTTTGAAAAAAAAAATTTTTTTACAGTTTTTTTTTCTGCTCGGCAAGTTACTTTTTTGACTTTGAGTGGCATAATTTTTGCTCCCAAGCACCGATTGAAAAAAATTATATTTTTAGAAAGCTAATGTGATTCTCTATCTTCAAAAAAAATTCAAAAAATCAGGCCAAAATTTCAAGTCACAAGAGCCTGCCCAAAACTCCAAGTGTCCCTCGAGGGGCCATTGGGCCTTTAGGGGTTAAATTTGCAGTATGTTGCAACCCTCTTCATGATGTTAATGGGAGTCAAAAGGATTCTATTTTTTGCAAATGGAATACCTTGCTTGATGTACTCCTCAACTCCTTCTTTGGTTTGTTTAGATGTCACAATCCTGTGGGCACAAAGAAAATGTTCCTCACCTTTGTCTTTGATATGGTACCCTAGCATTCCAATGAAAGTATGGAGTCCGGTAGTACAAAGTGCTTTGGTGAGAATGTTGTGCCCCACTAGGACATTCTTTGTATCTTCCCGTCCAAGATAAATTTTTATATTCTTGCTAACAATGGCCGTCGAAGAAGCTAAAAGCCAATACACCATTTGCAAATTTAGTCTGGACAGAGTTCCACCTCTTTCAATGGATTACAACTTAAAGATGCATTCCTTCTCAATAAATTCTTCAACCTTCTCCAAAAGGTCAAGAAAGATGTTAGCACTTTCCACAAAAACGGTAACATTCACATCCATCTCTTTAGATTGTGCAAGAGCTCGTTTGTTAGGAATTTTTTGCAAGGCAATTTTTTTTCTATACGAAGGCAAATTGCGATCATCCCTAAAACTGCAATCTGGCACCAATAAGCCAAAAAGAACCCTGTTTCTCACATTTGTCTTTGTATAGAAATAAAATCTGAATATTTTTGCAAATTGCAACAAATCAGACCACTCATTCTGCTTGTCACAGGCAGATTTACTTTAGGTAGTAAGGTAGGGGCTATAAAAGCGACCTGTCTCTAAAAGCAAATTGGTACATTTTGCCTTTAATATTTACCAAAAGTGTACATTTCAGGAGGGGGGCACTTTTAGAAACCATTGTATTTTCAACTTCAAAAATTTATAACTAATTCCATGAAGGTCCAAAAAACATGAAACAACTTGGGATTAGATGCCAATTCCATTTTTACCACAAAAAATTTATTGAAAATTATTTTAAGCGGTTTACCTTCCATAAAAATGCAAATCAGCTCTTAAAGGGTCGCTTTTACAACCCCCTACCTTACCTCTTCCTTAGTTTGTCCAATTGCCCTGTTTCTTGGCAGCCCTACTTGCAAATGTAGCCCTACCATGAAGAAAACTTTTAAGACTGAATAGTCTCCGAAGTCCAAATTCAGTTTCCAAGTTACTATATAGTTAGGTTCAGTTCAGATACGAATTTTTGAACTTGCAGGGAAGGAAATTTCAAATCTGTCAATTTTGATAGCCTCCCTAGGGCTCAAGAATTGGTCTTTGACCATGAAATTCTTACCACAATTTCATCTTTAAGTTAATTATATGTGTGACAAATCTTAAGGCCAAATGATTTACACAAAAAAAGATATTCAAAATCTCCCAACATGTGTAGCTATGAAAAAAAATTCACTACTACCAACTTTGACACCCTCCCAAGGACTAAAATTTTCTTTTTCTATGAAATATTTGGCATAGGACCATATATATGTTGATTATATGTGTGAAAAATTCAAGTCCGAACCCCCCCCACAAAAATTGATATTTAAAATCTCCCAACATGTCTATTTGTGAAACAATTTAATTACTACCAACTTTGACACTATCCCAAGGGTTAAAAAATTGTTTATTTACCATGAAATTTTTATGATGAAATCATCTCTATGTTAATAACATGTGTGCCAAATTTCAAGTTCAAAAGATTCACACAAATAAATATATGCCAATTCTACCAACATGTGTAGTTGTGAGAACAATTTTTTCAGCCCTTGGGATAGTGTCATTTTTGGGTTAAAATTTTACATGGATGTAGAAAGTCATTCTCACAGCTACACATGTTGGTAGAATTAGAATATCTTTTTTTTGGTAAATCTTTTGACCTTGAAATTTGGCATACATTTTATCAATATAAAGATGATCCCATGCCAAAAATTTCATAGTAAAATGTATTTTCTTCAGCCCTTGGGATAGTGTCAAAGTTGGTAGTAGTCGGATAGTTTTCTCATAACGGCACATGTTGGTAGAATTGGCATATATTTTTTTTTGTGAATCTTTTGCACTTGAAAATTATCACACATGTTATTAACATAGAGATGATTTCATCAAAAAAATTTCATGGTAAATAATCAATTTTTGAACCCTTGGGATAGTGTCAAAGTTGATAGTAATTAAATTGTTTCACAAATAGACATGTTGGGAGATTTTAAATATCAAATTTTGCGAAGGGATTTTGGACTTGAAATTTTTGGCACATGTAATAAACATATATATGGTCCTATGCCAAATATTTCATAGAAAAAGAAAAAAATTTCAGTCCTTGGGAGGGTGTCAAAGTTGGCAGTAGTGAAGTTCTTTTTACAGCTACACATGCTGGGAGATTTTGAATATCTTTTTTTGTATAAATCATTTGGCCTTGAAATTTGGCACACATATAATTAACTTAAAGATGAAGTTGTGGTAAAAGTTTCATGGTCAAAGACCAATTCTTGAGCCTAGGGAGGCTGTCAAAGTTGGCAGATTTGAAATTTCCTTCCCTGCGAGTTCAAAATTCGAATCTGAACTGGACCTAATTGTATAGAGGGCTACCCAAAAGATACGTGATGGCAATTTTGGCCATTCAATTAAATTGCATAATACAAAATAGAGTTACCTTTTTTTGTTTGGCGCAATCAACATTGATGTTTTATGCAATCACCCTCAAGTATACCAAATTTCTAGTTTCAAAAAATCAAAATTCCATTTTTGGTGAATTTTTTTAATTTTTTTTCACGGTTTTACATGAAAATTCATAGAAAAACATTGGTGATGAATTTTTTTAATTTGTTTGCAGAGATATGTAGGAAACATCTTTGTGCACATCTTTCCATCAACAAGCATCTCCAAAAAAGTTTCAAAATTTCCTCCAAAGAGATTTTAGTGGAGGTATGTCCAATGCCTTAATTTTTGAAAATAAATATCTCTTTACTACAATTAGGTTTTTGCATTTTTTCTTCATGTTACTACTATTTTGTACATTTGAGCATGATGGTACTATTCCTTTGCAAAAATCTAATTACAATAAAGAGATATCTATTTTCAAAAATTTGGGCATTGGACATACCCTCACTAAAATCTCTTTGGAGGAAATTGTGAAACTTTTTTGGAGATGCTTGTTGAAGGAAAGATGTGCGCAAGGATGTTTCCTACATATTCCCGCAAATGAATTAAAAAAATCCATCACCAAAGTTTTTTTGTGAATTTTCATGTAAAACCGTGAAAAAAAATTAAAAAAATTCACCAAAAATGGAGTTTTGGTTTTTTGAAATTGAAAATTTGGTATACTTGGGGGGGATTGCATAAGATATCAATGTTGATTGCACAAACCAAAAAATGGTTACTATGTTTCACATAGTGCAAAGAAAATTGAATGGCCAAACCGCCATCACGTATCTTTGTGATAGCCCTCTGTACAGTACACTAAAAATGATATTTCGTGTTGGCAACACTAATTACGAACCTTGACACTAAATATCATAAGCAAGTAACACTAAATCTAATTTCTAACACTAAATATGCTCTATGGTAAATCTGAAATCTGAAAAGGTTTACATTTAGTGTTAGAACACGTTAAAAAAATGAACTTGCAAAGGAAAAGATTGAAGACAAGTAAAATTGAAGACAAGTAAAATAGTTGGTAGGGGGGTAAAGCACTAAATGTCATACTACACTAAATATCATTTTTAGTGTACTGTAGTTGACCACCCTTGTATCCAAAAGTCACGTACTTATAGAGATTCAGAGCTTACACCAACCAGAAATCTCCGGACACCGAGCAAATCCGCCAACATGCCTATCAGTAACCCCAAACTATCCAGGGCTAGTGCAACAGTTAAAGCAATCATTGAAGGCCAAATGACAACAGAAGTTTCTCATGACTACAGTTAACTTTCCCCAACACCAAGGGTTGCAACCGACCACTCCAATAATAAAGTTACCGTATCACAAATAAGTTAGTATAGAAATCTGTAATACAAAAAAAAAACATTCCACAAGTTACGAACTCAACAGACACTTTATTCGATGTTCCTTTTGGAGTATACATGATTTCCATTTCTCACTATTACCGTAAATGGTAACACTCACAGTGTTTCCCGCTCCGCTCAAAATGCTCCATAGTTCACCCCAAGATGGGGTGTCAGAGAGAGAAATGCTCCATAGCTAACCCCAAGCTGGGATTCTACAGAGAATGCTCCATAGCTAAACCCTAGCTAGGATTTCACAGAGAATGCTCCATAGCTAAACCCTAGCTAGGATTTCACAGAGAATGCTCCACAACTCAGTTAAACCCAAGTTAGGATTTCACGGAGAATGATCCATTGCTGAACCCAAGCTAAGGTTTTCACAAAAAATGCTCTCTAAGTAAACCCAAGCTGGGATTTGACAGACTGCTCCATAGAGAATACGGTACTCTACAAGCCAGACTCCAATAATAGAGATCTCTGCCAGCAAAGGCAAGTACACGATTATGATTGTCTTCCACCCACAGACCGAGGCACAGGGCAAAATTGGCAGGAGGCAAGCCAAAGCCGAAGCCGAAGCCAAGCCAAGCCCTGCAAGAGCTTCAGTGTTATTGCATTTGCTTCATTTCTTCAACAGAAGGGCAAGAGAGAGAAGAAATCCTCTTCGTCTCTCTCCATTCCTGGCGGCGATGGCGACGCCCTTTGCTTGGCTTGAGCACTAGCTTCGTCTTCCTTCTTCCGAGGTCAGTTTCTCTCACTTCACTCTACATGAATTAAAAGAATGATTGATTGGCTATGGTACAACGACTGGCTTTTTTCCCGCACTCCTGTATGTACAAGCGCATAAATAGGTTCTGAGGGACGACGGGTGGATGATCGTGGAGGGAGAGAGACAGAGAGAGATGGAGTTTCTAAGGAAATGAGAAGCCGGTGCCGCCGGGTGTGGTGACGTTCCCCGAGGGGCTGATGTAGAGCCAGAGCAGTGAGATGATGACAGACAGAAGCCCCGCCCAGACGAAGACAATCGTGGGCGTCTTTCCCCCCTTGCCCATGAGTCCCTTGAAAAACGGGTAGAGATGGAACAGCACCCAGAGACTAAAGAAAACCCCTCCGATGAGCTTGCTCCACTCGGGAATGGTGCTGTAGATCGTCCGTGAAACACCCACAGCGATGGCGATCGCGTTCGTAAAACCAATGGTGATGGGAGGAATCATGAGAGACGTCCACTTGACGACGAAGAGGTCGGCGTAGATGTCATCTTCATCCTCGCCCGCGGACTTGGACGTGAGCGTGAAGGAGATTTCCACCCCGGCCATGACTTTGAGCAACCCTTGGAAGACCGCGGCGATGTGCGCGCTTGTCCCGCCGATCACCCAGAACTGCTCGTTACGCCACCACTCCTCTAATGTGATCTTCGACCACTTCACTTCTAAGATCGCCAGCATGCAGAGGGTCACGGTGATAGTGAGGAGGTAGACGAGGAAAGAGAGGTTTAGGGTTTGCACAATGAACTGGCCTGTGAAAAGAGAGAGGGCGGGGAGGAAGCAGTAGACTAAGAGGAAGATGGAGGTGAAGGGATAAATGCCGACGTTAAGATATGCGACGCGCTGGAGGAATTTCATCCGCGGGGAGGCGAATGCGGCGTTGTTGCGGGAGAAGAAAATCTCGACAGACCCTGTCGCCCAACGGAGCACCTGCAGCAATACTCAGGGTTAGAATCCAGTTTGCCATTTGTCAAACACTCAACGGAGAAAACTCAGAATTTGGCCTGCCTCAGAGGTAAACCCAAGGAAGCTTGTAGGATGCAGAGTTGGGACGACAAGCAAGATGAGATAGGACATTGTGGAGTTTCTTGCAGAACGCAGAGTTGGGGAGACAAGCCAGATGAGATAGGACATTGTGGAGATTCTTGCAGGACGCAGAGTTGCGTGGCAACCATGATGAGATAGACATTATGGAGTTCATTGCAGGACGCAAAGCATGATGAGATAGACACTGTGGAGTTTCTAGTGACGGGGAGAGAAAGAGAGTGGTTTACTTGATGCAGACGATCGGTGAGATTGATGGGAGCCGTGCCGCGGAAGGCGTCACGCTTAGTGACGCAGTAAATGGATCTCCAGCCACGGTTGTGCATTCTGAAGCCCGTGACCACATCCTCCGTCACAGACCCGTAAATCCACCCCACGCGACCACCCCATTCGGTTTTATCCTCATAGAAGCACGAGATCACATTGATAGCCTCGGCGACCGTGCTGGCATCCAGCGGCTCCCGCGCCCCTGTGAGAGCGCCCACAGGGCGGCTGTTCAACACGCCCTTGTCCGCGATCGGGCGTCCTTGAAACTCCGCCACAGCGATGGAAGACGCGAATACAACCGAGGATCCATACCGCTTGGGCAGCATGGACGCCTCGAGGTCGTCTTCTTCGTCGCTCGTGTTCTCCTTCAAGCCCGTGATCTCATTCTCCCGTTTCGCGTGCATGATTTTGTTCTTATTCTTAGTCCCTCGACAGCAGCAGCAGAAGAAGTCGAAGCATCCGCCATGTTCGCGAACCCTAGGAGGGTCGAATCCATACAGTGCAATTCTTCGGAAGACGCATCCCGTGCCGACGTACACCGGGCCCTGGAGCCCGTCCAAAGCTCGCATGTTAACGTCGAAGAAGACGGTGTTGTGATTCGCGTACCGATCGTTGGGATCCACTCCCTCGAAACGCTGCGGGAACTGGACGTAGGCCAGGCGGTCGCCGTTCTTGTCCATGAAGAAGCACATGGCTTCTCGAATGGCGAGCGCGTTGAAGATGTAATGATCGCAATCGAGATTGAGGATGAAGGGCCCGTTGGACATGACGGCGCTGGTTCGCACCAGGGCGTTCATAGCGCCGGCCTTCTTGTTGTGATCGAACCCGGGACGCTTCTCACGGGAAACGTAGACCAGCATTGGCAGGCGAATGTCGACGTCCGTGGTGTCGATCATATTCTCCTCGTCTGAGGATCCAAATACAGGCTCATGCAACGGGGGCGCGAGCATTACTTGGATGATCCCGGCGTGGTCGCCGCGGCCGTGCTCCTTCCCCGATTGCGTCCACGTTCCAGGCCAGTGCGTCCCATCCGCCATCCACGTCGCCTTAAGCACATTCAGGGGCTCACTGGCATCGATGCCCGTTTCAATCTGCGACCGCTTGGCGCGAATCTCCTCATGCGCGTTGTATGCATCCGAGCGACGGCGAATTGCTTCAGGCAACCCATTCACTCTGACTTTGAATTCATCATATTCTCGCTTCACTCTCCGTCGGTCTTTCACGAAATCCTGCTGCGTCTTGCCCTTGGTCGGATCTCCTCGCAACAAGAAGTACGTCTCCGGGTTGCGAGGCTCAATCTTGTGTTTCCGGCAGAACGGGACCCAAATTCGCGCGAAGCTCGCAGCCTCGGCCAGAGCTTCGAATGTGAGCAGAGCCCCTCCGTCGTCAGAGAGATACACGGCGAGTTTCTCAAGAGGATATTCGGCTGAGAGAATGGAGAGGATGGTGTTGCCTGTGGTGAGCGGAGGCTCCTTCTCAGGATCGGCCGTGGAAACGAACACGTCCACGCCTGGGAGATCGGACCGTCCCGTGGGATTCTCCTGACGCGGCATCTCGAACTTCTCCTTGAGCACGACTAAGTCAGTCATGCGGTTGATGGGGCAGAGCTTGGGCAGCTGATCGAGGATCCAAGAGAAGGCGAACCAAATTTCGCAGACAACGGACATGCCCCACAACCATACCGCGTCTGTGTTGGGGTTCCGAACTCGCCATGTGAGGAACAAGCCCAGCACTCCCATCCGGATCACCACCAGCAACCTGCACAGCAATCAAACAATTCACATTATGAGACAAGACTGGGACTTTTCCTCCACATCAGAAATTCCAAGCTTCTGGGAATTCAAGTAGATAGCGGTATGAGAACAAGGCTGGGACTGTATGTCGGAATTTGCAAGCTTGTGGGGATTCAAATGAATACCACAACATTAGAACAAGGACTCTCTCTCATCTTCATCGAAATTCGCAAGCTTGGCGAAGCGAATTCACATAGATTGCGGTAATGTGATACCTGTACGGGCTGAGAATGCCCGCTGATATGCGCACTTTGCGCGACAAGGGGCGCCGCGACTTGTCATTGAATTCCGGCGCGGGTGTCTTCCCCTCGGCCCCGCCGTCATTGCCACCATAGCCATCGTCTTTGGGCCACACGGCGTTTCCATACCCATACGTGCCTTTCGTCTGGTAGAGCCACCGCGCGTGATCGAAGTCGGTGGTGCTGGAGTCTGTGAGCAGGCCAATTTTCTGCTTGGGAATTGAGAGTCTCCGCTCCATTTGGTTGCTGTCATCCCTCATGGGCCCTGGCAACGCCCGCAAGTCGACTTCCCCGTTCCCGTCCCGCGAGTCCACGTGCATGAGAGGCTCGTCCGGCATTCGGTAGTCATCCTTACATCCAGGGCACTTCCCCTTGCCGTTCACGTTGTCAATGTAGCAATCCCTGCAGATCTTGAAGTTGCAGTCGCACGGGAGCACGGCGTCGCCGCGCTCGTCGCGCATGATCATGCCGTCGCAGCCCTCGACGGCACACATCGGGCGGGAGACTGCGCCCTCGCTGTCCATCATCTTCTCCATCACGTGGCCGCGCGTCACGCTCTTGAAGCCGCCCGTGAAGATGGTGCTGGAGACGAATTGCTGCTCGGCTCTGCCAGCGATGGCCGAGTCCACGGAACGGTTGGAAGGCGTCGGGCCGAACTGCTGGAGGTCGGGCGTCGCGGGGATTTGCACCGTGTACAGGAAATCCGAACCCATTTCGCTGTCTGTCACAAGCTCACTGTCGTCACGAGAAAGGTGCACGAACGTCTCCCGCTGGTGATGCCCGCCCACCGGGATGCTGTTGCTGCTGCCACTGTGGCTCTTGTCCGCACCGTGAGTCCCAGGCTTACCAACTCCACGGTAACCCAACCCGTTTTGCGACGCCATGTCGTCGTCCTCGCCCTACAACGTCAACATCAATCTCGAAAATCTCACAATCTCACAATCTTAAATCCTCCGATCGTCCACAGACCCGAATTCTCCTCGCAAAGCCTCACGCACTATAGCATCTCCGCGTCCTCCATTGATCCACCTGAAAAAACCCACACAATCCCACACCAAAAACTACATCACACACCGGAATCTCACGCACTAAACGCAGAAAATCGCAAACACCCCATAACAGTCCGAAACAGTCTAACACTTTCCAAATTCCCGCATCTCACAAGCTCCAAACTTCACCACATCCGTAACGACAATGGACCACAAAATCCCGCACACCAGAAGAAACCCACCACGTCCCGCACTAGCATCACCAATCTTCGCAAGAACCATCGCAAATTCACAAAATTACACCAAATTACACCAAAACTCGGATGCACTACAATCCCACACACCGCGCCGACGAACCTCACTGGAACAGGAGACCCCAGAGCCGCAACCGCGCGCGCTCGTCTTTGGACTGTGACCTCCCAACAACGGCAAAGCTGTAAGCAAAGAGAGAAAAAAGGAGCACAGCAAGCTGGCTGCCTGGCTCCACTAGCTGGGCCCCAAATGATGCACCGCGTAAACAGGATTGTCCATCTCGCCGGAGAGACTAAAGAACTCCACCCCACGGTGCGTTCCTCGATGCAACCAGCGACGACGATGACGGACTCCAGCGGCAGAGATCAAGCAGCGACCACACCCCTGGGCGACTTTTCTTCGCCTCTTCTCTTCCCTTCCCCACTCAAAACCACACAGCCAGCTGCCTGCCTGCCGTCCGTCTTCGTCCGTCACTACTGCTTCTAAAAAGCTTTTTCGCAAACGTTGAAATTGCGCTGCTGCTTTTCCCCGTTGAATTCGCCAGACTCGCACAACAAAACACAACTGTAGTGGTCATCAGTGGGGCACCTCGTTGGTTCCAAATTTAGAAACTAGAAATCGGGGGTCGGGACGGGTCGCGTCGCGACACAGGATCTGCCGTCGGGGCCGTGAAGCGCATTGACGTCCCAACCGAGGCCCAGGCAACGCGAGGAGGTCGGTTGGGGGAAAAAAAAAAAAAAACCCACGTTGCATGATTCGAACTGAAATCTCCATCCGTCTGTCCGTCCAAAAATTTAAATTTGGGAGGCTGGAAAGCCCGTAAACCCGGGTTCAGTGCCAAACTGCCAATTCTGGGACTGATGCAGGAAGCCTAATTAGGATTTGCGAAGCTTAATTAGGATTAGAGAAGCGTAATTAGTATGAGTTATGATGTTATTGGAGACTTTGGAGTCCTGAATGGAATGAATTTTGGGTTTGGGGAATTGAATGAGACTCACTGACAGAATTCACTGGGAGTTGTTGTGTCATATCCTTGGGAAGGAGTAGGGAACGTTCCTCAGGAGTATGTTAAAGCTTACAAGGGGAAAGTGGTCAATGACTGCCCCTGTGGCACTGTACCTTTCAGGTGCTGTTGTTCCAAAATGGAAAGGGGGAGGGGAGTACGAATTTTCGAAAGGGGGGCTAGAGGAGAATGACATGAAGCTTGTGCTTTTGTTTTCAGGTGGGAGGGGTCCATTTGTTGGCAGTTTGCAGGGTTAGTTTGCACCAACAAGAGACTATTTGTGCCTTGCAACTTTGGAGCCTTTTAGAATGCCTTTCTAGTTAGGGGAAGTACGGAAAATCTGTTTTTTGGGGTGGGTGGGGAGCATTTGACCCTTAAACAAGAGGCTAAGGCCGTTGGGCTTGGTTTTGAGAGAATTGTTGACAAAAAGTGTTTTTTGTATTGTTTTGGGAGGAATGGTTCAACGAACTCAACCCACTTCAATAGTGAATGTGGTTTGTCAAGCATCACATTTAGGATGCAAAGTCAAAGCACCATTCACTTTTGCATGCCTTGATCGAACAAACTTTGGACAAGCAACAAGTCCCATACTCAAGAAGATTTTTGATTCTCCTTTAGATTGCCTACTAGGCAAGTGAATGTCGTTTAACGATTAAAGGCCATAGGCACATGGATGTTGGTTGCGCTTTTGGATTTTGTTTATAGATTAGTTTTTCTGTTATGTATAGTACAAATTGTTGTTGCTTGTTTCTTGTGTGTGAGATTTTTTATATTCTTCATTTATTGGATGGATTGTTTGTTTAACCCCTACAAGACAAAATGGATTTTAGATACGCTCATGTGACCTCAAATTTTGACTTGATTTTTTTTTTCTTCAAAAATAGAAAAATAGAATAGTTTTATATGAATCTAATGTTCTATTTCAATTGGTGCATGGGAGAAAAAATTACGCCATTCTAAGCGATAAATAGAGTTAAATAAATAGCAAAAAAATCCTATAAAAATTTGATATAAAAATTCTAATTTATTTTCATTGATTATAATTTGTCTCTCCAAAGCATTAAATCATTCCATTTGGATTAGTGATTTGAAAATTATAGAGCTTTTTGTTTTGCAAGGAATTGTTGCATTTTCTTGTAAAATTATTTTTTGAATTATTTTTTAAGTCAATTTGTAAAATTTGTAACAAAAAAAATTTCACAAGGTTGAATTCACTTTCTCAAACAATCTCAAATCATCTCTTTGGATTAGAGATGTGTATTTTAATTCCATCTTGGAATTATCAACAATTTATTTTTTCCTTTGATCTCGTACAAGATTTCACTCAACAGCTTTATAATGAATGACAATCAAGTTGTTTTTTGAACTCTTTTTTCTAGATTCTCAAATCAATTCTTCAATATATGAAATCTTGAAAGTAAAATTTAATGTGCAAAAATTTAAAGTTAAGAAGAGTCAGTTTCATAATTCAATCATTCAAGGTGCAAAAAAAAACTTATTATTTTTCACTTAAAATGTAATTATCTTGCAATGTACACTGTCAAAGTTTCTAAAGTTATTCTACACATTCTCGTACTACTTATAGTTTAGTACAAGATTCTACAGTTTGATATAGAAAAATAAATTTAAGCTTTTTGCTCATTACATTAGAAATGACAATTTTGAATATTTTTCAATGAAGAAAATGTCTCAAAGACTTTAGGGGGGTAAAGCATTTGTGAAGCCTACATCTGTAGGTGGTGGCTTTCATTATCGTATATAGCTAAAGCTTCTAAAAATCATTTGTTGGATAAATTTCAAGATGAAAGCACTTTGTATTTTCATAGTACGCACGTTTATTGTGTCATCCTTCAAATTAATGTAGTAGTTGATTTCGTAAAGTATACTACCTTTGTCTTGGAATAAATCCGTGGTCTCTAGTGCAAAACTAGTAGGAGAAAGGTAGAGCCACCCATAACCAACCGAATAAGGAATTCCAACATGATTTGGAGTTGTGAAGGCAAAACAAATATTTTTCAAAGGTACATTGATAGAAATGACAAGGATTGCAAAAAATTTGGTAATTTTATCACTTGAACTGAAATTACTAGGAATTTTGGGAGGCAAAAAGTGCTTTGAACCCATGGCCAACGTCTAGATTCTTCCAATGCCAATCATTCAATAACTTTTTCCTTAATCATTATTTCCTACTTTCTCTCTCACAACTTGGGACATGTATCATGTATTTATTAGTTCCAACCTTGAAAAGGAAAAAGAAAACATTCTAAGCTTGGTCAAAAATACGTGCACCTATAGGTCGGGAATGGGTCACTAGTCAGAAATGGGTGGCTCAGTTACCTTACCACAAATTTATTTTGAAATAGTAGGAATACTATTCAACCAATGTAAAATGCACAAATTGATGTACTTGGCATTTCTTTTACTGCAACAAGAAGAATAAGACCGTGAGGCTTTGTCCACCCCAAATAAATTGTAACTACATTGTGCATTGAAAAATGATTACACCTAATTTTGACCGCTTTCTAAAATTAGATTGAAAAATATACTTCCACTATTTATGGGAGTCTATGATTGGTTGCCCTAAATCCTATTTTCAGTACTTTGGAAAATTGTAGTTTATTCACACAGTTACCAAAAAATGCATTCTAAGAGAATCAAGAATCTCTTTTTGACTAACAAGAAGACTTCTTATAACATTTTTTAATATAATAATGGAAACCATGCTAACTTACATATTTGTGTGATTTTAGGTGTATTAACTTTAAACGCGGTTGTAGATAAGGTTTGGAAACTTGGATTCAAAAACCAGAGAATCAATGCCATAGTCTCTGTTTTAAAAGTGAAAGCTAAAGCAAATAAAAACTTTATCGACTTATGGGAAAAAAATATATTCCTTTCTTCTCCCATTATATACTAAACTAATATCAATAAAATAACAATTTAATTCCTAAATGTCTAGAGCCTTTTCCAAAATTCACAATTTGAAAAAAACATCATAAAAGTGCTATTTGGAAGAATATTTTGGAATTACTATACACATAAAAGATTTCATCTGTACAATTAGATTCACCAATGCTATCACCAATACTTTTTAATAAATTTTGAAAGGAAAAATTCAAAATTCCTTTTGAATTCAATTAAAAGCAAAATATTATCATTTTTTGAGTAAAATTTGTTGAAATGGATTTGAAATGAGGTTCTCCTGACATGGCAATTTTTTGAAATTTTTGTGCTTTTTAAATCTATAACCTCATTTCTGGCAAATCCAGTTTTGAATTAGAGTCAATAGAATTTTGTTTTGGTCAACTACTTGACATACTTCCACATTTGCAATTCTAGAAAAATATGTACTCTAATAACACCAAATCCAACCATCAGATAGGACAACAACTTGATAAAGTATCTCCACAAATTAGGATGGCTTTCATCAAAGTAGTAATGAAGATGAAACTTGAATTTCGATCTGTTTGTCGACCGTCCATAAATTGGACGTTAGAGTGCTTGGGGGTTAGAGCATTCCTACATGACTGGGAAAATGCAAGCCGTTTTGCAAGCCCATTGATCCATTTTGCAAGCCAGGGAAGAAGAGTCGCCCCACCCACAGCTAGCTAAGAGGCCATCATGTTTTAATCACCTACGTCCACATTCACTGATCAAGTCCGTGCTTGTTGGGAAAGCGCAAAAGGTGCTTGTTTCATGCAGTTTTCAAGCTGCGCTTTGGTTTGCAAAAGAGCCCGGTTTGGCAAGCCACCGAAAGCTTTTGGCCCAACCTCTTAACAATTCACCCATTATGCAAGCCTGATGGGCCAATTTTATAAGACGGGTGGTGATGCTCTTCACCCCTAAAGGACCAAGGCTTTTTTTCTGCCAAAGAACTTTCAAAACTGCCATTTCTAGAGCAAAGAGTAAAAAAAATCTGAAAATTGTTTTTTTTGCACATCCAATTGTTAGATCTTATATCTAACCAGTATGAAAATGTGTGTAAAAAATTTCAGAATTTTTGACCACACAGATTGCAAGATATCTACGTTCAAAGTGAAAACTACAAGATTTTCAACACATTGTGGGACTAGATTTTTTGATTATGAACATTTTTAACTTAAATTTTTTGCACTATAGAGTTTTGAGCTTTAAATCTTTCTAGTGGAGAATTGAGTTGAGAGTCTAGGAAAAAAAAAATTCAAAAAAACTTAATTTTCATTCTTAAGAAAATTGTTAAGTAGAAGATAGTACAAGATAGAAGGAAAATCTAAAATATTAATATCTTTTAGATGGAATTAAGTGCATTAATCCCAATGGTGAGATCATTCTAGCAAGAAAACTAAACCATGTGGAACCTTTTTTTTTGAAAAATTGCAAAAATTGCATTCCAAAATGAATCCTACAAGCTATTTTTTTCAAGAAGATGCTCTAATTGCCCAAAAAACAAGATTGTCTATAACTTTCTCACAAAAAATCCAAATGAAATGAATCAAAGCTTCCCAAATAGGCAAAAATATAATCTATAAATAAAAAATTAAATTTTTTGCAAAATTTTTTTGCTGCTTGCTCTCCCCTATTTTGAGCTTATTTGGGCATAACTTTTGTTCCCGGGCACCGATTGAAAAAAAAATTATATTCCCATGAAGCTTATCAATTTTTCTATCTTCAGAAAAAGACTCAAAAAATCACGACAAAAATTCAGCCCGTAGGTACCTACCCAAAATCCCATTTGTCCCCCGAACAGACAATGGTCTTTTAGAGGTTAAAACAATTGGTGTGTCTCGCATCTACCTTATTGAAACAACAGGGGTAAGGTAGGAGCACCCATTTCCCTCCATGTTCCAATTACTATTCTCTTTGATTGCCCTATAATCCACCCATTAAGTGCCCAAACTCCAACCGCTAGGTAGTTTTGTAGCCCTTGGATTCTCTGTGGTTTGTATTTGGAAATGGGGCCACTCAACATCGGTTTTGGGTGCTTTTCCTTTTTGCACTTTGACCAAGAATTTTGAAGGCATTTTTAAAAATTCAAGAATTAGCTTTTTTTTATCCTATATTCTCCCATTTGCTTTCCTTTCTATCTACTTGTTTTCTACACCGGCTTTATGGTCTGCTCCACATGGCTTAGGCTTAAACAAACGGTTATGGGTGCTCCCACCTTAGCCCTGGAACGCCGCGGACGCCATTCCATGGCGTTTCGATGACAATACTGTTGAGCCCAGAGAGTTCAAAAGCATTTTTTCATCCTCTTTTTCCTTGTTGACCTTTCACATTGGATTGTGAAGAGTATCCAATTGAGTTTGTACTCTTTCCAATTTTTGTCTTCACGGAAATGAGAAGCTATTAAAAAAAAACGGATCACAAAATATGCTATTTTAGAGTATTTTGGGAAGTTGTTGCTCCTTGCTCTAAATCTGAAATTTCTCCACAAAAAAGATATTTTTTGACTTTGAGTCAAACTAACAAAATGAAGGCCATCTACTCTAGTTTCTATTCCAACTTGAATTTTGAAAAAATTCCTAGTATTGCATATTTTATTGCAATTTGAACATTAAGTGTATTTTCAATATCTATTATTTTCTAATTATAGAATGACATGGAAATTGGGTTTACACCATGATGTTTGTCATTGTGATATACACTTATGGTGAAATTCTCAAATTTTTTGAAATATTTTTCAATTTAATACAATTTTTCTTCACTTTTTCTTTAAAAATTCTTTAAAAAATTAATTTTTCACCAAAAAATCTAAATTTTTTCTGAAGTAAAGAAGGCATGTATTTTCATCTATAAAAAATAGAAATAAAACTTTTCATACATATCTAGTTGCAAAATGGTAGCAAATTGAGTGTGGACATTGAAGTTTGAAATCAATGGTCATGGATCCGTCATTTAGGGCTAGGGAGGATTGACCCTTCTATTGCCCCATCGGAAGGGCAAATGTAAAAACTGCCCCCTATTTTGTGCCGCGCAAATTTTGTATTTCTAGATGTCCCTAGACTAATTCAGGGCCTCTGATTGCTAATATGAATTCAGAAATTGCAAATTTCATCAAATGTGGCTTATAAAGAAATTTCAGTGTTTTCTGCAAGGGTAAAACTTGGGGCAATAGAGGGGTCAATCCCCCCTGGCCGTCATTTAGGGGTTAGGATGAACCCTAATAACTTACTATCTGTAGTTGCTAAAACTTGTGTCCACTCACTCATGTGAATAATAATGGAGCCAGTTCGCTTCAGTTGTTCCGCAGAGATTATGGCAGTTTCCGAAT
Organism: Neckera pumila; assembly: GCA_963969595.1. Taxonomy (NCBI): domain Eukaryota; kingdom Viridiplantae; phylum Streptophyta; class Bryopsida; order Hypnales; family Neckeraceae; genus Neckera; species Neckera pumila. The sequence goes on from OZ018413.1 coordinate 22,560,541, forward strand.
GTTCCACAAGTAGTGGGTCCTACACCAATAATGGAGCAAAGTTACTATGCAAAACACTCAAGCTTACGATACGGCCGACTGCAGTTGCAATGAAATTCTGTGGAACCAATAGTAGGGAACTACAGAAGGGAAATATTTTACTGTAGCCACGGTTTGAAACATTCATAAGAAAAACATGACTCGGGTGGACCCAATGAATCCATGGAATCCAAGCATCCAACTGTCCAGCAATCCATTCGGCAACTTCATGGCATGCTTTGCAATAGAACCGCATCCACACTAATTTGATCTTTTGAGATCTTCTAAGATCAATGGTGCAAAACATTCGAAGTGTTGCTTCCCGTACTGCAGTGGGGTTGCTCACTCTAAGTTACTTCAAATGTTCAGTCCTACCAAATTTAGTAACTCTCAATTAAGGCTAGCAGAAACAGCCATTGTTAAGAAATTGTCCACAATTTTGTTGAGATTTTTTAATGCAAATTTCATTGATCTTATTATTTTGAAAAACATAATTAAGAAAGGTTCTAAATTTTATATCATTAGAATCAATGAAGAACATTGCATGTCATGTGTCCATTGTAACCTAAATAAAATTAGCCGCAAGGAAGTCTTCATATGATCTACTCAAAACAACCTTAAAAAAACGTGACATTCAAAATGGACAATCATTTGGAGATCAAAGGGGTACCTTTTTATCTTCTATTGTAAATATATACTAGTGAGCCTTATGCCATTGCCACAACCAAAATAAAAATAAAAGTAGTGATTTTTAAATTTATAAAACTTTTGAAATTCAATAATTTTCACATTGTAGGTCCAAACGCCATAAAACAAAGCCCATGCACCCCTCCTCACCAAGGGCTTTCAAACAATACCAAGACCATGACTAAGGGACGCATAGTCTAGGAGATCTCACCATAACAAACAAAAAATAAAAAATAAAAAAACTATCAAAAAATTACAAGTAGAAAGAAGTAAAAAATAATTCAAAATACTAAATTTGTTAAGAATTTAATAATGGAATTGGAAAATATCGATCCCAATGGTTGTCATATTGTAATTAACAATCTACATCCTATGATTTTATTTTTTCAAAAAATATTGAAAATTGAGTTAAAAAAACAACTTCAAAGTTCATTTTAGAATAGAAAATCCATAACTGCCCGCAAACTGAAACTCCTCATAATTTTTGACTCATTGATCAAAATGGAATGATTAAAAGTTTTTCACGTATATATAAATCTAGAATTTTTGTTCTTGAATAAAGTGATTTTTTTTATCTACCCAGATTGCCCGAGTTGAGAGACAAATAACATATTAGGCCATAACTTTTTATTCTTATTTCCAAATGCCATGAAAGATATTCCTTGTCCACAACTTCTATTAAAGGTTTAGCCTAAAATATGCAAATTTCTAGTCACAACAAAATTGCTATATTGTTAAAAATAGCAAGTTGGTCCTTTTGGGATTAAGACCCACTCTCTGAGTGAAGTTCATCATTTTTATGATGAACTTCACTCAAGGTTGGTCTTAACTCTTAACATGGAGTCTATAAATAAAGATCATATTGGACCACCTTTCTACTACCAAAACTTCATCACTCTCTCGAAATTTGAATGAACCATAACCATCAAATATCAATTTGTAAGAATGAATGTAAGGACCAAGATGGAAAGTTGTTCAAGATGCTTTTACAATAGGTGTAGTCACACCTTCTTCAGCAAGCAGATTTTGCAAAAGAATGAGAAGTTCATGCAAGAAAACAAGAGTAAATGGAGAGCAGGTCTGGTTGAAGAAGGTGTGATACTTCTTTTGTGTTGTGTGGAGGAATGAAGAATGGATTCACCTAAACTAAAATAATAGACAAGCCAGTTTGCAGAATGCAATACAATATGCAGATGTCACAAGGAACGCAAGAGAAGCAAAGAGCGCATGTGAAAGCAAACAACGCCTGCCCAAAAAATAAGACTGCAAAGCCTTTGCAATGCCCAAAATTTACCTCCGGAGGAGAATAATGGACATCACAAAGGCTTCGTAGAAAATAGTATATTCTCTAAACCCTAAACCAACCGTTCTGTGTCACATCCTCATTCTTTGGAGAATGGACGGACCGCAAAGAAGGTGTGACTACCCCTAATGAAGACGGAGGCTATGAACTGTACTGAATGTTAAGAATTCAATTGCTGTTTGTTCAAGGGATATTTGAATGACTAAATCTCCTGAAAACCTTCAAGACCGAGATTCATTGAAGTTGACATGTTCCACCATAACTTAAGTGAGCATGCCGTGTATGCAAAATTGCACAAAGTATTGGAGAATAATAATATGTGGGGATGCAATAATGAGAGTTTTTTTAGTTGTTTTTTTGACACAAATGAAATAATGAGAGGTTTTAGTTCTGCCTTTGGGGTAAGGTAGGAGGTTCTAGAATGGAGCGGGTTCTAAAACCAATCAGGCTCTAAAGGTACATTTTGCACTTCCCAATGTACAAGTGGTGTGCATTTTGAGGAGGTGGTCGGTTTTAGAGCTCGCAAAAATTCACTTTTGTGCAACTTCAGAAATTCATAACTAATTCTACAAAGCTTCAAAACATATGAAACAACTTGGGTTAGATGCCAATTTCTCTTGCCTTTCAAGGAAAATTTATTGTAAATTTTCCTTTAACTATTACTATTACAGAGTTTTAATAGTAACTTCTAAAAAATATTTTAAGAAGTTTTACCTCCCCAAAATTTAGCTTCAGCTCTTAGATGAGCGATTTATGGACCTCCTACCTTAGTTATGAAATAGACTGCTCTCTAATAATCCGCAGTCAACAGGAAAATAATGCACTCCAGCAATTGGCAAAAAGCCCAGGCAAGTTCTAAAATTCTATTCGCTTGGTGATCCCCAAACAGTCCCAATTTCCAACTCATCTGGGCGGAAGATGAGCCTAAGGTGGAAGCACCCAGAACCGTCAATATTAAGCAATTCAGCACAATTGGAGGCAACTTTTCCTAAAATTAATATTTTTGTAGTATTAATGAGTGAAAATGATGAACATTAAAAAGAAAAATAGATTTTTTCAGATGCGGTATGTAATTTCTATGATTTTTCAAAGAGACGGCTCCCTAGACCACTGAAACTTTCACCCTAAACTGAAATCAACAAAAATTAATAGTTAGCAAATTGAGAGTTTTGTATATGTTGTTCAAATGCGTCAACAAATCAAAGCCATGCATTTCAAGCACACATTAATGAGAATTCTAGGGACAGATTTAGTGACAGTCAAATTCTAAAGTACAAGAATGGGAGCAGGGACGCTAATGGGTGTTTCTACCTTATTCTTTTTTCTTTTGAAACAAAAGAATTAGAATTTCATTGCAAAGGCGATTAAATGATGAGCCTATTCTCAATACTTTAACTCCTTAAAGCGTAAGGCTTTTTTTGAGCTTCTTGGAATTGGCTTTGATCCCTAAAGGACCATTGTCCCCTCGAGAGACAAAAAGAATTTTGGGCAAGTTCTTATGACCTCAATTTTTAGTGAAACTTTTTGAAACTTCCTCATAAGATAGGAAAACTTCTTAGCTTCATAGGGATATAACTTTTATTCCAATAACTGCCCAAGAGCAAAAGTTAGGTGGGCAGAAAAAGAAATCCACAAAAACTTGAAAATAAATAAATATTTTTTTTTATAAATCATATTTTTGTCTACATGAAGCCTTGATTCATTTTATTTGGATTAGTGATGTGAAGTAATGAACAATCTTGTTTTGGGGGCAATTTGAGCATTTCCTTGAGTAAATAAATATAAGATTCATTTTTGAATGCACTTTTCACAATTTTTCAAAAAATATTGGTTAAGTTTGCTTGCTAGAATAATCTCATGGTTGGGATATTGTATTTCAATCCCATGTTAAATTTATAAAAAATTTAGTTTTTCTTTCAATCTTGGACGTCCTACTTCTACTAAACAATTTTAAAAAAAATCAAGTGTTTTTAAGAAAAAAAAAAATTCCTAGAGTTTCAACTCAATTCTTCAACACAAGTTTTTTTTATTCAAAGTCCATAGTGCAAATTTTTTCTAGAAATGGTCATCAAAGTCATCTAAAATTGCAAGCTAGAACTAAAAAAAACTTACTCTTCCAACTTTAAATGCTAATATCTCTCAATCTATATTGTCAAACTTCATGAATTTTTTACCACATGAGCTTAGACAAGTAAAGTACAAGATCCTATAGTTAGATTTTTTTATTATTTTTTTAGATAAGCGCAACAAAACTGGCAGTTTTGAATGGTTTTTGAAAGAAAAAAATGGCCTTGGTCCTTTAGGGGTTAAGCTACACAAAAAAACAAAATTTTGATAAGTTTTATCAATTTTTAAAAGATTGTAACCGTAAGAATTTAAACTAGACATGTTAGAGATTCTATGGAAAAAGGAAACTCACAATATCACCTATAGATTGAAAGATTATACTATTTGATTTTGAGGGTGTTAAAACTATAAAAGTGATTTGAAGTTGTTCGATCCTCTTTTTCAAGTCCAATCTAAAAAACTTGTAACCAACAAAATATGATGTTAAAGGGCATAATATGCGTAACCCCAATCAATTTATGACTTCTCAAAATCACAATGCAATTTCTTTAAATGAATTTCTAATGTGATTTTTTCTCCAAGAGATCTAATATATTCACTACAAGAGAATGGAGTGTTTTAAGTGAGTTTTTAAGTATAGTCCTAGATACATGATTTTAAATAATGACCTATAAGGAGATTTTCTTTAAAATTTTACTTAAAGTAAAATTTTGTTGAAAATCTCTTTAAAGGTTATTACTAAAAATCATGTGTTCAGGACTATATTTAAAAACTCACTTAAAACACCCCTTTCTCTTGTAGTGATTTGATGCTCATTTCCAAGAGCCCTCAACACTAGAAAGTCAACATTTGCTATGGACACCCTTGCACCAAATCTTAAATAGAAAATTCATAATCATCCAATTATGAAATTGAATTTTTGAAGCTAAAATTAGAGTTCAAAAAGATTTTTGAAAAAGAGAAATACTAAAAATTAACTAAAAATTGTAACATGGTAAGGTTTTATTGACTTCAAAGTTTGTTGACACTAGAATTTGGTGCCTTGGGCATTTGGTGGTTAATCAAAATGGAATGATTCAAAGCTTTCCACATGTATATAAATCTAGAAATCCAAATTTAAAACTTCCCAAGCATTTTTTCTCATCAAAAAACACTTAGAACTACCATTTCTATTGCAAAATGCAAAAAAATTTAGAAATTATTTTTTTTTGCATATTTAATTCTAGAATCTTGTACTAGGCTAATATAAGAACGTGTAGAAGATATTTCAAAAACTTTGATATTGTGGATTGCAAGATATTTGCATTTGAAGAGCACGAATCTAATCATTTTGCACCTTCTCTAACTAGATTTGCTTGAGGCTTTGAATCTTCTTAATTCAAAATTTTTGCACTACACCATTACAAAAAATTTGAGGCCTCAATAAGGCCACTAAGCCTGCCCCCCCCCCCCCCCCCCCCCCCCCCCCCCCCGTGGTAATATTATGGGGAAAAAAAATTGAAAATTTGAAATGTGATGTGGTTGTATTTCAACAATGTCAACGCTGTCAGCGCCACATCAGCGCCACGTCATATTGAGTTAAAATATATACATATATATAAATCATAATTTATTATGAAACAAATATAAAAAATTCACATTGATAGATAACACATACACTTATAAAACAAAAAGACCACATTGAAACTTGAATATGATTTAAAAGGCTAAATTGAGTTCAATCACTAAATTTGACCATATGATTATAAAATTGTTGCTTTAACCTTTGGAGGGCCAAGGCCATTTTTTTGCCAAAAAACATTCAAAATTGCCATTTTTATAGCAAAGAGTAATAAAATTTGAGTTTTTTCCTTGGATATCTAACCATAGGATCTTCCTCCTAACTAATATCAAAATGTGTGGAAAGATAATTTTACCTTGAACTTTTTTAACTATAATTTTTTGCACTCTAGAGTTTTGAGCTTTAAATCTTTATGCTGGATAATTGTGTTGGGAGTCTAGGAAAAAAAAATTCAAAAAAAATGAATTTTCATTCTTTAAAAAACTGTTAAGTAGAAGTAGGTACAAGATAGAAAGAATATCTAAATTATTAATATCTCTAAAGCGGAACTAAAATGCACTAATTGCAATGGTGAGATTATTCTATCAAGCAAACTAAACCACGTGGAATTTTATTTATTTTTAAATTGTAAAAATTGCATTCAAAATGAATCCTACAAGTTATTTTTTCAAAAAGATGCTTTAATTACCCAAAAAACAAGATTGTCCATAACTTTCTCATTACAAATCCAAATGAAATGAATCAAATCTTTCTAGGTAGACAAAAATATAATCTATGAGCCAAAAATAAAAAATTTTAAATTAAATTATTTTGGAATTTTTTTTATTGCCCCTCTCCCCCCTCTTCCAAGTTTCGAGCTGTTTGGAGCATAACTTTCGTTCCTGGGCACTGATTGGAAAAAAAAAATTATTCCCACAAAGCCAATTAGTTTTTCTATCTTCCAAAAAAGTTTCAAAAATTAAGACAAAATTTCAGCCCGTAGGTACCTGCCCGAGATTCCCATTTGTCCCCCAAATGGACAATGGACCTTTAAATATTGAAGGTTGAAAATAAGACATCTTTCTCTAGTAATGTAGGTGAAGAACAACTAAATGTTTGCTACTATAACAAAGTTAAGAGAAGTTTTTTGTGCAGTTGTATAAAGGAAAATATATTTTTTGAGCCTATAAGATGACAAACAAGAAAGTCAACAATAATTTTAACAACATCATCATTTTTACAACACAACTTACACATAAATAAATGAAATGCCACTTTTACGATGGGTTCGAAAAATCTTGTTTTTGAAATTCAAACATCATATTCTTACAATTATTGATGTTCTTTAATCTATTTTTTTGGGAGGAATGTACTTCAATATATTAACTTCGTGATCCTATGGTAGGACCTACAAAAAGTAATCAAGACAAAGAATATAGCAATGTTTTAGAATGAAGTGTCTAAGGACAACTTTTTTGAATTGAAATCACCTAAGAATTGTAGGGTTAAGGTTCTTCAAGACTTGGCTTCAAAAATTCACATAAAATATAAAAAAATCTTCAATTCAAAATAAATGATGTTTACTTATCTACAAACAAAAAACTAACCCCGGATTCTAATCTTGACTCCATCTTGCACATCAGCTTAAAAAAACAATTTTAGGTCAATATAATTTAACCTTGTTTTGATACAAAGACCACTACAAGAGAACGGGGTGTTTTAAGTGAGTTTTTAAGTATAGTCCTAGAGATAAGAATTTAAGTACTGACCTTTAAGGCAATTTTCAGCAAAATTTTACTAAAAAGACATGTATTTCTAATAAAATTTTGTTGAAAATTGCCTTAAAGGTCATTACTTAAAATCTTATCTCTAGGACTACACTTAAAAACTCACTTAAAACACCCCATTCTCTTGTAGGCGACAAATGTCATAAAGACTCTTGGACACATATTACTATTTTCAAACTGAGTTCCAAATTTTAGGTGGCAGAACTGAAAATAAATTATAGAAGAGTTTAGGGACATATGCGTATATGTGATTAGAGCAACGTCACCCATTCCCCGCAAACACGGCTCGAAGAATGAGGTGGCCAGGGCCTTGCTCCTTCCGGGCGCTTCCATGCGCCATCCATTTATGGAGAAGCGGGATGCCAAAACAAGACAAACCCATGCATTGATGACTTGTCATAACCAAGAGCCAACCAAAATGCTAATTGATTAAACAAAGTTAAGAAATGGCCCACTAACCAACAAAGCCAACAAGATCAAGGCCCAGATCAAAGCATGGCGGGGACGGGGAGCTAGTGTTTGGAGTGCTCATTTTGGAGTGACTGGTCTTTTTTTGTCCTTTCCCGTGAATGGGTGGCTCACTTTTTCTTCCCGGCCCCGCCCAAACCCCAGCCCGGGAGCTTGGCAGTGAATGGGTGGCAATGCTCTTATGCACCATTTTACATTGAGAAAATGACGGAACACTATAAGAGGCAACCCATTCATGATTACCCCCCAAATTTGGCTATATAAATTATTATCTTTCCTTGAGTTTTGGTGAAGGAGGAGATTAATTATGCTGCGGTTCCCGAGGCAGTTGTGATAATATTAGAACTTGATGATAGTGTCTAGTTAAAGGACTTTGTGAATGATGAGTAAGTGAATGATGAGCATGGAGAGTGTTGGAATGACTATGTTTTTGGAGCTGTTAACCATTCAGTCTTTTCTTCAATTTTGCTTATTCCTACTTCACAATTTTTTAAAGAATGAAAATCAAGTGAGTTTTTCTAAAAGAAAAATTCTAGACTTTCAACTCAATTCTTTAATATAGAAAAAAAAATTCAAAATCATTACAAAAAATTTCAAGCCTCGACAAGACTGCGAGTGCATAATTTTTGGCAACCGTGGGGTGCAATTATGGAAAAAAAATAAAAAATAAAAAAAATAAAAAAATAGAAAAAAAATAATGAAACTAAATTTGGAAATAATAGCAAGAAATTTGTGTATAAGGTAGTCTGTTTTAAAACGACCATCTAAACCTACCTAATTCATCATTGACAATAATAGATATTTCAAGCAATATGTCATTCATTTCTAGATAGAGGTCGCATTTAGAACATGGTCGCTTTTAGAGCAAACTACTATAAGCTATCAATAGAGCCATCGAAAAGCTAAAAGGATTTCTATTTAGTGTTTTTTAACTAAAAACAGATTACCTTATACACAATTTTCTTGCTATCATTACCATCTTGATAGAAAAAAATATAATCTATGAGAAAAAAAATACTAAAAAAAAAAAAATGCAAAATTTTTTGCGCTACCCCGCCGTCCCTTGTTTTGAGCTTATTTGGTCATAACTTTTGTTCCCGGGCACCGATTGTGAAAAAAATTATATTCCCCCGAAGCTAATCAGATTTCCTACCTCCAAAATAAGTTTTAAAAAATCAGGAGAAAAGTTCAGCCTGTAGGTACCTGTCCAAAAACGCATTTGTCCCCCAAAGGGACAATGGGCTTTTAGGGGTTAAGATCAAATAGAATGTAACCATAGGATTGTGGTTCACATTGAAAGTGAGCACATTAAAAAAGTTTCAGATTATTTGACCAAAACAATTTAGGAGATATTGAAGTTTGAAGTTTTATTTGGATCAATGGAAAAACAAGGCATTGCACTTTGAAGTAGTATATCTTAATGAGAATATTTTGAAATGATGACTTTTTTGTGTTCAGTGAAAGACAAAAGAATTGAAAATGCTCATCCAAAATTTCACAACATTTTGGTCATTTTGCAATTTTAGGTGGAGCTTGCAATGTATGTCTGTCATGCAAATTAGAGGAGTGTTTGGAAGAAAACTAAGAATGGTCACACTTGTCTTTTCTTTGAGCTCCATGGATCTGCCATTTTTGAGGTGGACAACAATAGCATTGGTTTGTTGAATTTGCAACCTATATCCAAACTGCCCCCCTCCAAAAAAAAAATGAGCCATGAACTACACTACACCATTAAACTTTAAAAAAATTCCACAAGGTGGAGTGTAACTTGGAATTTGATGAAACTATCGCCATTGGATTCATAACGTAGGCTACTTTCTAGAAATAATTAGTATCGAAAAAACCCTCAAAAAGAGGGACAACAACCAGAAAATGGTCACTTAAGTCATTAGGGGTTAACAACCCAAAATATGAGCCGAGAACAAACATAAACTACCAAAGAAAGAATCTACAGATATTCTATGGCAGGCATAAGTATTACCAATTAAGGTAACTACACCTAAAATCACACCGTTCCTAAATTTACATAGCAGATCTTCTCGCCTAAAATGTACTCCCACTATTGATATGACTCAATGATTGCTTTTAGGTACACCTATCCTCAACACTGTGGAAATTTGTAGTTTATTTACACGGTGTCCAAAAAATGCATTCTAAGAGAATCTAGAATCCCAATGGGACTCCACAGTTTTTTTCCAATATAATACTGAAAAGCATGCTGAATCATGCTAAATTGCTTAACTGTGCAATTTAAGGTGTAGTTACCTTACTCCAAAAGCACCCACAAAGCTCCATTGATTGATATATCTAAAGAGAATACATTTTTTACAGCCAAGGCCGATGAACTGATTGTATCCGACCGTGGAAGCCACGCATTCACAACCTTTCATTGAAAGCATTTCCATGAACTACACATGAAGAGAATTCTGGGACTGGATTGACTTGGAACTTGCAAATAACAGCGATCCAGAAAGGAGCAGCAATGAAAACACAATTGAAAGAAATTCCTACTTCTTGGTTAATATGCTTAAAGTGATGCAACTAGTACCCTAGGTTTCCATGATAATATCATGCTTGGCCTGGACGAAAATTCTCACCCAACACAGGCAAGCAATGCCTGAACATTCTCACACCATTCAGAGCACCCAGCGACGCAGACAGGCAACCTAGTCATAAACCTAAAACAGCAACTGACATTGACAAGCATTCAACTTTTAGTATAAAAAGCAGAAGGCAAACGGAGTGACTCAATTCGTGGCAAATTCAGTTGAGGTAGCCAATCTACCACATGACCGTGGAAGATCTTCAATCCAATGCCGCTACGAAGCGCAGTTCATCATTCTGCAACATTCATTGCAGTCTATCTATACAAAAACGTAGAATGGATGGAGAGCACATCCCCGAACAATCTCGGCTGGCTGGAGGACGCTCAACATCGAGCATCGCAGTATCTACCACAACCTAGTATATAAATTTTTACACACAGCAAAGATCCTAACAGGGCTCCAAATTTTATGTCAAGGATCGCTGTATCTACCACAACCTATTATACAGATTTTTACATACAGCAAAGATCCTGACAGGGTTCCAAATTACAAATCCAGGATCGCTTTATCTACCACAACCTAGTGTACATTTTTTTCCACACAGCAAGATCCTGACAGGGTTCCAAATCAAGGATCGCTGTTTCCACGACTACCTAGTTCACAAAATTTTACAGACTCTGCATAAATTCCCAAGTACAGCTCTCAAATTCTCAAATTTATATGAGGGGTTACATGAGGGGTTCATGAGGGGTTTTTACGTGGGGTTTTCATGAGAGGTTTTAGGGTTTAAGGTTTAGGGTTCAGGGAAAGAGTATGCTACACTGGCTCCAAGCTTGGGCGAAACGGCGAGCTAGAGAGAAGAAGCTCACTGCCTTTGAAATTCTCAACTGGAACCGCTGGTACCTGTTGCCACTTACTCTCCGACGATCTACACATGACAGAGTACCACCTTTTTGCCCTACATCCCGTGATGCAGATGTAATCACCATCAACTGTACATGCAACGACTCGCTTGCCGATGGCGACATACATCTCACTCGGCAGCCGCGAGAGCTCACGCCACTTCTTGGAAACGAGGTTTAATTCATAAAGAATGGCACACTGGGAGTCATCCTGGTCATGCACGCACACAGGCAAATGAGCACATAGTGAAGAGGTAAAAGAATTTTCGCGGCACACCAAACAGAGTACTCTCAGATTTAGTATACATTACACTACATGATATGACAAATTCTCACAGTGTGGCTGACGTCCTAAGTTCCAAAACTCCACCTCTAATCTTTCTACCTCTCAAATACAACGAAATGTGTGCACAGAAACACGAGTGACGTAGTGTTCAACGCGATTAAATTCGCTGTAACATGAATGGACACATTGACTTCAACACGATTACGATGACCATAAATTGTTACAGTGTATTTTACGGACAACACATTGTAGCATCTCCATACTATAACCATTATGACGGAAGATTTGCTGGTCGTACAAAAGAGGCTGAAGTGCACATATTTTGACTACCTAACCATAACCTCTCCACCAGTTAAGGAAATCAGTTAGAAACGTTAGTTCGCGATACATCAAGAGCTAACAGTTGAGATAGGGTTCAACTGAGTTTGGTTGCAAAAAGCAAGCGACTACGCTCTGAGATGCTGTCTCTGTAGCACCAACTAGCTTTTCGAGGAAGATCCTACTCAAGCTTCCTCACATACACTACAAACGTAGCTTATATCAATGCACAGCTTCCTCCAGTCCAGATTCAATAAACATACGTGCATTCCTGAACAAAGCTTGGGTTTTACAAGCTATTACCTGTGAGCCAACCCCGTCCTGCTCGGCGATGGCGAGTATCCGGCCCAGGCACGCAACGACATGCGGCGTCCTTGACCCATGAGGAACAGTCTGCGACACAACTGTCCACGTCCTCTTTCCAACGTCAAAAGCAGCCAGCGCATTCCACAAGCCCTGTTTGGGATCCCTCGCTAAGCAATACAACACATTCCCACACAGCGCTCCTTCTTGGCTATGAAGCTCCAAATTCTTCGGAATCTCCCCCGCAATCTCCCATACTCTCAATTCCGAGTCATAAACCTCGGTTCTCCTGTACTCCACTTCCTCAGCACTAAACCCCCTGTTCCCAGCTAAAACCAGCTTGTATCCCTCCTCCTTTCCAGTAATAACCATCGATGTCAAGTCAGGCTCCACCCATTCCCCCAACGTCGGCGGAAGCTCCCGGAAGGCTCGTGTCACAGGGTTGCACACCACGAGATTAGCCGTGTTGTCGAAGTCGCCGATGCAGAGCAAGCCCCCAGAGCCCACCACGAGGGACTTGGGGTGTGTGAGAGGGGGCAAGCGGAGCCATCGGTGAGAAAATGTGTTGAAAGCGGACCAGGAGTCGGAGTTCCATCCCTTGTAGTCGGAGCCTTCGGAGTCGGAGTCTTCGGAAGGGGAGTCTTCCAAAGGGGAGACTTGGGAGAAGAGGACGGGGAGGCAGGGGGACCAGGAAGGGGAGATGTGGTGGAAGTAAGGGGAGTGGGGGAGGGCGTTCCAGTGGCGGCAGACGGTGCGGAGGCGGAAGAGGTAAGGGAAGGGGAGGAAGGAGAGAGTGAGGTCCAGAAGCTCCGGAGGGAAGGAAGACCACAAGGAGGGGTTTAAAGAGGTGTCGTTGGAAGTGTAGGCCATCATCTGGAAGCACATATTGGGATCAGAAGACGTGATTTGGAACAGGGTTCGTGACAATGAGGGTGAGAACATGACTGCAGAAGATGGACACATGGAGAATTCGGGACACATGGAGAATTCTGCAGTGGAGGTTGATCACTGAAGTATTCCGGACACATGGAGAGTTGGGGACACATGGAAAATTCTACAGTGGAGAATTCCGCTGCAGAATTTTCCTAGTAGAAACATCCTTCATGGGGGAGCCTGTGTTTACTGCAGGGGAGGTTCCCGATTCTACATTCTTACCGAGAATTCGCGCACTGATCCTTGGGTGGATGCTAGCCCTAAATTGTTGGTCTAAAATCCCGTCACACACGACGTACCCCAACTGAACGAAACAAACCGAAAACCACAGACCTCATACACACAAAGCGCAAAAGCAGCAGATACATTCCAAACTAGAAATGGATAGAAACCACTAAACACACTAAAGCCTTTGCAATCTCGGCAAGAGCCATTGATTCGAAAATCCCCCAAAACCAGGCAGGGATCGCAGCTGAATTACTTGCGATCTCCTTGAACTAAACAAGAAAACTCCCAGGAAAAAATCGCTAAGACTACACAACCGCACCCACAACCCACACATATCCCATACAAATTCAAATCTAGAGTTGATTGATGCAAAAAACAAGAACCCACAAAATTCAACCAAATCTCAGCAATCTCGGCAAAGCAACAAAACAACACAGCAAAGCAGCAAAACAACACTGGACCGCAGCTGTCTTACTTACTTGCAAGCCGAAGAACGTACGCCACAAGAGCTCCGTGAACCAATTCTAACCAGAAAATCAATCCTCGAAATCGGCCTCAGTCTTGATTCACAGACTTGCAGCCACTGCACAGAAGATCAACGGAAAAAATACAAACGCTGCGCTCCTTGGATCACCTCGAGCTCCCACTCTTTGCACCATAGCCAGGGCACGGACACCAAGCGATCGTGCGCCAAATTGCTAGCTCAGAAAAACAGTCCACACCTGATTTTGATGAAGCAATTTCGAGCAAGACAGATAGGAATTGGGTTGATGGGCACCGAGCCACCGACTGATCGAAATGCGGCAGTAGTGAAGCAGTTGGGACTTGGGACTTGTGTGCATGCATGGTGCGATGGTTTTGACACTTGTAGCACTGGAAATGTCACTGGGACTGATCCATGTTCTTAATGCGGAGTCAGCTAACTTATGATAGTTGGACAAGCCTATCCATGCTCCTGGGATTGCTGAGCTGCTGTTTTCTGAGCTGGCGTCCTCCAGATAAGCTTTATCTGGGGTCAATGTGTCCGGAACCTGGCTGACCCAGCGGATGTTGCTCAGGGAACCAGTTCTAGCAAATGTAGCTCTAAATTTCACTGCTTTGTAATTAGAACTTGAAATTCCTATTATTGAAAGCGTCTATAGAAGTACTTTGAATAGGTCAAAGAAAACTCAAATTTAGATATTGGACAAAAAAAATAAACCACTTCAAAAGCTACACAAAAATAGTGAAATTAGATTGCCCCACACCAATTTCTCGACAATTTCTTACACTATAGAAAGATTCACTGCTTTTGTACAATGAAGCAATCAATTCAAAGCCATGTGTATATCTTAGATTTGTGCACCATTTCAAGACTTGGTTCAGAGAGTGGCATGCACCTCCATGTAGAACAAACATTGATTCATGACGTAGTTTATCTCAGGTAAGGCAACCTAATTTCACTATTTTGTGTAGCTAAAAGTAAAAAATTATAGTGGTCTTGGCAATTTAAATCTTGGATAGCGCATCTCCTATGATCCTTTAAATTTTGGCTCTCCAAACTAATGAAAAGTGGCTTCCCAAACTAATTGGCATTTGAGGCATGCATGAGATCCATTGTGGTGTGGACCAAGGCTGCACCACCTCATTCCACAAAAAAAGAGACGAACAAGGTAAGAAGCCTAATTCTACGATAAAAGAAAAGTCAACATGCAATTGATCATAACAATATTTTGGCTTGTCTTTTTTTTTTGGTGGGATCACTAAAAAGAGCCCATATAACATGGTTCAATAGGCCCGCAGTAGTGGCATTGGACCTTCAAACTAGCGCTTCAAGCAACCATTTGAAGAACCATAGGAGGTGCTCTTACCAATGCAAAATTCATTCAAATTTGCATCCAGTTTGGAATGAAATATACATTGGTAACCGTGATTTGCCAAGACTACTATAATACCCATTCAAAGTACTTTTCAATGCATGTCCAAGGCTAAATGGGCATGTTGTTTTGGCTAGCCCTAATTCTAATGTGCTTTTGGACTTACCAACTCCATTTACCCAAGCGCTGTCGAATCTACCTAGAGTGGTAATCTTTTCCATAGTTTATAAGCGACAACAAGTTTAAAATCAATATTTTAGATTTTCCTTCTATCTCGGACCTACTTCTACTTAGCAATTTTTTTGAATAATGAAAATTAAGTTTTTTTGGATTCTTTTTTTTTCCTAGACTCTCAACTTAGTTTTCCACTATAAAGATTAAAAGCTCAAAACTCTGTAGTGCAAAAAATTAAAGTTAAAAATGTTCAAAGTCATAAAATCTAGTCCCGCAATGTGTTGAAAAACTTGTTTTTTTCACTTTAAACGCAGATATCTTGCAATTTGTGCGGTCAAAAATTTTGAAATTTTTTCCACACATTGTCATACTAGTTAGGTATATTATCCTATGGTTAGATGTGAAAAAAAAGCAATTTTCAATTTTTTTACTCTTTGCTATAGAAATGGCAGTTTTGAATGTTTTTTGGCAGAAAAAAGGCCTTGGTCCTTTAGGGGTTAAATTAATGTAGAGGTACCTGTCACGGACAGCCTCTTTTATGATGGTTTTATAGTGTGCCCTATAGTGGACAACCATTGGATGTGTTGTTCATTAAAAAGATTCTTTCTTTCCACCTTTCCATCCACTTATCTCTCTTCCATCCTTGATTAGGGAAAAGTTCCAAAGCTACTTATTCCAAGTGAAGCTATGAAATTGGGATGGATTTGGATAATAAATCTACATTTATATTGAATAAAATATTCAATCTTGGAAAAATAAATTTCCCCTTTCTTTTTGCATTCTTCTTCATCCTTATGTTTATACACATTGAACTCAATTTTTCACTAATTTTCCATATCCTATAGGCTGAAAATGCTTAAATTATCTGTTATAGTTTCCTCTACCTTATCATAGTCTTGACTTTCTCCTTAGCTAAGATGAGAAACTCGGGAAGCAAAAAATAAAATTCTCATGATCAAACTTAACATGTCTTCAATCCTTGCAAAATTGTTTGATGAATGAAGAATGTGTAGTTGAATGACTTCTTCAAGACCAAAAGCTCTTGTTGCAAGCTTTTTGTCTATGTAGAAACTGTTGCTGAATCCTAAACTTCTAGATGTGGTTGCCACCAAAGTATTTGTTGGATTTCATCGGCAAGTGAAAGAAGATTCCTGAGCATTTTAATATATATTACTTGGGGATGTTATGAATAAGTTATGAAATTTCAAAATATTGTTTGTAGGTGTACTTGAAATTGATATTTGGCTCTCCTAGCTAGGTTCTCATGTTGTGATTGTTTACATCTTGTGCCATCAATATTTATGTTTGAATGATTTTTTTTTGGTATGAATGCTTGTGCCTTAAATTCGTAAGAGGACCAAGCATTTGAATTCCAAACAATGGATGAACACAAATATAATACAATATGTCTCAAACACATGGAATTGTGTTTTTTTCATTTGTACCTCAAAATCTAAAATAAAACTATAACCAAAATAAAACTATCATTTTTTGGATTCAATTGCCCAATCCTAGCCTCAAGGAAAGTGATAAAATAGAATGATCCAATATATCCCTTGGTCCAATTACAATCTTTGTATTTGGACTCAATTACATTTTTTTGCACTTCAATGAAGTAAAAACTGTAAGAGTTTGCATTGTAACAATTATATATTGATAGTCTAGAATTGTCTTGAAAAGTCACAATTTCATTACTTCAAAGGACATCACTAGACAATTCATACACATGGCAAAAGATTCATTTATTGTTCAACAATTTGAATTACAAGGATGCTTTTGGATTACAATTACAACTTTGCAAGAAGTTTAGAGATCCACAATAGAATCCAAATGGTCAAGAATAGCCCCCTTATAGGAGCACAATTGGGAGCTATATATTTTTGCTTCAACTACATATTATGTGTCTTTTATTTATACCAAAAATAAATTGAATGAAACGCATCTAAATAAATCTTTGATTTGTCATTCTAATGCAGAAGAAACTTGTGAATCCGATTAGGCTAAGTATGTGCAATGACAACAAAGATAACAATGGGACATCCTACCTAAAGACCAATTATTTAGTGCAACCCGTATGAAAAAGATCTTGATTTAGAGGGGATTGTAAATTTGATTGAACTAGTGCTTGAGCTAGACTATACTATTCTAGTGCTACAAGTCTTCTTTGGAAGGGCAAAAGTTGGAACTTCAGTCCATATATTTTTTCTTCAAAACATTCCAAGAACAAATTATTTATCATCAGTGGTAAGCTATAAAAATTTTGAATTCGAATTTTGAATCCTAAACCCTGAATGAGGCTACAAAGGTCACAAAATACAGAATTGACCACTCTAAATAATAGGGGGCAATTTATATATCAAGTATGGGCAAAAAATAAAAAATTCTCATAAACTCTTGTAGTACTAACTTACTGAGGTAGAAATTCTATAAATTGTTAAAATAAGTATTTTAGCCTGTTGGGTACGGAGAGTTCTTTGAGAGATTGAGCTCAATGTGTATAAAAATAAGGATGAAAAGGAATGCAAAAAAAAAAACATGAATTTTTTTCTTCAAGGTTGAATATTTAATTCAATATATGAGGATTCTACATTTGGCTCCCAATCTTGTCTCATAGAACGGTTAACTTTTGAACTTGTTATATATCGAAAAATATTAGATTTGCTCACACATGATTGGTTGATACCTATTCTGGCTATGTAGGCTATTCTCTTTTTTTGAATTTTGGTGAAGGAGGAGATTAATTATGTTGTGGTTCCCACGGCAATTGTGGCACATTATGATTGGCTACAAATCTCTCAATATTGCAACCAGCCCTTGGTAGATTTTGTTTTCAACCCATGGTTGGAAACAAGCCTTATATCACCAATATGGGAGGAATAGAATCTTCCGCTAAAAAATTCATAGTAATTCTGTTTTGAGTAAAACAAGTTTGGAACCCTTCCAAACTCTATTTCTGCACACGGAAAAAATTCTCCACCGAAAAACCCGCCCTCCAGGTATGTGTAACTGCTTAAGTGATCAGAAATGGGTTGCCTCCCTTACTTTAGACTGAGCCTTGGGGGCTGAAATCAGAACGAGGCGGCTTGCGAAACCAGGCGGCCGGCGGCAGAAAAAGAACCTCGCGGCGGCCGCGGCGGCTGCAGGGCGGCCAAAATCAGCCGGCGCAGTAGGCAGATCCTAATTTCTGTATTGGAGCTAGCGACGAGGGTCCGCAAAGCTTTTGCAGAGTAACGCTGGCTGCAAGTCATATTACATAGCGGTTGGTCGCACATACCGGCTTGGTTGGGACGCCGCGCTTCACGGGACTCATTTTGCAATCAATCCTCGTCCTCTGCCTCCGCCCATTCGTGATCCATTTGTTCGCTCGCTCTCTTCGGCTCCCTCACGACTCCCTTCAATGAAAGGTGCGTGCAATTTTCGCAATTGTTGGATCCATCGTTGCGTTTGCTTTGCTGCAATGGGTATTTGGTTTCGCTTTCTGAGTTCTTTTTGGGCAATGCGGAAAGGTTGGGAGTTTGTCTGGGAGAAGGATTGCAATTGCTGTCGCTTTTGTACAATTCAGTGTCGAATGATCTCGAATCTGGCCTTTTGTTAGTTTTTGATATGGGTTGAGCTTAAAACAAAAGTATGTGGTTTTGTGGTTTTGTGGTTATGGGGGTTGTTGCAATTGACTGACGCTTGAGAGGGATTCGATGAATTGATAGCGCTGCGATGTGTATGGTGAAGTAATTGGAAGAGGATTTGAACGAAGCACTGGGCAGAATGGGAAGGGTTTAGGGTTTAAGGTTTAATTGCTTGCGGGCTACGAATCTTCCAGTTTGTTACGAGAAAGGTACTTATGGTGATGATCTCGAAGCGATGAAGCTTTAGAATTCTTCGGTATTGAAATACGGCACTGACATTTGGCGATGAGTTTCTAAATTCCTTGAAAATATCTAGGGTTTAGGGTTTAGGGTTTCCATTTTTGACGGTGAAATTGAACAGGACGTCCAGTTCATTGGAACTACGAACTTTTCGTACGTGCAATCCCGGATGAAAGCTATGGGAGAGGTGGTGGATTGGGAGCAGGAGCGGCGGGGAGCCAAGCGTGTGCTAGAATATTTGGAGCACGACAGCAAGCAACAAAATGTGAAACGGAGGTTGCACTCTTCTCTAGATCTAGAGGGTTTGGTTTATCTTTTGAAGAGAAAGAGAAGATTTTAGAAGTCGAATTGAAGTTCTGGGATTTCTGGATTATTTTATGAAATCTTGAACATTGATGGGCTGTCTATCCGTGCCTGAATTTTTTTAAAATCGCTTCAATTGTCATTTAAGAGTCAAAATTGTGATTTTGATCTGTATTGAGGTTTTAATGAGGTTGTCAAAGCATTTTTGAGTCATTTTCGTTGCTACCTGCCTTTTTTTATTGACAATTTAGGGTAGGCGGTTTTGTTGATGCCCTTTGAGTTGCATTATTTTTAGTCACTGATTTAGGAATACTTAATTCGAGTTTTCTGGAGATATCACTTGTTCATGACTGACTCTTAATCGGGAATGTACTAGGGTGGATTGGCTTGGAAGACCTGGCTGCTTGTTGTGCTGAGGGTTTACTTAGTGTTGTTGCTGTTTGGAAATGCAGGTGGATTTTGAGAAACTGGCCAGAACCCAGCGGTCGTAGGGACAAAAAATTTCACATAAGCTCAACGGAGTACGTTTCAATTAACTAGTGACGTTTTTATTCTGGAAACTGAATCATGTCGTTGATTGGATAGTATACGGCAAAGACAGATGTTACCGACGTTGTTTTGTCATTCTTGAAACCAACGGTAAATTTATTGAAGTTGAATTTATGTTACAGGTCTATACCTGAGGTGCTTCAACGGGGAGAAGAGGAACCGGTGAGAAAACGTTCTCAACTGTCTGCGCTGATTTTCTGCTAAGTTTATATTTTGTCGGACGCTTTGTAACTAATCTATTCGTTGAACATTCGTTGAATGCAAAATTGATAAGAGAGGATCTCTTGGGTTTTTTCACTGTATACTGAGAAGTATACGATGAGTGCATTTAACGATACTTTAAGAGCGATGCCTGCCTCGTAGTCCGAAACCGTAGTGACTTTAGTAGTGAATTTTAACGAGATTGTACTTCTCACTCCATCCAGTTAATTATGTCAAATTTTTTTTTTTATAGTATTCGCCTCTCTGCTTTTTCTCTGATGAGTTCTTGTAGTTGTGTAGTTTTAACGGAGACAGATACTTATTAAATATTTGTTTGTTTGCAGTCCTTGAGAAGCGTCAATACCTTCGTTGGAAAAAGTCTTAGCACTTTACTGAAAAACAAAATTTTACGAAAGAGGACTGTAAAGAAACGAAAAAGCAGTGACACTCTCATGATTTTGGATCCTACGGCAACGAAAGAGGGTCTCTTGAGAATCACTGACGGTGCAGGTCAGTCAGATGATATCCATACTCATACTATGGTTGTCAAGGAGGGCCTCTTGAGAACAACAGGTGGTGCTAGCGAGCCTGATGATTTGGCCAAGGAGAAGGTGTATCACAAGAGTCAGAAGTGGCTACCCCCAAAACGTTTCTTCAACCTCAAGAAAATGGACGAGGCGGAAATCGTGACGTCATTGCCTTGTGTCTTGGACACATTGCACATCAATTCCTTGCAGTCCATCCTCTCAGTACTTACTGGTTTCGAGACTAGAGTCCTGAACAGGAGTTGGTTGGAGGAGCGGATAGTGCTGGCGGTAAATGACTACGTAGATGAATGCGGAGACACTCTACCAGACGCTGTAATGCAAGCAATAGAGATTATGCGAGACGAGAAATCAGCACGTAAGACGATGTCCTCTGGCGATCTATTTGAGCTCCCTCCCTGTCCAATCCTCGCCATTCAATCAGCTCTTGATCAGGTGGAAAGTTTACCTCTGCGAACTTTACATGCCATGTATGACCTGATCCATGAGAAAGAGGTAGAAACGGTCAGGTTAGAGGCGTCTGTAACTGGAGGAAACAGAGCCCGTCTTGCGAAGTCTCTAAGGAAAAAAGCTGACAGCTTGACAGAGTATCTCGAGGAAGATGACCCCTTGCCGGAGCCTCTCACGAGAGCCTTGCGTGCTATGAGTTTATCAGCAAAGGAATTGGATGGGAATGATGGGAACTTGATGTCAATAATTGGACCTCCACTACCTGATGTTGAAGCAGTTCACAACCAGCTACTGTTGGCCCTCTCGCAGCTGAAGAAGCTTGGATTTCGCAGCCTTAACTCACTTTCAAGTTTAGTGCACAAGGGCGCTGTACAATCGTTTTGCAAGGAGCACCCAACGTATTTACGTTCACACTTTCGACGGATTTTATTGGATTTTCTTCTAAGATGTGATGGTCCTGAAGTACCAGCGCCTATTCAGAATATTATAGATACCATAGCAACTGAGGTTGCTCAGCTGGAGATGTCACCTGAAAAGTCTAAGAAGTACCCAAAACAGCCTAAAAAGCCTGATAGGGTGTCCAAGAGGTCAATGTGGCAACAAGGTGAAAGGAATGGTGAAGAGGTAGAGGCTGTGCTGCAGATTAGCAGCCACTTGGAGCAGATGGTTAGAGAAAAGGAGGAAGCCGAAAGGGGACCTCTAATTGTGGCCGCAAATGTCGAAGAAGATTTTAAGATCTCTGGTGTAACAGAGGAGGCAGATTTTATGGAAGATGTAGCTGTTCGGACAGCAGCTGATGAAGCTGGAACGCTGTGCTATGCCCTCCTGGGGCGGGCTTTGGAAGAGCTTCTACCACCGAAAGCATCACCATTACCACAATATGTACAGAAGTATTTACAATGTGGTTTTCATGGAGTTGCAGAACAAGGTACTCCGCACCATCTCCAGAATCTCCTCTTTAACCCTCAAGGAACAGGGTTTCACGGTTCTAAAATAGTTCATGCTTCATCATATTGTGTAGAATGTAATTCGGAACAGGCCAAATTTTATATCACGAGAACCAGCGATGAACATCTGCATGTTTTGGTCGGTCCTTCACGGGTTAACACCAAACGATTACATTAAATGTCTGGAAATTTTATGCGCTTGGCTTGAGGGCCTGGCTTGATTTTTTCTTGTATACTGCAGGTGAAGCAGGCGAGAAGAAAGAGAATCCTGTTGACGAGGTGGATCTACTTATGAAGATTGCTGAGTCCCTGCCTGGCGTGTCAACCAGGTTTGACTTCTTGAGTATAAATTTGATTTTAAATTTTGATTATTTCCCAGTCCTTAGGACTCCTTCAGTATACTATTCTATCTTCATGCCTACCTATTCACATGCAGTGAAACTTCAAAGTAACATTTGCTTCACAGTTCTCATGATTGAGACTTTAATCGATTCAACTAATGTGATATTCTCTACACTCGTCTCTATCAGCAATGGAATGTATATGCATGCTTTTTTGCACTTGGTATCAGTTTAGACCTGTTCTGATAGAGTAACTGAATGGAAACTTTGGCAGGGCTCTGCACAACATGAAACATCGTTTGGCCTTAAAATGAGTTTGAGTTGAAGGAAGTTCCTTAATGACTGGTCATCATGCTTTGGCACGTTGGGTGCAAGACAATAGTGCAGTTCTATTTCAGGTATTTCTTTCTTCCCGCTGTTGTTTTGGGGTCAATATGCTAGGTTAGAGGTTAATGTTTTGCACTGGCAATCTGCACATGAGAACTATTGTCAGTTGTTTAGCGAACATTTAAGATAGAGGATACTATTTGCGTCACTTTAAGCATTTTCACTTATGTACGAATGAGATTTTCGGGAGATGTATGGCGTTACGAAGAAATCACTTGGGGTACACGAGTCAAATCTGTTGAGATCAAACTTTTGTCACTTATGTATGAATTTTTTATGCAGCTTCAAAGTGGGAGGTTGAAGATCACGAAAAAGCGACAGTAGATAACCCCATTTTTATTCAAAGATCGGTGGCCAATAGCCAAAAGACATTATCCGACTGTAATGTTGTGTACACATTGGTAGGGTATACTGTTCATCAAGCTGTTCATCTCCTTTCAGGAGTTCTACGTATCAGATTAGACGATACATAATCCATAATACAGATTTATTTGTTGGGTCACTAAAGATTCATGGTCACTTTCAATTGGAACAAAGATTATTAGCAGATGGGCATCTCCTTGACATATCAGAGATGAGCATTCCGTTGTAGATTATTTAATTTTCTTGGCAGAGAAGTAACACTTGGTTCTTAAGATCTTGATCCTTCTTTGAATTAACCCCTAAATGCTTAAGGCCTGTTTTGGGCTTTCTGGAATTTGCTATAAATTGAACAAAATACCAATATTTTGATAAGTTGTATCAATTTTTTTTGAATTGTAACCATACAAATGCAAACTAGACATGTTAGAGATCTCATAGGAAAAGAAAACACAACAATATCACTTATGGAGTGAAAGATTATAATGTTTGACCATGAGGGTGCTAAAATTGCAAAAATCTTTCAATCTTCTTTACACAAGTCAAATCTAAAAAGTTGGTGACCAAAAACATGAGGTTAAAGGGCCTAACTTGTATAACTCCGATCAATTTATGGCTTCTTCAAATCTACTCTACAATTTTTTTTAAATAAATTTTGAATGTGATTTTTTCTCTAAGATCTAGTGTATTTGAGGCTCATTTTCAAGAGCTCTCAACACTACGGGAAGTCAAGATTGCAATGGGTACCCTTGTACCAAAACTTGAATAGAAAAATCACTATCATTTATTTTCAAGATCATATTTTTGGTGCTAAAATTAGACTTCAAGAAGAGCTTTAAAAAAATATAAACCACTAAAAATAGCAGCTTGGTTAGGTTTTATTTAACTTCAAAGTTTTGCAAAAACCACATTTGGGTGCCTTGGGTATTTCAAGGTTAAAAGAGTCAATGAATTGAAAGCGTAGTTGAATTTTGTTTCATCGAATGCTCGTTTTAACAATATGCTAGAGTATGTTTTGTATTTGTCCCATAAACAATTTCGTTTGAAACTATCATACGATTGTAACAAAATAATTTCCGTTGGGGTCCAGTTTCTATCGGAGTATGAGAGAATTGTGTTGAAACAATAGAGATATCCTTGAGTTTAACTGTAATCTCATTTTTTTTTCTCTTTGACCTCCTAAAAGTAATGGTATTTAGTAGTCAATAGAGTACATCCCACCTTTTCAGATAAATTGAATTCTTTAATCAATTTAAACAATGGAGGTATAGATTATGAAATATGGTAGTTTGAAGTTGATCATGAATTCATTCAACTTTGAAAGTCGCTTGAGAACAAATTGAAATATATCCCTTAGATTGCTTGTAGAATTCAAACATACATTCAATTTTAAAAGCGTACATGAGGTATTGAAGTCTTTCTAAATCTATCTTGTGATTAAAAGAAGAATATTGAACAAGCTAGAGTATGAAATTCAATATGGCTTGGTTTGTCAATTTGAGTTATCAAGTTATTTATTTAGTTGATTATGGTCAACAATCTTGGCTTTGAAATTGTATGAGAAATTTGTACACAATAGAGCTATCTTAAAAGTCTTGGAAAGTCATCCTTTCTTTGGTCTTAGTTTGCTTTTAATCCCACTCTAAATTTTTATTTAACTTGTACATAGTATTATTTTGGAGAGACAACAAGGCATAATTGCATGCAATCTCATCAAATTGGGTTGTCTTCTTCTTAAATTTAGATTTAACTTTCATCCATGCAAAAAAAGAGGATCACATACAAATTAGTACCTTAGGTGGATCATAAAACTTTTGATCTTTTCTTTTTGCAAGAGGGAGATTTAAACCTTAAATTAGAAAGAAGACTATCCTATGTGATTAGATTGCATGTAATCATGCTTTATTGTCATTCCAGAAAAAACAAGTTGAAAAAAAATTCAAATGCAATTTAGGATTAGAGGGACTAATTAGGTCAAGACTTTTAGAATAATTTGATTAGTGATGAAAGTTTTACCTAGAGAGTTTGACTCTTGTATCTAAAGCTGCAGTTCTCCAAATTCTTTTCTCCATTCTCTAAAATCACATTCCTACATTTTGCCATTACAAATAGTTTCATGTATCTTATATATTGCAAATTAAATTCTGTAGTTTTTTATAAATGCAAACACATAGACTAGTCTTTGACGTTACTTTCAGGGAGGAATGCCCATTTCAAATATGATTTTGCCCATCCCAAACAACTAGGAATAAGACTATAATAGTCTTTCATTCAATCTAAAGCAGGTAATGATTGTGATTTGAGACACAATTAGATGACTAGTAGTCACAATTAAGATTCATGTCTCAATGATGGAGAAAATTAGAGATTACAATAAAAAACTTCTACCTTTTTTGGATATGTAAAAATCGTAAAAAGTAAAGATTTTAATGCAATACATAGTATTTGTCTATACAATTTACATTTTAACCCCTAAATGTCCAAGGCACCCAAATGTGGTGTCCAAGAAATTTTGAATTTAAATAAAACCTTATCAAATTGTTATTTTTAATGGTTTATATTTTGAAAAGGTTCTTTTTGAAGTCCAATTTTAGCATCAAAAATCCGATTTTGAAAATGAATGATTATAATTTTTTGTTCAAGATTTTGTGCAAAGGTACCCATTGCAATCTTGACTTTTCCTAGTGCTGAGGGCTCTTGGAAATGAGCCTCAAATACACTAGATTTTGGTGGAAAAATCACACTAAAAATTCATTTAAAAAATTGTAGAGTAGATTTTGAAAAGTCCTAAATTGATTGGGGTTATATTTGTTAGGGCCTTCAACCTCATATTTTTTTGGACTAAAAACTTTTTAGATTTGACATGCAAAAAGAGAGCTCAAAGATTTTCATAGTTTTAACACTCTCATGCTCAAACATTCATAATCTTTCAAATCTTAAATGATATTGTTGTGTTTTCTTTTCCTATGTGATCTCTAACATGTCTAGTTTGAATTTGTACGGTTACAATAAAAAAAAATTGATTCAACTTATCAAAATGATGGCTTTTAGGGGTTAAGTAACATGAACATCAAGGATGCACTTTTTGATGAGTGAAATTTTAGAGCAATGTTGAAGCCAGGTATTTATTGACCCTTATAGACTATTATGTAGAACGTGCTTCAAAAATATTAAAAAATCTCTAGTTTGTCAAAAAATATAAATTCAATTGCCATCTTATCCATCTTATGTCTACTTTTCATATATCCAATTACCTTAAGTGTAGAATAGGGTTAGCAATTCTTTGTCGAGTATTCATTTTTTTCCAAAAAATAAAGTTCAAAACATGCTAAAAAAAAATTTCCAATATTTGTTTTTTATTTTTTTGCATAAAGTTTTTTTATTTTTGGAAAAAAAACTCCTCCAAAATTTTGAAATTTATTTATAGAATTATTTTATGCCAATCTTGCCTACAATTACAATAGATGGATATCTAATATGATATGTCTAGAAGATACATGAAAAAATATGCAAGTAGAAATTGTGTCTTTTGGAGAGGTCAAATGTATTTGTTACATGATTGATTTTGTGAGCATAAAGCAAATTTGAACGTTCAAATGATGTCATTAGAGAATCCTAGTGCATATCTATGATCCGACATTTGATATCTTAGGCTAGGTGCCGGAATCTATAAAGCAGTATCAACTTGCAATATTGTTATTTGGAGTGTGCATAAAAGGGACACACTTGTATACATCTACATCCAACCGTGGGTGTATGTTGAGAATGATATTCCAACATAAGCCGGCTGATATGTAAATCCAAAACCAATAATAAGAAGTTTGCCACTATGTACCTCAATCCTATGTGCAGGGATATCAAATGTACACCCCCCTACAAGAAAGGTTGATGCCCCCCTTTTGCACCTTTCAGGTTTTTTGACATTACTTTGAATATAATTGACATTTCTTGTTTTCGTCAATCAACATTTGTGTCTAACCCAATTTCCCTCAAGTATACCAAATTTTCAATTTCAAAAAACCAAAACTCCATTTTTGGTGAATTTTTTAATTTTTTTTCACGGTTTTACATGAAAATTCATAGAAAAATATTAATGATGAATTTTTAAAATTTAATTGCGAAGATACGTAGGAAACATCCAAACGCACATCTTTCCTTCAACAAACATCTCCAAAAAAGTTTCACAATTATTGTGGCAGAAGTTACAGCGGAGACGTGAATAGTGCCTAAAATTTTGAAAATTCATATCTCTTTATTATAATTCGATACCAAAAAACAAAATTGTCACAACACTCGGGTAGTAAAAAAGTGCCCTCGGTAGAAAGGAGACTTTTGCGGGTGAGCTCGGTTGGAACCAAAAAAAATGTAAGAGAGGATTTGGTCTCCCCTCCTCCAATCTCCACAACTGAATTTGGATACCAAAAAACAAAATTGTCGCAACACTCGAGTATTGAAAAAGTGCCTTCAATGGAGAGGGAACTTTTATAGGTGAGCTCAATTGGAACCAAAAAAATTTAAGAGGGGATTTGGTCTCCCCTTCGTGAGACCTCGACAATTAAGAAGCATACATCAGAAGAAGCGATTGAGCTTTTCAACTCCAACGCCTGCGATATTAGATTTGTTGGAGGTATGCAAGCCTCCTCTCTCCTTGCAAGACTGGTGGAGATGTATGTTTTGGGCTTGTCATTGTCAATCTCTGTGGATATAGTATTTAAAGTTGTGCTATCTAAAATGATTATGAGATTGTTTATCTCAAAATTTTCTTATGGCATATTCAATGTACTTAATTTCTATAGGTATTTTGTAATTAAATCCTATACCGTAAACATGATTAGGTGAACTATTTGGAGACTGTCATTTCTGATCTAACAAGATTTTAACAATGAAATTGAAATATAGTACTTCCATAATCCTAATCTAATATTACATACATCACCTATGCTATTTGAGTACATTGTTCTCCCAAGGCAATTCTTTTTCATATCTTACATGCACCGTATGTAGCTTCTATTAGAGCTAACGGCCATGAAGTGCCTTTGATTCTTTGCTTAAATGTTAATGGGTTAACCAATGTCTCAAGTGACCTGCTTCACATTCGTTATGGTTTCAAGGAGTCTTCTATCTATATTGAGGAAGAGATTTTGTCAGAGTTCTTGTCACTGCTTCAATTGGTTCTTATGCCTAAGATTAGCAATATGTATAATTACTTGTGGAGTTTAAGGTATGGTGGTACTCCTCAAATGCAGCAACGGAAGAATCTTTGAAGGAGCTTGAGTTGTGGTTAGTATTCTAGCACTTCAAATATCGTCAATGGGGTGGCTTTGATCATGGAAATTGTAAGACCTTCATTCTTCCTTCTTTTACTTTCTACGCAATGATACTTGGAGTTTTACTATGAAATCTAGATTGAACTTGAAATGTCTTCTATAGTTTGTCCAACATCTATCAACAGAGAAATTGGCAAATATTCTATCTTGCAATCTCTTTGAAACAATTCACAACAAGTGGTTGTAGGCATCAGGGAAACACGGAACGGACTTATACATTTTGACATGTGATGATTGGATACAAGCATTCATGCAAATGACAAATTATCGGGTGTACCTCAACGGTAGCCCATCTGGATTCAAACCGTCTTGACATGATTTGAAGCTGAAGAGAGCAGTAGTATCTATGGACGGAATTATTGACACCTTGTGCAGTATGCCCCGTGTTGAGGAAGTATGCATAAGCATACTACATTTAGAAGGAGAAGAAGTGTTTGGGTCAACAAAATGGAACTGAACATATCCATTGGGTCTGAAGGTGATTCTCATCGCCTGGAAAAGGTAAATTTCTCTCATCTTAGAGTCTAAATGAGATCTATCAAAGTTGCAATTGTCAATGTGCACTATAAGAAACCCTGATTTTTTTTTATGTCAGAGGCCGAACCATACGATGTCCGAGGCCGAACTATTCAATGTCCAAGGCCAAACATACTATGTCTGAGGAGACATCAAGATGTTAAAGAGAAGGATTGCGATTTCAGAAGATTTTCGAGGATGTTCCAGATGACTGCGGCAAATTTGAATGAAAACAAGTTGGTGTTACCATCAACATTGGGATTTTGATGACATTTTTAAGGACTCATTGATGTCTAACGTGCCATCCGCAAAAGCATAGACTGCCATGTTAGCTTTAAGAAAAAAATTTCACAAAGGATAAATTTAAGGAAATTACTCTATTCTTAGATAAATGTCTGACCGAGGTTAAAAAAATGGAATTGAACAGCCATTGGGCAACTTTGGGAGAAGATAAGATGACGTGGCATGCCATGTGTAAATTAGTTGACGTGGCATAAAATTATGTTGATGTGGCATGCCACGTCAGCATAGCAGGGCTAATTCTTTGCGTTTTCTACACTTATTTTGGAGATGTCTAAGTAGACGTAGAGATGTCACTAGAGACATCTTATAAAACGTTGAGATGTTTTCTTGGACATGTTTGTAGACTTCTAGATGTTTTAAGAAACATAGTCACAATTGGTATAACATCTATGGACACATCATCAGAGCGGCCTTTGAGACATACAAACAACATCTTGCTAGACGTCTGTGTGCTGCTCCACCAAAATTTAAATCCAATGATTTCAATGTCCCATATAGTTTGTTTTCCCCTCTACCACTCCACTTGTATAAAGAGCCTGTCTTTTCCCCTCCATAAACTCACATCAAATGGCTTTTGAAGCCATGTGACATAATTGCCAATTATGATGTATTTAATACGGCATATTATGTATGGTATATGATGTATAATGTATGGTATATTATATATGATGTATAATGTATTGTGTATGACATGCTATATTGGACATTATGATATGCATGTGGATATCATATGAGACATGTGAGATTGTTCATATTAACATCATGCCAAATAGTCCATTCCATTCCATGAACGTCTAATGTGACATCATTTTGTTCTCCTAAATTATACCTAATATTGTCAGAGGTATTCATGATGAAAAGTAAATGTTTACATTGATGTCACAAGAAATTTGGACGTCTAAGGTGATATTTCAAAATACGTCTATAAAAACGTTTGGACGTCTGAGTTGATGTCGCAGAAAACGTACAAATGTCTATGTTGACGTCTTCAAAGACAACAAGAAAATTCTTAGATAACAAAAAAATATGCTGACATGGCATGCCACACAATCCTTGCTGGATGCCACATCACTTTTCTCGCCACCTCAGATGCCACGTTATGGCCAAAAATGAATGAAAAAATTCCTACGTGGCTGCCTATGTCCACGTGGCGCTTAAGTGGCAGCCATATGGCGGCCTTTGAAGACCCCATTGACCCATGTTTTCCAGGGATAAAAAAAACACGAGTTTTTTATAGTGGTGGAAGGATTTATCCTAGTATTTCTTCATGCAAAGCACGTTTTAGAGACGGATTGTGACCCTTCTGACAGGTACATAGCCCGCATCTGCGTGAAATCAGAGAGGAAGTGCCATGCCACTTAGTCTCAAATGGAGGTGAAGTGCAAGATGATCATAGCTAAGGGCTCAAAAACCATCGCTGCTCCAATATACAAGGGTCAGCAAACGCAAGTATAAAGGTTCAAGAGTGGAGACAAATGAGTTTTGGTTTTGTCCATATGATATCAAACGCTGCTTGATGGGCCCCAAAAGGTATCATGTTCTCAGTCAACCAAGGATTCCTGATGTCTGGTTAGTGATAATTGGTACAACCCTCTCTTCCGATGTAATTATTCTCTTTGAAGCATCTGGATTCCACTTGCAAGAGCAACCATCCTTGTCTCCGCGACGCCTCTTCATGTCCTCAAAACTTTTTGAAAATGTAGAATGGACTTACGCAAGACCTTTTCACACTGACAAACCTCTATGCATTTGCAGTGAAAAAAATATTTGTAGAAATGAGAATGCGCCAACTGATGATCACCAAAACCAAATGGGAGAGCGCTCGAAATGTTATAAAGAATATTCTTGGAGTGAACATTTTGCCGTATCCAGAAATTGGAACTGTCATCACCCTACAATCTGCCACCAAACCTCATCACATGGTGTATCAAGTCACCATCTCCAATTTTCCAGCTTGCACTTGCTTGTCTTTCATTGGTATGTTGTTCGCATCCATTGGAAAGCGAGGGAAATATATCAATTGCAAACATCTATATTACATTTTTGGTTACTTGTGCAAGGTGGACCAGAAGAAAGACAAGTTCATTTACGCACGAAGCTTTAGTATGGATGAAGTGATGAAACTACTAGAAATGGCAAGGATGATGAAGATTATTGCCTAAAATGGCAGTATGAACATTGAATATACTGTTAGTGAATTAATCTAATATTGTATTCGTATGTGGTGAAGTAGAAGCTTAGACTTTCAATATAGGGGACCGTGAATTCAAAGTCAACTTCTTTGAAGTACTATATATGTATTCAAATTCCTAAATAATCACTTTCCTACAAGCAAAGTTGATGTATTCCAAGCATTATGAGTTTATACCAATGCGACATTCTGACAAATGAATGTATCTTAAACCCTTGGATGGGTTGAAAATAGAAATTTGTTGAGACTAAAATCAATTAGTAGGGTAGGTGAGTTGATCAACATTGGCCGAAATCAATTTGGGCAAAATATTTAAATAACTTATCTTTGACATTTTGTATTGGGCTCCATAGTTTTGCACTTTTAAAAATTTTGAGTTTGATAGGTTCAGTTCGTAAGAGAGGAGGCTAATTTCCCTCCTATATTTTTTGGTTCCGATCTGAGATGCCTTTGTGGGGCTCTCTTGCTGCCAAGAGAGCCTACTTGGGGTGCCGAAGTTGCAATTCATTCTCAAAAAGATGCAAGTGCATTGGTTTTGGATCGGGGGAAGGGATATCCTAAATCCTCCCCATTTTTTTGGTTCCAATTGGTGGGATTCGACAATTGCTCTCTTGCTGCAAAAAGCTCCTATTTGGGGTGCCGATCTCCCAATTTTTTTGGAGAAATATTTGGGTATGTCAGTTTTCAATCAAGAAGAAGGGAAGAGGTCATTTTCAACGTTTATCATTTTCAATTGAAATATGTAGGATTTGAAATTAAGAACGCGGATGTCCTACTTCATTTTCTGCTCCACGGTCATGAGTCCGCGATACCTAAACCATGGTAATAGGTTGAAGCTAATAGCTCCACAATATCAAGTCCACGGTCTTAGGTTCACGGCTATAGGTTGACATTAATTCCTGTACAATAACATGTCCACGATCTTAGGTCTATATTAAATATGTTTGAGAATACATTACAGCTTTTTTTTAACCCAAAATGTATCCAGGTTTTTTAACCAAATCCGTTGAAATATCCAATTTTTTTGAAAAGATCCAAAGGCTTGGAAACGCTGTGCTCACCGCTCTCAAGCTTGCACTTTTAGGCTTATAAACTAGTGTCGTTGGTTTTCAATGAATTGTCCCACATCAATATATTTTTACACATAATAATGCTTGAAATTTGTAATTTTAACCACGCATACAAAAGTAAAGAATTATCTGTCTTGTATGCATAGAAATAGTTGTAGAAAATATTGACCGTTGAATTATTAGATTATAACAATTTTGGATGATCAACTTTATAGGCAAAAAATGCAATTTTTGGAGAAAAAAAATTATAAAAAGATGAATAAATTTTTTAAACCATTTAAAAAATTGTATTGGAATCTAAGGCAAAATGTAATATTTTTTCATTTAAAAAAATGGGAAATCAAAAACTCTCCCAATTTTGTACACATTTTCAAACAAAAAAACTAGAAAGCCAAACCTGACCAAATTGAATACTCCATTTTTTTTAGAAATTTATATATGCAACAATTCTTGAAATTTCATAATTAATATTATTAGCATGTTGTTTGGAACACCTTCCAAAAATTTGGAATCATTCTAATTATTTTGTGTTCTTAGTTATACCTTGAATTTTTTAAATAACAAAATATACAAATTTAAATTTTTTCTCCAAAAGTAGTTTATTTGTGCAAATCAAAGACTAGAAATGTTCAAGAATTTTTTTTCCATCTCCACTATTATTTTCATTGTAAAATAATTATATTTGTTCTTTTTTTCCACAAGACTATATTTCCTAAATAATTTTTTAAATAATTCTTACATTGAAAATTTGAAAATCAAAAAATGCAAAAAAATACATCTACTACTTACTCCATAAGATCCTAATTTATAAAACATTGAAATTTGTTTCACTCTATCAAAAATTTGCCATTGAAAATTTGAAGAAGACATATTGTGTCCTCTTGGTACTTGAGATGTGAATGATATTATTTTGTAGTTGAAATTAACTATGAAAGGTGGTAAATTGGATGAAAAGCAATGACAATAGATAAAAAGAAGAGTGAAGATAAAAAGAAAAGCTTATGGTATTAAGCATTTTTAAAAGTAAAACTAGCTAGCTAAAAAGTACTAGACAAGACTAATGTTCACAAATTTAGCTAGATTTGCAAATTCGATCAAAGCTACAAGAACAAAAATACTATATTAAATTCAAAATTTCAGCACTTTGAACAATCTTTTTAGCAACTTGAGCTAATTATGGAAATTGCATTTGGCTCACTAGATAATTATTTCAAGTTGTAAAGAAATTGCAAATTCCACAATATGCACCAATAATTGAATAAGGTGTGCTAACATACAATCATGTATTAGTATATAGTTGTACAATGTATACAATGGAATTTGTAGATTGTTTTTTTAGAGATTCATACAAACTTGATGTTCAATTATAATGATGACTAACCATCCAATTGTGCTGTGAGTACATGAGTAAATATTACAAGTGTATATAAGCCTCCACCTTGAACCAAATATGAATTGAGTTTTTAAATTTTGGAATTCAATAAAAAGAATCAAGAAAAATTGCACATAAACTTGCAAATCATCATTGGAAATGCTAGAATGTCTGTATTTCACATCCAAATTTGACTCATTAGAATAAAAGATCACTTTCAATTTTGTATGGTTTTGAACATGAAGAGTTCACAAAAGAATACACAAACATGCCTATTTTATGCCTCACAATACACAAAATCTACTGCAAAGTGCTTTGTAATCATTTCTATAAAATTTCAAAAGTCAAGACTTGAAAATTGTCATAAAGTGTTGTATAGGTGCACTTTTGAATCGTCTTCAAAAAGACTCGAAAACCATTCTCTAAAGCCTCTATTACTTTACAACCATGTTATGCCATGACATTTAAAATTTAAGACATTCCACAGTGACAATCTAGGTTGTATTGGTAACACTTCAAAAAAACCTCTATACACTGAGTGAGATTTCACAAGCAAAACGGTTTTGAGATAAGTTACTTCTTCCTCCACAGCATGTGAAGAAGCTAGCTGCTCTGAGACACAAATTTGTAGAGCTTGGAAAATACAAATTTTGCACTCTTATAACATGGGGATCTGTGACCCTCCTCGCTCCAAGTCATTGGGCCTTTCGTCGCAGCTTTCTTGCTGGGAGTCTGATTGCGAAGACTGGTTCGAATCTCTTCGTGGCCAGGAGGAATATGGAGTGTGGGCTGCACAAAAAAAACAGAAGGAAAACGAGTATTAGTTGACACTCCATTGGCCTGAGCTTGTTTTCTTAATGTAAATGCACCTGATTGTGACCTCTTTCTAAAATCAATCTAAAATATAAATCAATCTTTAATTAGAGATTCTTGCCTAAAATGTATAAGATCTATTCATGAGAACCTAGGGTTTAGTTTTGGGCAATTTTGAAGATTCATAGTTCATAATTCATATTCATAGTTCATAAGCATAAGCATAGTTCATAAGCATTTTTTTCAATTGGTGTCCTGAAAATGCATCATGCTACGAAAATCTGGAATCTCTATCAGACTCCCAACAAGACCCCTAAAGATACAGTTCATAGTTAGGAATCATGCTCAACTGCTACCTCGGACGTGTAGTTACCTTATCACATCCTGACTCATCAACTTCATTGCGGAACTTATCCGGAAGAAGACTTGTCAAAGTGGGTAAATAGCAAGACGTGCATCAAGATGTTCACTCATGAGGACTTTGAAATCACGCAAAAAATGGAAGAAATGCACTGATTTTTTCTGTTAGTGAGCGTGACCACTAATCTACCAAAGCCACGGTGTTTTAGGCTGAACTATTACTGAATTGTACTAATGTCCACAACAAAAATTAACAGATTAGTGACAATTAGTATGCGCCCTCACCAATGGGATAGATCCGTGTAGCGCACTTGAATAATCAGTACAAGAGAAAATGGAGAGAGGGAGCTTACGATTGTCGTCAAACAAGCTGGGGAAGTGTTGCCGGTAGCAAAAGTACGCCGAAAGAAGTCCTGAAAGAAGAGAAATCCAGTCTTCAGTCATGTGATACTTACAAGTCAGGATGAACGACAGGACATGGGTAGTATAAGAGGACCCAAATGGACTATTCTGATGATGCAGGTCAAGTGAACTCGACTCGTGTATGAACTTTCTCAATGTCCCTGCTGCAGAAAACATCACAGGATCTTGTATTCCCAATCTAGATGGATGTCAAGATACTCTTGGTGCTTCTGAATGTACTTGACGAGGAATTATGTCACTCACCGATGGCCGCTCCAGCGCACACGTCGGTCCAGTGATGCCAATAGTCATCAATTCGGGTGATACCAACAAAGGTGGCCCCTAGAATTGGCAAAACTACGGGGAACATCTTCCACGAGTGGCCTCTTTGATCGAAGATACCAATCTTGCCAGCCAAATACATCGCCAAGTAACCCAAACCTGCGAAAGACCCTGCAGATGCACAGCTCTCGAATATTTAGGAGGACACTCACAATCTCCCTCAGAATGCACACAAATACGAACTTTTATAAAAGTAAACATCTTCGCTATAAAGTAATTTCTGAGCACAGTAAATCATATCCATGATCACAAGGGCAGGCACCCTCAAAATTGACATTCAAAAGATAAAACCTGTCTATGACATCATAGCTGTGAACAAGATTCTCATTAAAATTAGCCTGTGGAGGTCCGCTTTCAGTAAATTGAGACTGTATGATTCCTCTGGCCATAGGGAGAACTTTATTGAATTCAGGGAAATATTCTCTTTACGATGTGCCAAAAGTTCTTGAAACAGTCTAATCTTAACAGAAAGCCCTATTATGTGCTGTAATGAGACGAGTTGAGACTCTAAGGGGAGACGCTTACCAGAGGTATGCCCGCTTGGGAAGCTCTTGTATGCTTCTTTCATGAGGTCTGAAGCTGTCACGCAGACGACGTTCCCAATAGCGTCATAAGTCTGCCATCATATACACAATTGAACAACTTGTTACTCCTACAAACGTATCGATGCTGGGGACTCGACCTCATGTTCAGCATTTCGAACCTAACCATTATTTAGGGTATCTGACTCAAGCTTGTGTCCACAGTTGATTTGAGCATAACGCAACGCAGGTCTAGTTCCAAATGTAATGATATGAACTAGCATCCAGCTTACAGCATTGGCAGTAGTACTTCCGAAGCAACGAGCGTAGAAATGAGGGCGAGGTCGCCCAATTCCAATTTTGATCGCGTCAGTAAGGAGTGCTGTTAGAGCAACGGTGGTAAGTAGACCTGGAAAAGGATGGCCACTTCTATTGTGAGAATGGGGATTAAAAACCGACGTGTTGGAAGCAAATAACAGAAACGATAGCAACGGTGATTACAGGCAACATTCATAGTATTCTTTAAAGGAGCAGCAAACACCTTGGGCCTAACTGCTAATTCAAGGAAGAATCAGGATATCAAAATAAGAAAATCTTGATTCAGAATGAGAGTACTGGCACTCTCCCAACTATCAAAGTAAGTGCGGTCACTGCTAACTGTAGTGCAGCTAAAATGAAAACGGTGGGCGATTGACACGGCTCAAGACTGTTATGATACCCTCAATGAAGCTGCGAAATTGATAAAAACAACAAATTTAATAGCCAACAAGTGCGGTTGAAAAGCAATCCAAGAATCACCTAAAAATGCGTGGTGCAAATCGTGGACCTTTCTTTTGTAGCTGAAATAGCCGAAAATGAAAACCAAGGGAATCACCAGAGCGATAACCTGTTCATGGCAATCAGATCTTAAGTCCAAGGAACACCAAGAAAATTACGTCCATTGCAGAGAACATACTTAAAAACAATCGAGTTACAATATCTGAGGTCTTGATATTTCTTTCGTCAATCCTACTATTGAAAAAGAGCGGATAACACCATGCGCCCACAGAGAAGTAAGAGCATACCGGTACAATTGCAGCTGGAATGGTGTTGTCTTTGTAAGGATACTTAATCGACTGTGTCACAAAATTAACAGCTCCAACGTAACGCTGGAAAGGTGTGACTATATGACAAACTCCCCAAAGGACGATTAGAATGATGATAAAAACCCAATCAGTCCAATGGTTTACGAACAGTTCCCCAAGCTTCAAATCAGGCAACGAATCGGTCTCCATCGTAATCCAGCAACCTCAGTAACCTTTACCACCGACAAAAAGAGATTCTCTGTTACATCCAAGGAACAGTCTTTAGGTTTCAAGTCATTGCCCCCCGTTTGGAGGAAGAAAAAACATCAAGCATTTCAAAAAGACCAGAACAAGACACAGAAATTCTCTAAAGCTCCTCCAAATGGCTACATGTTGCGATAAGCTCCCCGAGAAATTTCATATACCTCACTGAACCCTAATGTTGAAGACACTTATAAGGCGAGGAAGACGAAACAAGCTAACGGTAAACTTCCGGGGTTAGTGCCAGATGAATGTTTAATTCTCTTTCAAGCTCAGAGCTTGCGAGATTCTCGTTTACTAAGAAAACCCTGCAGCTCAGATTTTGACACAGGATGTTGGTTGCGAATGACTACCCTTCAACCGACAAACTTGAAGTGGTGGCCTACCGTTCACTTTCCCCTCAACAACTTCGCAAAATTTTGCGCCTCTAAAGACCCTCAGTACAAATCACACTGTCGCTGCGTTGAAATTCCCCTCAAGAGGATGCCCTCACAAACTCCTTCTGTTTCCAACCGAAGCCTCACCGACAAAGTTAGTTCAGTAAACGCAGATCTCGGTACCAACAGACGAGAATTTGGATAGGAACCGGAAACCAAATACTCACTATGTCCGTGAACGCTTCCTCTTCAATTGAGCGCCTTCGCGGAGATTAAGTAGCACAACAAGAAAAACCGATGCCGTGGCTACAAGCTTCGAAGCACGCCCGACATCCTTCCCAACAATCACTTGCAGTAACTGGAATTCGAAAAACCCACATACAGACAGAGAACGCTACGAAATGCCTTATTCGAGAGACAACGACAGGCATACCGCAATCCTTACAATCCAAGAGCTTCAAACGTGGGACTCAAATGCTAAACGCTTAACATAGAGCGTTTGGCACGCGCAACATTGAAGCCACATTGAAAACTCGCAAAGTAGGGTTCAGTTTCCAGTGATCTTCCCGCTGCTTTGACGACGTCCCCAATTGGCACAATGGCACCGCCTTCGATTGCCACTCACTACTCCAGTCAATACCTGTCCAAAAGCACCCCCATTTCGCTTTCAAAGTCAAACGGGGACTAACTTCATCCACGCGTCATGCACTGCAACTTTCAGTAACGACTGACTAATGATCACGAGCATTTACCTTCGCTAATTTCAGTTGTTCACCTTGCAAATGGACAAAATTGGATTCAAAATTCAAACTTTTGAAAGAAGTACGGTACATCACTCGGCCGTCAATGAGCAAATTGGTAATTGTAATTGTACCTTTGAACTGTTAAGGGTGTACGTGCTCTACAGTATCTATACTGTAGATAGAGTCAGTCGCCTTCATTACAGAAGATTATGCATTAGGTGGGCCATCACAGAAACTACAGAAGATTCATTCTTCGCGCTGGTGAATGCGTGAAAGACGGAGCAGAATCTCTTGGAAAGCGGAGGTCAGATCCTCAGTCACAATTCTATATCTACGACACACCCTGACATTCTACACTTGCAAGGGCTACGGTGTGAAATACACAGAATTTCGGTCACTAACACGAGCTGGGACGATGATAGAGTCAATTGGAACTAAGCGTTTCAATGTTTTCGAGGAAAAGGCTTCTCAAATGCGTGGAAAGAGTTGAAAAGAAGAGCATACGCGGTAACGTACAGTCCTGAAGTCCGGTTTCTGTCCTTTGAGATTGGTGAATTGCTAAGTAGAAACGAGATGGCTACAGTAGTTGAGAATCAGTGTCGGTAATTCCCTCGAGATTCAGGCTGCCAACCAGCCCTTTTTTTATTAACTTTCTGAGAACTGAAGTGCCAGGATGGAGATCACTTAAAATTTGGTGAAGCATTGTGTTTCTACATTCATCCATCTTCTAAACCAAAAAACACTTCTCAATCATATTCATGTGAAAAATTACCAAAAACTCATTCTTTATTGGAATGTGTTGATTCTACTTGCAAATGGCTTCTTTCAAACTTCTCAATCTTTCAAAAATATGTGAGTTGACAAATAGCTTCTCTAAGGTAATTAGATAGCAAATCTGCTTGGTAATTAGCTTGTTTACTTTAAGTCTTGGTAAGGGTCAATCAATCAAAATTGGACCTCTAGCAACATACAATAGCTCTCAAAATGTTTTGTTCTCTCACAAAAATTGTCATAGCTAATTGAGTAATTAGAGATTCTCAACAAAATTTGGAGATGTTGTGGTACAAGTAACACACTTGTATAAAATACATTTTCAAAAAAATTTAAACAATTTTTTATTTTTAAATATATATATAATTTTTCATGAATCCTGATTTGGCTAACGAAGTGGAACATACTGTAGGTTCCAAACCATGTGAATAAGAGTCTGTAAGTTGCAGTGGTTCAACTAACAATGCCACATGGCGTAGGTAGCGAGTGCCACCCTATCCTGATGCCTTTTCATTGATTCTGCAACATTCTTCCAGACCAGTTTACCATATCAACCACAAGAAAAATGTTGGTGAAGCATTCAGTGAAACCGACCCTTGACATTGATCGAATACCAAGGATCAGCCTGCTTCATAGATTTGATTTTCTATAGTTTTGGCTCAATAAAAGCTCATAGTTTCTTCGAAAGCTGCTTGAGCAATTCCAAATGGGTTCTCAATTGCAAGGTGAAGTCGGTTGTGAAACGGGTGGAATTGAACCCAATTGGAACCGTCAAGGATAGTTCAAACAAACAGCCAAACTTAAGGTATGGATGGACGGTGACACACATGCCATGTCAAAAGAAAAGAAGATCTTGTTTCAAACATCTAAATTCTGAAAATTTGCAAGTGAAATCACTCACTGTAATATATAGGGATACTTGCTGAAGCAACGACCTCGCTCGCCATGATTGGAGGGATCTGCGGGTTTTCTTAGCCCGACCCACTTCTCTGTCGCGATGAACTGAACCACGATGAACAGTGCGGTGGTTGAGTACCTGTCTGTTTTCGTCCTCTTCCTCTTGCCATTGCGATCAATTCCTCCAACCATTTTGATCCGTTTTGTTCTTCCGCTTCGTCCTTCCATTGTAAGCAGTCTTGCCCTTCCAATGCCCTGTTGCTACAGGTTGAGGCGCCCCAACTTGTTGGAAATAAAGAAATGTTGCAAAGCATCACAGAGCATCTGCTTTTTTCAAATTCCACTGTTCTCTTCTGTTTTCACTGGAGTTTAGGGTTACTGTGCTTGGTCTCCTCCTGTTTTGACTGTGGCTCTCTTGATTTATTGTTTTTAGGGGTCTTCTAAGTTTCTTCTACCATGGCATCCCTATCTATGCACGAATTCACGAAGAGCATAAAGAATCTAGAGAGTTGTCTTGCCTTTGCCCAAAATTTACAACGCATGCCGGATAGGATGAATTGTGAGGCATGTGGCACGGTCATGGGGAAGGTTAGAGAATGGAGGCGACTGGATGGTTTTGTGTGGAGGTGTGGAGGTGTGGACGGGTTGGTTGCAAGAAAACAAATCGCCTAGATTGGAGACTTGCACTAGAAGAAAACTGTGTTCTAATTGACAAAACAGTATCAAGTAGTTTTTGTTGAGTTCTCCATTTGTAACGCAAAATTTTGCGTTTCAAAAACAAGATTATGCGTTTTATTTGTCAAACATCTGCGTTTTACTTGTCAAGTTCTGTATTGAAACGTTGAAACGCAAAATTCTGCGTTACAAATGGAGAACTCAACAAAAACTACATGATACTATTTTGTTGACTCAACAAAAACTACTTGATAGTCAACAAAACAGTAGTCAATAAATCTAGTAGTCAATAAAACTACTTGATGTTGATATTGTTTTGTTGAATACAATGTAGTTTTTGTCAAGTAAAACGTAGATTTGACAGACATAACGCAGTTTTTGTCAAGTAGAATGCAGTTTTCTTCTAGTGTTGGTTTGAGCATTCAAAATTAACTCTCAAACAAGCCCTTACTCTAATGTATTGTTGGGCTATTAAAAGTAGTCAAGATCTAGCACATGTACATTCAGGGGTTGGAGAATATCATACGACTGTAGATTGGTATAATTATTGTAGAGAAATTTGTGTACTAGCAATGAATGATGAGAATGTGGAAAGAATTGGAGGTATAGGAAAAATAGTAGAAATTGATGAGAGCAAGTTTGGTAAAAGAAAATATAAACGTGGTAGAAGAGTGGAAGGACAATGGGTATTTAGGGGGGTCGAGCGTGGTTCAAATCATTTTTTTAACATGTGTTCCGAATCGAACGGCGGAAACATTGGAGGAGTTAATTGTGAAATATGTGGAGCCCGGCACGACTATTATTAGTGATTGTTGGCGTGGTTATGGTATGGACCAATTGCGTTTTTTGGGCTATTCACATCAAACAGTTAATCATTCTTTACATTTTTGAGATCCAGTTGCAGGTGCACATACTAATACTATTGAAGGGACTTGGAGTGCAGTAAAGTGTTCTTTACCACGATATGGCACGGTAAAGGGCGACTACAATGGCTATTTTGCAGAATATCTTTGGCGGCAAAATTATATATTCAAGATGTTGGCACCGCATTCTCTACTCTAATAGAACATATTGTACAATCCCACCATTAATA
The DNA here is from genome assembly GCA_963969595.1 of Neckera pumila. Lineage (NCBI taxonomy): Eukaryota > Viridiplantae > Streptophyta > Bryopsida > Hypnales > Neckeraceae > Neckera > Neckera pumila. The sequence goes on from OZ018413.1 coordinate 22,603,001, forward strand.
TGGTGGAATTTAATAAAATATATATTTTGCAATTTCTATTGTAATTTTTTTTTTTTGGTAATTTTTGTATTTTTAGTGCGCTATAACTTCTAAAGTCCCAAGTCTTTTTTCCATTAAAAGCACTCCAAATGATCATTTCTACTACTTTAAATAAGGGACTTCAAAAACTATTTTTTGGGCATAACCAAGGTCCGCACAATAGTATAAATATGTGTCAAAGAAATTTTAGGAACTTCAAGCGTGTAGATTGCAAGATATTTGCATTAAAAGTGAAGAAAATAATTTTTAAACACCTTCTTTGACTATATTTTTGGGCTTCGAATCTTCTTAAATAAACTTTTAGGCACTATTGATTTTGATTATCTAATTCTTTATGTTTAAGAATGTAGTTGACAATGTAGGAAAAGAAATTCAACAAATTATAATTTAATTTTTACACATTAAAAAGTTGTTTAGTAGAAGTAGGTTTAAGATTGAAATAAAAAATAATTCAATAATAGTTTTAAAATGGAATTGACTCATAATAATCCCAATGGTGATCTAATAAGGAAATATAATCCTATCTAACAAAAAATTTAGGATAATTCTAAGAACTGAATTCAAAGATGAGTTCAATAATTTATTCTTCCAAAAAGATGCATATGTTGCCAACAAAAAAAGATTGCCCATAACTTTCTCATCACTAGTCCAAATACAATGAATCAAAACTTTAAATGTAGACAAAATTGTAATTTTTAAGGAAAGTATTTAAAAATAAAAAGACTCAAAGTTTAGGGATTTCCTTTGGCTGCCCTTCAATTTTCAAAGTAAATATTCTTAAGCATATGCTTCCTATCATGATGATTTAACAAATTAAAAACAAGAGATGAAGATTTGATAAAGAATTTTCTCATTTAATTCCTGCAACTGTACATTATAACCCTAAAATTTCTAAATCCTAAACCCATATAGGAAATTAAATAAGGAAAACTATAAAAGAAGAAGAAGAAGAAGAAATTTAAAATTTAAAAATGACATAATACAAATAAAAATGTACTAGTTAGAACAAAATATCTTTTATTATCAATTTCTATACTAGTGTAATTCCTTGGAATTATGCAAATTTATGTATTCGTTCAATTTTTTGGAATAAATTTTGATATGCAATCATATATTTTCTATTCATTACTACTGTAGGAATGTAGCATACAGTTATTGATTAATTTCTCTTGAATCTTTTTTATACTTATAGTTCTATATAATAAAAAAAAATGCTTCAAAATACACACATTTGTCCCACTTATTATTAAAATTTTATATTTTTGAAGAGCAATGGAAACCAAAGATAAAAAAACTACAATCGTATTAAAATAGTCCTTCATTGAACTCAATTTCAATAACAGTTTCGAAAATATAAACAAATTATAGAATACAAATTAATTATTAGAGTATTACAACCATTGAAATTGGGATCAGGATTTTTCAATTCCAGTAACAAATTCTTAAAAAATTAAATATATCCTTTCTTTGTTCTACTTGCTATTTCTTAAAACTATAAATAAGAAATATTTTTGGTTGAAAATTTTTATGTATATTCCAAAATTAATATTTCTTCAAAGAGTTCTTGAACCTATACATGTATGAGAGATGAAATTTAATCATTTGGTAAGAATTCGACCTAATTCTTTATATGACCACATGTGTGTGTTAAAATGTTTATTATAATCATCTTTAATCTTTATTGTATCAAACTATAGTTTTTATCACACCACATGTACAGTGTAGATGTATGATAATAATATGTATTTTTTTCGTACTTTTGTAACAAGCTACATTCTGTTTTTTTCCTTTTCTTTTATAACAAGCTACATTTTAGATGTCTACCTTTTTGGAATAAGCTATGTCTTTGATTGGGCTTTTTATATTTTAAAAATTTAATTTAATTTATGTTTTGAATTCTTTTCTACTTTGGAACATAAATGGTGAAAAGAAAGGACTACCACAAAGAAGGAAGAATGCCAAAAGGAAGGAATAATGAGAAGGAAGAATGCCAAAAGAAAGGAATAATGAAAAGAAAGAATGCCAAAAGGAAGAAATAATGGATCAAAAAGGTTTGAACCAGTTGCTATTAAGATGGATAGGGAGGGACAGGTTAGGGACAGGCGACAGACAGGCGACGGATAGGCAGTACAAGCGACAGACAGTTGGGGCAGGCAATGCACAGGCAATGGACAACGATGAAGTCCATGAGCTCCGGCTTGGTCACCCCGTGAAACACCGGGTGCCATCGCCTAGGTCGTCGCTTCAGCAGTCTACTCTAATATATGAAACATCTATCGGCATTTGAGATCTAATCTTCCGGCCTGGACAAAGCAGATAGCATCTTAATTCATGAAACTGATTGGTGCATAAACTCATGATATTAAGCATACTCACCGATCGACAAATCGACAAATCAACAAATCCGTCCCACTAGTTGAAGATGGCAAGTGAATACAAAAGCCTACTCTTTTTTCCATCGGCTAACGGTGTTGAGCACGGACACAGAAGAAGGGTCACTGACAACAAATTGCACAGGTTGAAGCCAACTTGAGATAACTCAGAAATCCTGCACCCTAATTGATATAAAAATCATTTTTTAGTTGTGTTACATTATCTTGTTGAATGTCTACTTTGCACTAGCGCAGATGCAACCAACAAGAATGAGCATGAAGAGGATGGTGATGTTCAGTTGCTTACCGAGGTTTCAAGCTACCTCTTTGAAGTGGATTGAAACTTTGTTGCCTCAAGATAGCATAGTAAGATGTCATGAATGCAATGGATTACGTGACTAGTCTCACCCTTAAGATGTTGGGTTCAAATGTACAAAGCTTGCAGTTTTGCTTGTGCAATGTAAAGTGGCCATGATGAATACAGTGAATGCACGACTTGATAATCAGAAGATTGCTTCGGAGTTTACTGAATCATTGAGAGTCGTACCTTTGTGTTTAGATCACGTGTAAAATCGGGATCAAATGTTTTCATGGTAAAGAATGACATATCCAAGTCCTGTAATATTTGAGTTGTTCTTCTTGCAGGCCTAATATTGCAATCTTTGTTATAGCATTCACATACAAAATCAACCCCGGGACTTGAGACAGATTTTCATACAGATGATGATTGAAACGCAAGGCATCTGGGATATGGTGATTTTTTGAAGTTACAGTGACTGAAGAAATGCAAACATACCAAACTCAGTTCCTCTATTAATTAGTTTAGCAGATCTCAAATTCAAGGAGTGATTTGGTAATCCAACATGTGCAATTAAGGGTGAGACTAGAGTGTTCATCGGTAATGTACGAATTGGAAGCCGGGTTTAAAGTGCCACCATTTCCCTTAGCAGAGGAAGGAAACTCAATGAACTTAGACGAATCAAGGTCTATGGACAAAGAACATCCAAAGTCTCTCTATTATGCTAAACCTCTTTGGGTGGATTAACTGGATATGTTAATAAAGTCTAACAACAAGGAGGTTGTTGTTTTCGAGCTTAACTTGAATGGTTGCGTGCCAAGCCCACTCCTCAGCATCCTCCTCCGCACCCCAGTACGCAGGTTCGTTCCCATCGTAGTCCCGCTCAGCTCATACTCATGCCTACAATATCAGCTGGAATGACCAAGTGAACCACACCACAATATCCACCACAAATTGTTACAGTTGCAAAAACAAATGTGTCGAAATGAAATTCAAAAAAGACAATTTACACGTAAAGTAAGCAGACTCGGGAACAAGAATGCCCAGCAGTCGAGAGTCTGAGAGTCCGATAACGCAACAGACAGACAAAAGAGGCGAGTCCCAATGGAAATTCTTCATCTTTCAGGTCCAAACTGCGACAATCATAAATCCTCCACGCCCAACATCCTATACCTTAAAAATTGTTCTCACAGAATTAAGAGCGGGTGCAGCATGACAACAGGACCACAACCATGACAGAAAAAAACGAGTTGTTTGGGCCCAAGCCCCGCAACCAGTTCGGCAGATCCCCTCGCCTCTTGCTCTCAGTCCTTCCTTCAGGGTGGATCAGTCGAGGCCGAAGCACCGAATCAAAGGACAGAATTAAAAGAAAGTCCAGCGGCGAACATGAACAAAACCCACCCTAGGACCGAGACAGAAGACCACATCATCAAAAGAGGCAACAGGGAGATCGACGGAAAGAGGACAAAGTGGACAGGGAAACCATTGCTTGAACGGGAGGAGCAACGATACCTGGGCGTGGTGACGACAGTTTGATTCATCGCTACGGGGAAGAAGGCGGAGAGACAAGAGGAAATTCTGCGCTGCTGAGGTGAAGGGGCCTCTGAAACAAAAAGGTTAAATAAAACCCCTTTCACACTATCGTGAGCAGAAAGCGCCAAAGGGGTAGGAAATAGACTTTTTCACACTCAATTTTATAGTCTTTGCTTAAACCCTGCACCCGAAGCCCTAATATCGCCTTCCCTCTTGTCCTTGCTGAATCATCCTGCGATGCAGGTTGTTGCTGAAATTTTGCAAGCCGCGACTGCTCAGTGCAGCCATGGCGACGCCCAAGCGGAAGGCGGAGGACGCCGAGGGGCGCGAAGACGCTGATGCGAAGCAAGCCCGAGCCGTTGAGGCCGACGATCTCATGGAAGAAGAAGAGGAGACCGCAGCTGGCAGTAGTGAGAAGTCGGGGTATGTCGCGTGTTTGCACGACGTTTTCTATCCCGAGGGTTATGATCATGCCATGAAGAGAACGGTTCCGTCTAGCGGGAAGCCGGCGAAGGAATATCCGTTTACGCTTGATCCTTTCCAGAGAGAAGCCGTCCGGTGTCTGGAAGTCGGCGAGTCTGTTCTGGTAAGCTACTTTATTCTTTGATGATTTTGAACTTTTGGTTGATGAATTATGTTGGAATTCTCTTGCAGTTTTGATTGTCGAAACAATTAATATCGAGATGTAGCTCACTTCCTGTCTTTGGTTTAATTGTTCGATTTTTCCGACGGTAGGTAACAAATTCGAGTAGACGAGACTTGCATTGTACTCGCAATTTGAATTTTCCTGCAATCGTAATCGCCGTCTAGTTCTGTTGCTAGCTGGACTTGTGCTGCGTAAACAAGTAGCCTTTTCAGGAGATTTTCATTGACTCCACTCTACTTCTAGTCCTTATCAATTCGAGTTTTTTTTTTTTTCATAGATATTTCATAATCTGGTTACGTGTTGGCTGCTAATTTAAAAAAATATTTTGAGCTTCTGGTTGATGAATTGTTCGCTTCGTCGGAATTCTCCTGTAGTTTGGTGAGTTCCAAGTTCTGTCGAAACCTAACTGTACTAGAGTAGGTCATTTCTCTGTCTTCAGTGTAATTGTTCAATTTTCCTCAATTTAAGGTTTAGGGTGGAGATTCGTAGACTTACTTTTTACTCGCAGTTCTAGCTTTCTTCAATCGCGATCGCTATCAATCCTGCAGCTGGCTTGTCTGGTCCTGCGCTAATAAGTTGGCTTGTCAAGTGCTTTTCAGTGACTGTGCTGTGTTTTTAGTCTCTAGGTATGAATTTTTTCTGGTACACGTTGTTTTGCCCTCGTTGGTATTCTCTACTCCGGCCACATGTCAGCTGCTTTGTTTTTTCCATTTCTTATTTGTCTTGTATTGATACCATTTGGAAATTCTTAGGGCCAAGAAAAGTCTATCTCATGTTTTTTCTGTTTTGCAGGTATCTGCACACACGTCTGCGGGCAAAACAGTTGTAGCAGAGTATGCCATTGCTATGGCTCTTCGTGACAACCAGAGGGTGGTCTACACTTCCCCTATCAAGGCTTTGAGCAATCAGAAATATAGGGAGATGTGTGAGGAGTTTCACGATGTGGGCCTTATGACTGGAGATGTGACGATTAATCCAAATGCTTCTTGCTTGGTAAGTCCTCTGATTTTTATGTGATTTTTTCAGGAAGGATTGTTGGCATTTTTCTAATATGTTGGAAAAGAGGGAAAGTTACACAAGATATGTGTGCTATTTTATAGTATATTGTTACTTGGTTCTTGAACTTCATTTGATCCAGAGCTGCAAACTAATGACTAAGATTGAGCTTGTATGTTCTCAGGTGATGACTACAGAGATTCTGCGAAGCATGCAATACAGAGGTTCAGAGGTGAATAGAGAAGTGGCATGGATTATCTTTGATGAAGTGCACTACATGCGAGATCGGGAGAGGGGTGTTGTGTGGGAGGAGAGCATTGTAATGGCACCCAAGAATGCACGCTTTGTTTTCCTTTCTGCCACTGTACCAAACGCTAAGGAATTTGCAGAATGGGTAGCTAAGGTCTGCTTTTTGTTCACTACTTATTTTTATCCCGACGTTTTATGATAAACGTGTACAATTGCTGCGAGCTGTTAGCGTATAGGATACTCTTTAGGGTTTATACCATTGAGTTTTTTTTAGTAGTTTAGGGTTTGCAAAGACAGCGAATGAAACATCGCTTTACTCTTGCTCCTCTAAGTAAGTAATTGTATATAGGACCTTTTGTTATCAACTTAATATTCCTGTACATATTTTCTTAATTGGATTTTTAAAGATCGTTGTCCGTGGTTGCAGGTACACCAGCAGCCCTGTCATATTGTGTACACTGATTACCGTCCCACTCCGCTTCAACATTATGTGTATCCAGCTGGGGGTGATGGCTTGTACATGGTTGTTGATGAAAAGGCTATCTTCCGAGATTCCAGCTTTCAGAAAGCTGTCAATGCTCTTTCGTCTAAACCGGGAGGTGATGCTTCGAAAAATGGAAAGACGCAGAAAGGCGGAAAGAGCGGAATATCTGCGGAACCTAGTGACATGTTCAAGATTGTCAAGATGATCATGCAACGACAATTTGACCCTGTTATTGTTTTCAGTTTCAGTAAACGTAATTGTGAAGAGAATGCTGGTCAGGTCTGTTCTTTTTCATTTCATCGACTACCTCCTATGACTCTCATCTTCAGATTTCTCACTAAGTTAGGGTTCATTTAATGATTACTCCATATTTTTTCACTCTGATCTCGTGTGTACTTGTGCAATCTCTATTTTTCTTATTCGGTTGAATTCATCTTTTTGTTACGTTTATGTGTTTCTTTGTGCAGATGGCAAAACTGGATCTTAACGATGAGAATGAGAAAAAGTTGGTGGATGGTGTATATTGGAGTGCAATGGATTCCTTGTCTGAGGATGACAAAAAACTTCCTCAGGTATATTTTCTTCTTTGCTGGCCTTCTCAAGGCTGACTGGATTCATGGCGTAGGAAATTGGAATTCTTCTTTGTACGGCTAGTGCATTTTGTTCTTGGATCAACCTCTCTTCGCGGTTCCCCTTGATTTGTGAGTTTATAATTAAAAGGCTTCTCATGCCACATGGTTTTATATGCAACTATAATTGATAGGTTTTTGACATTTTGTCTAAGTTAGTGCTTCGTAAGCTGTTCTGTATCTGATTGTTGATATTGTTTTGCTGTTATTCTAAAACCTTCTCAGTACTTTTTTCTGGGAACTGAGGTCTTTGGCAGTATAATGACTGGTAGTATTTCTACATGCTTATTAAATAGATAGTCTGAGCTTAGCAGTACAATTTGTTTGTTAGAAACCATTTCCACGGTAAGTTTGTTTTGGTAACAGGTTTATGCACCTGACTCAGGTAACTGCTGCACTTCCATTACTGAAGCGTGGAATTGGCGTACATCACTCCGGTCTGTTACCAATTCTTAAAGAAGTTATTGAGATTCTATTTCAAGAAGGTCTTATTAAGGTGATTGATTACACCTTTTCCTTCTTACCATCTCACAGAACGCTCTTTGGATTTTGCCACGAGGATTTTCTCACAGAACGCTCTCTGTTTCTCCAGCCGTCAGCTAGAGTTGCAGTTAATGTGAACAACCTTGTAACCATTGTAGCTTTGTTTGATTATGAAAGATTTGAATTTTCCTGATGGAACTAAAATCAGGTATGTGATGTCCAAGCAGAGATTCTAGCAATTGACTTTGGGTTTCGGTGGGCAGTGCTTATTTGCAACAGAAACATTCAGCATCGGCTTGAATATGCCAGCCAAAACCGTTGTATTTACAAATGTTCGTAAGTTTGATGGAGACAAATTTCGATGGCTGTCCAGTGGAGAGTATATTCAGATGAGTGGCCGGGCTGGACGTCGTGGGCTGGATGATCGAGGTATCTGCATTCTCATGCTTGATGAAAAGTTAGAGCCTGCCATTGCTAAGGACATGATCAAAGGATCTGCGGACCCATTAAATAGGTACGTTTCAATTTTTCCGTTCTTACTTTCCTGCGGGCTGCTTTCTTATTCGTTAATTATATCCCCTTAGTTAAAACTTGAAGGGCAGGGATGTTTCCATGGCCCGTTTGTTGGATTTTCTCTATTACCACCTTCTCCTCGTCCATTGAACTCTGTAGAGGTGTCTCTAGCACTAATAATGTATAATATGACAGTGCATTCCATTTGAACTACAACATGCTGCTGAACCAGATGCGGAGTGAAGACAGTAATCCTGAAGAACTTCTACGACAATCTTTTCACCAATATCAGTGTGACCGAGCTTTACCAAATCTTCAGGCAAATTTCTTTCTTTTCTTTTCTGTGCTGTTCGTTCTTCCTGTACAGCTACATGGACTTGGGTTTGCATCTCTCATCGCCGTGGGTTCGAATGTATACTTAATGAGGTATATAGGGCTGAGGGTTGGGGTAACTGATGGGTTGTGTTTATGTATAGAGCAGAAACGGGTGAAAGAAATGGATGAAGAGCGCCAAAGTATAGTCATTGAAGAGGAGGACCAAGTTAAAGATTATCGCAATTTATTGCAGCAATTGCATGGTTTGAGAGCAGAAATTCGAAGCATTGCTTTTGCTCCACGTTTCAGCCTACCCTATTTACAACCAGGTTATCTAGTTTCCTGCTCCTTCCTCAAGTATACTGTCACAGATATATCCTTTTCTCTTCCCTTTGTGAGTGGCACTCATGCTTTCTGGAATTAGATTGCCTAGATTCAGTGTCTAATTTCTGAATCTTTGGCAGAATCAGAAAAGCAGGAGGTGGCATATGCTTTTTCCTTTTTCCTTGGGTATATTCGTTGAAACATTTGAGAACCTCCGATAATGTTTATGTCTCTAACTGCCGCTACTTGCAACCAGGTCGCTTGATTCAAATAGTGCCAGTCACGAGAGAGGGTGACCTCACAACTCCTCTCAAAAAGATTGGTCCTGTGTGGGGTGTCATTATCAACTTTGAGAAGGTTCAAACAGCGGCCAAAGAGTCTTTGGATGGAGAGAGTCAAGGTCAAAGTGACACTAAGTTCAAGGTAGATATACTGGTGAACTGTAAAACAGTTGAGGATGAAGGTCGAACCAAGATAGTGCGACCTGTATCTCTCGATGAAACAGGAGAACCTGCAGTTGTTTCCCTCCCCCTGAATCAGGTTTGCTTGAACTTTACCCGCCAATTTGGTATGTTATGGTTTACTTGTCTTCGCCTGTGTCAGTGTCTGGAATTCATGGATCCAAAATTTTCACAAATTTTTGTAACTATCAGTTTAGTAGGTGGATAGCAATCGAAGTGGCTTCTCAATTTATTCTTACGTTGTCGTGCAGATGGAGCATCTGAGTGTTATTCGGATATTTATACCCAAGGACCTTCGACCCGTTGAAGCCCGTGAAAGATGTTTGAGAACGGTCATGGAGGTGCTCCGGCGCTTCCCAGAAGGACCGCAATTGCTGGATCCCGAAGATGATATGGAGGTATTTTCTCGAGCACGTAAATTTCGATTTTTGAATATCATGTGTGCAGCTGCTGTATTTTTCTTACATGCACAAACAGGCATATCTTTCTTTGTATCAATCGTTTTTAAATGAAAGATATTTGTTATAGAGATGTGGACAAAAAAGTCCATTCCTCACTTGGACCTTTCCCACTGAGTCAATTCTCCACCAAATTTAGAACTAACTACATATTCTGAAAGCTGAGAAAGGGGGAAAAAATTGTATTAAAGTTTGAGGTGTAGACAATTGCCCTACCATCCTTTTACCCCTTGCCATGCAAATTTTGCTCCTAAAATTCTTAAGGAATGTGCCATGCTTGTCAACATCCAACAACACTGTTTTGGCTGTAGACTGTGCTTTAGAACTCGAAAGTGACTCAAATCAAGCAAGCATCTTGCAGATTGAAATGGATTAGTATTGAATTGGTGGTAGATGGGTGGTTGATTTTAAACAACTTCTGGAGCCTTCTAACTGTGATTTTAATTTATTATTTCTAAATTTTTTTGCTGTTACTTCTCTTTGTTCGATATGCCTCAAAATCTAATACCTTTTGTCTTTCCTTCATAGCTTTTAGAATGTATAGTTGCAAAAGTTGTTGAAGTATTGACTATGTGGGGAAGCGTCTCAATGAGGAATGAATCTTTTTGTCCCTGACTCTATATGAGTTTAGACCCTGTATGATGTCTGGCACGGACAGCATTGCACTTGTTTGATGTGTTTACTTACTCCCACTGCTGATATTTGCTATATGTTCGTTCTTTGCGTATGAATAATTTGGTTCTGTAATAATCTTTTGGTTCTGTAGGTGAAAAGCTCTTCTTTCAAGAAGGCAGTTCGGAGGGCAGAGGCGGTTGAAGCTTTGTTGGAAAAGCATCCATTGACCGAATCAGCTACATTAGAACCGAGGTTACGTGCTTTAGAACAAAAGGAAGCCCTGACATCCCAAATTCGAATAGCTCGCAAGGATGTCCGAGCCGCAACTACATTAGTTTTCAAGGATGAGTTGAAGGCAAGGCGCCGCGTACTGAGGCGCTTAGGGTAAGTATGCACACTAACTGTAGCTCAGCATGGGTAACCTGGACCATTGAAATCGAGCAGGACGTGGTCCCTTGTGACAAGTATAAATAGTGGCCGCAGGCTGATTAGTTGCAAGACTGTTTCCCATGTTTTTGGTGAGTTATATGTATTTCCATCAATTCTGACACCTAATTGCGGTGTAAATTTGGAGCACAGGTTCGCAACGGCTGAAGAGGTGGTGGAGCTGAAGGGGAGAGTGGCATGTGAGATTACCAGCGCTGATGAGCTTGTCTTATCAGAACTTGTGTTCGGTGGAATCTTCAACGATAGCACTGTGGAGCAAACTGCGGCACTACTTTCTTGCCTGGTATGGCAGGAAAAACTTCAGACGATGGCAAAGCTACCAGAGGAGCTAGCAGGGATATACTCTCAACTCCGGGAGGTTGCCCGTCGAGTTGGCAAGATTCAAGTTGAATGCAAGGTAACAAAGTTTTGAAGCTCTCAAACAGTCGGGGTTGGGTGTTGGGAGTCGTTACTCCTTGGAGTCTTCACTATGGATCCGTGCAGCTTTGCGGTCAATTGTATGTAAGAGAGTACGATCTTTTTGGATGAAGCAGACTTTAAAGTAAAGTCCGAATTTATCATATTCCTATATCTGAGAATTAAATACTTTCCTAGTTGACGTGTACTTCTTTAATCAAAATGTTTCGTGTTCCTTTGGCAGATCGATCTAGACGTTGAAGAATATGTGAATTCCTTCAGACCTGATATTATGGAGGTAGTCTATGCTTGGTCCAAAGGTGCGAAGTTTGTTGAGGTCATGAAGCTCGCCCAAGTCTTTGAAGGCAGTCTAATTCGAGCTCTCAGGCGATTGGAGGAGGTCGTCCAGCAACTCCTACTGGCTGCTCGGGCAATTGGTGAACTGGACCTTGAAGCTAAATTTCAAGAGGTTTCAACTAGGATTAAGAGAGATATTGTTTTTGCGGCTTCTTTATATTTGTAACTTTACATGAGACAAAGCTTACAAGCGGTTTAAGATTACTTCATATCCTCTCCGGGTTGTACGGTTTAGGAAAGGCTTTCTTTGTGGTGAGAGGCACGTCAATAATGACGTTCTCGTTTCAATTCCCAGAGTGGACAACAATTTTTCGCAGTTACCGTAGTAGTATTTATGGAAACATCGCTGGTTATCCGGACGTGATACAAGTTACAAGTCAAACTCGGCTCATGAGAATAAAAGGCTGTGGGTCACTTAATTAAGCCTCGAACCCTTGTGGCACTTCACAATAGTGGAGACGACGGTAGAACCATGTGATACATTTTGTAAGAGTGCGTTTCATTCTCAGGATATCGGGAATTTGGGATTAGTGTGGTACCTCACAGAATCTTTTTAAGCACAGCAAGGACTAAACATGTTATTCTTCTTTTCTTGTATTGTTGCATTCAACAAGCCTTTACTTGTACATATTATGACTACTAACATTCAAAACACAAATCACAGTATCTCTGTATATTTGCAATCTAAAGATCAAATGTCTATATCCACATAATTGTTATACAATTGCCATGGTCTTTGAACTAAATAATTCCAATAAAGACAATTTATTAAATAAAAAATTTCCTCCACATGAAGACAATACTTCTAATTGTATATTGCATGTGAGTATAATTACACCAACTAATCCTAAACAATCTTGTACTTTTGTTGAAAGTTGGTAGGAACAAGAATGGTGTGACCGTGAAGCTCTAATGTCCACTCCAACCAAACCCTATTAATCACATTATGTAGTGTGAATGTAGTTGTACATTGGATTTGGAAACTCAGATTCAAAAACCAAAGTTGATGTCATGGTCTCTATCCAATCCCTTTGATACCTATACATAAGGTAGGGGCACTCAAAGTTGGCAGGGAACAAGTTCAGCACTTATCATAGATTCACCCCTTAGCAATATATGTCTATTGTCAAACAAATAATTTCAGAATATCAACCAACAAAACTCTCAACAAAACTTTTGCATACAATATCCAAATAATGCATTAATTGGTGCATTGGATTCCTTTACTTTTCATTTCCCAACAAGGTCATGAAAATGTGACCATTCAGATCAACAAAACCTTCTACTCAACAGCAAAAGTAACAACTCTAGGTACCTCGCAGAGTAGCAGATAGGAAGACACGGATCCTTTGACAGCCATAGCTCTGATTCAGTGATCACAAATGTGGCTAAATTCAGCAGAGATTCTACCAGAAAGCAATTTGTAGCTACAGAAACTATGAATAAGAGAGTTACATTTGAAAACTTTGAAACGTTTAGTAGTATTTTTAGCAACTTCAGCTAATTTAGAAAGTCACATTCGTATCACTGCTCAATCTCACTGATGCAAGGTTCAAAAAGAAGTAGGATTCATACTCTTATTCACAACGATAACACCACTGCTCTCTAAGCTAAAAGGGGTGTGCTACAAAAGTTATACTCCATAAGTTATATGCAATCAAATGAGCTTCAAAGCAACCTGCAGGCCATGCACACAAATCAAAGTCCTTTTCCAACACAAAAAAAACAGAATACAATACTATGTGGGACATCTGTGAGTGGAAAGTGATGCATGAGACCCACAGTGAGACTACCCTTTTATGCAATGCAACAGAAGATAAAATTAACTTTGTTTTATTTGCTTCCGGACCAAAGGGGAGGAGGCTTTGCACTGAAATTGACAACAGCTACAGGGGAGGAAGTTTAAGCTGAATTTTACTCAAAAAGTGAGTCAATGCTACATGGATAGAGCCTCTTGTAATGGAGCTCCTTGTCCTATAAAAGAGAAATACCTCTTCACATGAACATACATATGGATACATACTCGTCTACTATATAGTAGTGGAAGTAGAATACCTCCAGATGACCTTGGGGCCAGCATGAATCTATCAAGTGCTAGGTTTCCTTTAATTTTTGGTAGATTCATTTACCAAGTCTAACAATTATTCGTTCTTCTTTTTTGGTAGATTCATAAATTTTATAGCTACTCATATTCATGAAAGGTCATGCCAAAGATCAGCGAATTTCTTTGATGTTTTTATTGTATGTAGCTAGCTTGCTGGCAATGCAAGACGTCAAAGGTGGTTATTTGAGGTGTAAATGTAAAAAATTACCTCTATTTGGTAGTTACTTGAGTGTCTTGAGTTCTTCACCTCTTCCAACTATTTTTAGGCCTTTTGATTCAAAATTTGAATTCAAAATTTCCAAATTTTATCATGGGTGGCAAATAAAAAGTTTTAATGTTTTTCCCAAGGATAAAGCCGCACACTTTAAATAACCACTTTAACCCCTAAAGGACCACTTGTATCCCTAGGAGACAATTTAGGTCCGTGGAGGTTCCTACTGTCTCAATTTTTAATGAAATTTCTTGGGATTTTTTGGGGTTATGTATTTTTTGCAAGAGCTTTGTGAATATATAATGTTTATTTTAATTGATGCAGGGGAGCAAAAGTTATGGCACAATAAGCAAAAATGGAGTTTGGTGGGCAGCACAAAAAAATCACAGAAAGTCAAAATAATTTTTTTCAAATTTTTTTTTCAAGGACTACATTTTTGTCTACATCATTTAAAAGCTTTGTTTCATTCAATTTGGACTAATAATGAGAAAGTTATGGACAATCTTAGTTTTCCGGATAATCTAAGCATCTTTTTGAAAAAATAACTTGTAGAATTCATTTCTAAATGGAATTTTTAGAATTTTTCAAAAAAAATGTTAGACAAGGTTATGTTTTCTTACTAGAATAATTTCACCGTTGAGATTATTGTGATTCAACTCCATCCAAAAGCTATTAACAATTTAGTTTTTTCTTCAATCTTGAACCCACTTCTACTTAGAATTATTTAATGAGTGAAATTTAAATGCTTTTTTTCCTAAATTTTTTTGGTAGATTTTCAACTCAACTGTTTAACATAAATAAGTAGAAAACCAAAATCCGTAGTGCAAAAAATTTGAACTAAAAAGATTCAAAGCCCAAAAATCTAGTCAAGCAAGGTGCCAAAAAACTTGTTTTCTTCTTTTTAAATGCATATATCATGCAATCTACAGAGACAAAGTTTTTGAAATTTCTTCTACATATTCATATACAAGTCAAGTATAAGATCTTACGGTTGGATATGCAAAAAAGAACAAATTTTAATGTTCTTTTCTCTTTGCAATAGAAATGACAGTTTTGAGTGATTTTTGATAGGAAAATCACCTTGGTCCTTTAGAGGTTAATGTCTTCTGCATATGGGGCATTTACTAATGAGTCATATGTCTCCACCATCAATGTATTAGGAGGACGAAGTATAGTTAGAATTTCTTAGTGAGCACAAAGGACTACTAATAGTGCTATTTTATTTCAATTCTTATGGGCTAATGCAGAAATCAATCATTCATAGAGTGATAAAGCCGTGGCTATGAATGAAACCATTTGCAACGAATGTCAAATGCTCTTCTCCATAGACCGTTATCTTCTCCAATTTGCAAGTTTGCATTACTTTTCAGCTTATGATACGCCACCATGCTCCTCCGTTGCGGAGCTCCATTCATCAGTATTCATGGCAGAACCCCTAAACCAACAAGTGCTTCCATTTTCCGGCTCTCTGCCACATCTATCAACACAGGTACTACACTTTTTAACCCCTAAACGCCCAAACATTGTTTTTTGGCAACATAGCAATTTTGGGCAGCTCACTACAAATGGAGTTTTCATTTTTTTTCTTTGGAATTTTCACACAACGTTTTCCCGAGGAGTAGCTTTAAGGCCCAAAAAGTTTTAAAGCCTTTGACTACATGGTTAAAAAGTTATTTCCATCTCTTTGTCCTTCCACATCACCAAAAGTCTGGCAATTACCAATATCTAAAATATACTGGTGGCCGACTTAATTTTATTTGTATTGCTTTTGTGTGTTTAATCCCTAAAAGCCCGAGGCACCAAATTTTGGTGTTGGCAATACTTTGAAGTTAAATAAAACCTAACCAAATTGCTATTTTTAATAGTTCATTTTTTTGTAAAATTCTTTTTTAAGTCTAGTTTGAGCATCAAGAATTTGATTTTGAAAGTGATTAACCCCTAAAATACCAAGGTAGTTTCTGGCTCCAAAACCACTGAAGACTGCCATTTCTGACACAATCACTTCCTAAACAAAAAAACTTTTTTTAGAATCTAACTATAGGATCTTGAACTTCATTTGTCTTAGATCGTGTGGTTAAAATTTTGTGAAGTTTGACCATACAGATTGGAAGATATTAGCATTTGAAGTTGGAAAAAGAAGTTTTTTGGAACTGCGGTCTGCAATTTCAGATGACTTTGACGGCCATTTGTGGATTTTTTTGCACTATATACCAGGGCTTTTTTTAAGGGGCTTTCCAGTGCCAGATTGCACCAAAAAAAATAATCTGGCTAAAAAAGGGTACAAAAAATGACAAAAAACTTGGATGAAATCGCCAGAAAAAATTCAAAGTAAAAAAGAAAACTGGATGAAATTGCCAAATTGTGGATGAAAACCAATTTATAGACATGTGATATGTATATTTTCTATCTGATATAGATGAATGTTGAAATTTGAAGCGCTACTCTAAAATTTTATATTGCCACTATGGCACTTCTCAAAAAAGGAAAAAAAAAAACCCTGCTACACACTATAAAGTTAAAAAATTTTGTGTTGCACATTTGAGTAGACAGTTTGGGAAAAAAAATTTAGAATGTCAAAACTTGATTTTCACATATAAAAAAATTGTTAAGTAGAAGTAGCTCCAAAATTCAACAAAACACTAAATCGTCAATAGCTCTTAGGTGGAATTAAAACACCATAATCCCAATGGTGGGAATGCTTTTGAAAACAAACTTTACCTTGTCAAAAAAAAAATTTTAGGTCACACGAGCCTGCCCAAAGTCCCAAGTGTCCCCCAAGGGGACTTTGGTAGTTTAGGGGTTAAATACAAATTTTCTATTCAAGATTTTGTGCAAGGGTACCTATTGCAATCTTGACTTTCCGTGGTGTTACGGGCTCTTGAAAATGAGCCTCAATTGATACAATAGATCTTGGAAAAAAATTACATTAGAAATTCATTTAAAAAAATTGTAGAGTAGACTTTGAGAAGCCATAAATTGATTGGAGTTATGCATGTTAAGCTCTTTAACCTCATATTTTTTTGGTGACCAATTTTTTAGATGTGATGTACAAGATGAGAAATGAAAGATTTTCATAGTTTTAACACCCTCATGGTCAAACATTATAATCTTTTGATTCATAAGTGATATTGTTTTGTTTTTTTTTCCTATGTGATCTCTAACATCTCTAGTTTGAATTTATATGGTTACAATTCAAAAGAAATTGGCACAACTCATCAAATTGTTGATTTTTTGTTCAAATTAGAGCAAATTCCTAGAGACTCAAAACAAGCCTTGGGCATTTAGAGGTTAATGGCCTAGTGTTCAAAATGGTGTATATATCTAGAAACCAAAGAGGGGTGGAAGCGGTGATCGAGAGGAGCAAGGCACAGGGGAATTATGTCCTAATACTGAATGAAAAGTTTAAATCTAGTAAATTATTTTTGAGAGTGAGGGTCAATCTAGACCTATAATTAATCTTTAACCCCGAAAGGTCCAAGGCCTTTATTTTGCCAAAAAACACTCAAAACTGCCATTTTATAGCAAAGAGTAAGAAATTTTGAAAATTGTTTTTCCTGCAAATCTAACCATAGGATCTTACACCTAACTAGTATGAGAATATGTGGAAAAAATTTCAGAACTTTTGACCGCGTAGATTGCAAGATGTCTGTGTTTAAAGTGGAAAAAAAGAGTTTTTCAGCATATTGTGGGACTAGATTTCATGACTTTGAACATTTTTAACTTAATTCTTTTGCACTATGGAGTTTGAGCCTTCAATCTTTATATTAGGAAACTAAGTTGAGAATCTAGGAAAAAAAGAAAAATCCAAAAAAACTTAATTTTCAATACTAAAAAAAATTGTTAAATAGAAGTAGGTACAAGATAGAAGGAATATCTAAAATATTAATATCTTTTATATGGAATTAAAAAGAACTAATTCCAATGGTGAGATTTTTTGAGCAAAAAAACTAAACCTTGTGGACATTTTTTTTTTAATTGTTAAAATTGCATTCATAAATGAATCCTACAAGTTATTTTTTTCAGAAAGATGCTTTTAAGTGCCCGAAAAACAAGATTGTCCATAACATTCTTATAACAAATCCAAATAGAATGAATCAAAGCTTTTCAAATAGACAAAACTATAATCTATAAGAAAAAAATTGAGAAAAAAAAAATTGAAAATTAAAATTTTTTTTTTGCTGCCCCTGTCCCTAGTTTTGAGCTTATTTGGGCATAACTTTTTTTCCCAGGCACCAATTGAAAAAAACTTATATTCCCACAAAGCTTAGTAATTTTTCTATCTTCCAAATATTTTTTGGAAAATCACAAGAAAATTTTAGCCCGTAAGTCCCTACCCGAAATCCCATTTGTCCCCTGAAGGGACAATGGGCCTTTAGGGATTAGTTATGATTTCTCTTACACAATGCACAGAACTGGCTTCTTTCTTTTCCTTCCATTGATGATATATTACTCTATAGTAAGTATGAGTTCTGTGAAAGCTTTTTAAGTTATAGCTTTTCTGATAGAGACCCCTTTTTGGCAATTGCTAAAGTTTGAATGATTTTGTAATGTTTTTTGTGTAATGTTTATTGTGTAATGCTTGATGTGAGTTTTTTTCCACGATTGGGGACGCAAAACATTGGAAAGCATGAACATGATGCAGAATTCATGTGTAGAGCATGTAGTTGTAGCATGGTCATTGTCAAAGTGCGAGTATATCTAATACTCCTTGTAGGAATCTACAAGAATTTCTATGATTTCCTTGTCAACAACCTCTTCACCAAGGCACAACTTCTAAAGATCCCTAAATCCTACTTGACAAATTTCTTTCACCAATTTTATGGTGGTCATATGGGATTACCATTCATTCAATTGCATGTATTCATCTATTGACTCAAATAATGTCCTTTGCTTATTTTTGTAAGATAAAAATTTGACCCCATGTTCTTGCAAATGCAATTTCTTCACCATGATGGAGACTATGTAAAATAAAATGGATTAAAATAGAAAGTAACCATACAATTTTATTCTCAACTGGATTGGAGACATTTTGCTAAAATTAAAAAAAACATCCAATTGTAGGATTGGAAGATTATAGCATGTATTTGAATAATTGTATGATGCATGCTCAAAATGAGACTTTAGAGGGTGTGTGACTTCAAACTTAAATAGAATTTGGGTAAAATTTTCAAAAATGAAAGTAAAGAAGTTCAACAATGCCCTATGTCAACACCTCTCCATTTGGCAATCTTTCATATCAAGAACAAACTTTCACTTAAATATCATGAGTTTCATAAGTGAAAGTGACTTTTTCATCTATGATTTAGGGCAAAATTTTGTATGTTGAAAATTAAAAGGAACAATTCAAGATCAGACTACATATACTAATAGAAAAGGAACAAGAAAATGCAATCCAAAAAGATAAAACAAGATAGCAAACTTCCAAATACAAGAAATCGTGCACAGTACATGTGTTGTATTTGTAAATAATTTGCTGTAATTTAGCATTTTGTTTATAGGTATTTTGATAGTTGTACAACTACAAATTGAAATTTCTTTTTCAAGAATATATATATTATGCATCTCCAAATCTGAACTTCACAATTCAAAATCCAGTTGTTCATGGATTTCCTTGTTATTTGCATTTTTCAACACTCCAGTGACCAAATTGTGGTTAGTTGGGCACTAATTAAAGGATTAATACATACCTAATACTAAAATTTGATTCACTTCATTTTTCATTGTGTCACTGCTACATATTTTAAAAATTGGTTTAGGAGTTAACATTTTAAACCAAATGCACAATGTGCACCAAAAGCCATGATGTTGCACAATCCAAAATTCCCTCAAATGTAATGAACCACAACATGTCAACATGCAAATTACCTCATGCAAACAATGAGAGCATATGCTCTATTTTTGGAGACACATATAAACAAGACTTTGAAGATTCACAATTTACTAATTAAACGTCCAAATAATAGTGTGTTGGAATCAACTTTCACTTGCCAATAAGGCCCAATAAGAATAAAACTTGTTTGATAATAGTGACTATGCCATGTTAAGTTGTTATTAGTGGCAATTATGGATGCATATAACTTGCAACGTACAATATAGGCAGAGCAACAAGGAATGAGCTTGCCACATTATCCAAATGCATTGCACTTTGTTCTACCTTTCTTCCATCACTTATATATACTTGGTTTTATGCACTAGTGTCCTTCCTTTCAATGTCATTCAAGTGCAATATACAATTCTCTAAACTAAGTACTATATCTATAAAGTTGGTGTAAGGCATTCTTAAAGTGCTACTTTCACTTTCAAAGAATGAAACTGAACAATAGACAAAGATAGATTGATAGGACTTATCTTGCCAAATTTTATACATCTACTCAATAACTAAATTTATGCTCATCTTTTCATGCAAACATGCATTGTCACACATATAGTAGACTTTGTTGTTTTTCACATCAAAGGCTATGAATTAGTCACTTAGATTCTTGTAAATGCACTTCAAATTCAAGAAAATGGTGGGAAAAAATCACCACTATGTCACAATCAATTCTCACTATGGCTATGAAAGCACAATCTACTTACTGAATCCGTTAGCACAACAACGTTATTTTGTGACTGCACAAGTATGAGTTGGTGAGCATTGGGAGGAGAATATGCAAGCGGTGACCTTAGAAAGTTGAAAAAGCATTAGAAAAGCCAATTAAATTTCTAAAAATAGATCTTATCAAAAAAATTGGTCAATTTTAATTATTTTTAGTAAATTGTATTGCTTGTTATTGTGGACCTATTATTGTGGTCTATTAAAATATACACTAATATTTTAACTTTTAAAATTGCCTAGAATATTAGAAGTATAGATCAAGAATTCAATTGATGCTCAATTGATAAAAGACAAATATAAATGTAAATACAATTATAGAGAATATTTGACCAAATCACATTATTTGTTTTCAAAAAATAATTGCTATTTTTAGAGCTATATGTGTAAGTTAAAACTCAAAGCTTTTAGTCTCAAATTGAAAAGACACAGAGATTCTTGGTATTTTAAGTACTTTCAAATTTTTCATTTCAAACCTTGATGATATCGACCCTAATAAGCAAGCGCTTCATTTTATTGAAGTTGAAGCTTGAGCATTGATATGAACCTATCTTCTAATGGATTCATTTTACAAAAGTAAAGAATTGCAATTAATATATTGATGACATCTACCTATTGCCAAGACGGCCATAATTATCAACAGAATTGGGGCAAGTGCACTCTAAGTACATGGAAAGTGTAATTCAATAAACCTTGGGCTTGGACTTGGTTCCAGATTGAAGGGAGACTATGGCTCCAAGTTTGGAAAAGGAGAGCATAGATATTCCCAAAATTGTTTTTTTGATGTTACCAGCAAGATTTAAGTTAAAAAGGTTCAAAGTCTAATAATCTAGTCCCACTATGTTAAAAAAAAATGTCTATTTCACTGTCAACACAAATATCTTGCGATCAACATTTCCAAAATTTATTTTACACATTTTCATATTAGTTAAATGTAAGATTCTACGATTTGATGTGCTAAGAACAAATTTGAAGTGCTTTTATTCTTTGCAATAGAAATGGCAATTTTGAGTGTTTTTTGACAAAAAAAAAAAGGCCTTTGTCCTTCAGGCGTTAAAACATCTCTAATATTGCATTTTATTTTTGTAGTATAAAATCTATTGACACAATGCTCTGGTTGTTTTACTCCTTGCCTAGGTTTTTCTTGAGCTCGGAGAAGCCATACATATTTTTTGAATATGCCAAAGCATTAGCTATTCAATTTGCATCTGAGCAAATTACCTCTATAAGGCTAGGGAAAATAGTTTCACTATAAATCCAAAGATTTTATAATGTTTAGATGTGGCAACTATAGAAACATGATGAACCAGCATTGATTGATAGTAGTAGTTATTCTTAGTTCATGTCTTTGTCTTTTATATGATTTTATTTCCTATCACATTATTGTTGCTAAATTTACTTTTTTATATATTGCATCCTATTTTATGTACCTGCATAGTGAAGGCCAGGGCTTTTCTGGGGGGCTTTTTGGTGCCAGATTGCACCAAAAAAAATAATCTGGCTAAAAAATGGTATAAAAAATGACAAAAAACTTGGATGAAATCGCCAAATTGTGGATGAAAACCAATTTATAGACATGTGATATGCATATTTTCTATCTGGTATGGATGAATGTTGAAATTTAAAGCACCACTGCAAAATTTTATATCGCCACTATGGCACTTCTCAAAAAATGAAAAAAAAAGCCCTGGTGAAGGCAATATAGCCAATATTTTTTGCCTTAAACTTCCAATTTGTATTATGATGCACTTGTTATGGCTCCAAATTTCTTCTCTATATTTGCGTGTACACCACTTAATCCCTTATACTTATGCCATGTTTAACTAAATGTAGACTATAGATGTAATTCTGGACTATATTTGCAAACCATCGTAAGATTTCCCAATGTTAGGAATACACACAAAAAATCTTGATATCTCCTGATACTAAAGGGCATGCAAAACATCAAAAGATCTCCAATTGTTTTGTTTATATTTCCAAACTATTTTATTATTATTATTTTTGGACTTTGGATCGTCTCACTACAAGAGAAAGGGATGTTTTAAGTATAGTCCTAGTAGTATTGTCTTTTAAGTAATGACCTTTAACTAAGGTTTTTAGTAAAAATTTATTAAAAAGACAATCTTTTTAGTAAAATTTTACTAGAAAACTTACTTAAAAGTCATCACTTAAAAGACAATACTACTAGGACTTTACTTAAAACACCCCTTTCTCTTGTAGTGTCTAAATTTAATTAAGTATGTCATACTTTCTATTTATTGACAAAATGAGAAGATTATTTCAGTACTTCAACTCTAATTTTCTTGTATTCCAATGTCCATGGTCATGGCACTAGAAGAAGCTCCATTTGCCTCAAGAAAATCAAGCACAATGATTAAGTGAGCAAATCTGGTAAGAACTAATGGGACGCTTTCAAAAACAAAACGGATACAAGCTCATTAGAGGAGGGCCTACCTTGAAAATATCCACTAACAATTTTTTTTATCTAAATCAACATTTTGAATCAGTTTGGACAATGTGGAGTTCTATTTTCTAGTGGCAAAGCATGTGTCATGTATTCTATTTTTGAACTATTTTCACTTAAGCTTGTTACTAACAGGGAACGAAGGTACATATACAAAAGATTCAAAACTTCAAGACAGTAATTTGGTTTCAATTTGTAAAAGTCAGGTCAAATATTATGTTAAATTTGTGGTTGTGAAGTGTCTCACAAATGTTTTCCTACTACAAACACAGGACTCATGCTTGTTGCATGAAATGGAGAGATCATCATATTTGTGAAATGACAAATGTTCTAAGAAATTCACACTTTAATTTTCAGCTGCTTGCCTAGAGCCTCACTCACCTCAAACAATTCTACACTAAATAGGGGTATTAAGGGGACCCATACTAATTAATTGACATTCCACACTGTATAAATATCTACATGGGGTTGTACATCTTGCTTCAAATATGTACAGTTTCTAGATAAAGGTCCCCTTAATTATTTGGTCCCCTTAATACCCCTATTCAGTGTAGGTGTATTGGAAAAATATCATAATTATATGCATTCAACTAAGCCAACACATCTCCAGTCACAAGTTTTAACATAGCACTCAACATGTCTCATCCAATCCATTCTTCACTTGTAAAGCTCAAATGGTTAAAAAATTTAGACAAGACAAAAGTTTAAACCTAACTTACATAAAATGCAGCAATAGCACGTGAAACAATACTGCAAATATGAACAAAATACTGTTTTAAAGCTTCATGAATCACAATTTCATTTCTAGAGAAACTATATATATTTCAGCGCAAGGTTATTTCAGCATTGAGTTCAAAACAAAATGCAAAAACCACAACATCATTGTGGTCACAATATGAACACTCTAGTATGCAAAGCTTGTATGTGGAGGAAATTTCCAAGACTCACCAGAGTAGAGCACAAAGATTATTGAAACAATTTTAATAATCTCTACCAGAAACAAAAATGATGCTACGCAATCATGTCCAACATAAAGGAGCAACACAGCACGAACATCAAAACAATACGTCTTCAAAAACTCCTTGAAATTGCCTCAAATTGAACATGGAGAATCTCAAAAGAAGCACAAAAAGATGAGAGGAAGCGGAAGTTGAACTAAGCCGAGAAATTGTAAAAGCACAAAAGATGAAGAGCTATAAAAACCTGCGCAAGAGCGCCTAGCAATGCAGGAACAGGGAAAAGACGGAGAAAAGACAGATAATAAATTGCAATGTAATTTGTAATTACTACATGGTACTGGAAAATTTTGCTATTGTATGCATGCTTTGAGTGTCATTGCATTGCTTATTTTGTAGAGAACAATTTCTCTTTGATTTATGGTTTGTAGTGCTTCCGAAAACTCCCATTTCCCTAGAAAACTCCCATTTCAATGAATATGATATTTTAGTGAGCAACACACACAAAGGCCAATTGCCAATATTAGAGACCAATTTCAAAGATACTTCCATTGGATAAAAAAAAAAACTATTAGTGTCAATTGTCACACATTGAACCATCTTTGGACGAATAGTCGGTTCAGCCATATGGCTTGGATATGTAGGTGGCTTGTTTTTCCACCTCTCAATTATGATCATCTTTGACTGATGATCTATGGCTATCAATATCATGATAGTATGACACCATAGTTATCACATTGATGGGCAATTTCATTAAAATGGATGTATTCCAAGTGCCACTTTGACAATGTGCCATTTTCACCATCTAGGATAGGTATAGAACGGCCATTCTAAATTGTTTTCATGTCATTTAAAAAATATCGCCATTTTAATGAAATTGCCCATATTGGACGAACCGTCTTTCCAAATTGTCCGCTTTGCACGTCCGAGACGTCCAATGACTCTAACCAACTCAATGTGACTACTTTAAAATAGTCACATTGTTTGTCCAGTTTGTTCATTCCGCCCAAATTGTCTAATGTAATGTCCAATAATCCTAACTCAATCGAAGTGACAACAACGCACTATACATGTCAAAATTAAGAATTCAAAAATGTCCATCATTATCCAAAGCAGTAAGTTTCTCTCAAACTCCAACCTTAGTGACAATAGATGGCCAATCCAATTCATGATTTTGGTTCATTGGAACCAAAAAGACATCAGGTTCCAGCTAACGACATTGTTGTGTATCAAAATGGCTTGCCTCTCACAACCTTAGGTGAAAGGTCAAGCCAATTGTCAGTGTTGAAAGCCACATTGTTGGGAACTATCCCTTCGTTATTTGCAGCGTTTTCCTCAACATACCCTTCTCCTACAATATTGCTTCTATAGAATAGAGTGCGTGATAAATCACCACACCTTCTTTTATAGAAGATCAGTGACAACTTCTCCACCCACTCATGAGCCTTGCCAACCATTAGTGTCACAATTGGTAATTCCGTATATTGAAAAGTCATAAAAGATGCAAATAGGTAGGTCATGACAAGATCTATCAATTTTACCAAGTTATCTATAGTTATTATACAAAATACCAAGTACTTAGTCCCCATTACTGTTACATGATGAACGAGCCTCTTGTAACGCTGCAAACAAATATTCTTCTACCTCTGTATACTAATAAATTCAATTGGCTACTTGTAGAATGATAGATACTTGTAAACAAACCATTGAATGGTAGGAACTTCATGTCCCTCTAGTGTCACTGGAAGTAAATAAATGTTGTCATGAATTGTAAATTAATATTGTCATCAAAGTAAACAAATATTATAATCTATAGAATACAAATAAAAATAAGCAGTTTGCAATGTTTTTTTTCATCTCAAATCTAATTAAGTGATTAGATAGGATCACATTGGCTACTTTGCAACCTAATTGTAATAAAGAATGCACCATCAATTTTTTTTCTTTTGGTACAAATGAAACTTAAAGAAAACTCATAGCAAAAGGGAGAAGTTTAATTGAGTCTAGATTAGGAGCAAAATTAGAGTAGGAAATCAAATTGACAAAAGTAATTGCACAAATTGCTAAGATTGCCACATTAGACAAACTGTCAAGGTCATTGGAATTTCCAAACAAGCGGACAAATTGGACATGACAGACCGTTTGGGATTTTGCAAAGTAAATAAAAATTTTATAGGCCCCTAATGCCTTTGCCTCATTCAGCGGACTCGTGCTCCACGACAATGAGGTAACAAATAAAAAACTAATTGGAATATTAATTGAGAATCACGTTAGGATGGTCATGCATAGTGGATGGCATTCTTCAATGGAAGGTCCCCAAATATGTAGTAGAAGCATTTAGACCAAGAATATGGACTGCTTGGTTTGCTTCAAATTATTTGAATGAAGGATGGATGATGGATGACACAACAACAATAACAATTATTTATATGACCAAGATAAATTCCTCTAAAATGGTCAACTACAGTCTGGGGCAACCTAATTTCACTATTTTGTGTAGAAGACAAAAATATCAAGAAGCCTTGGCAAATCAAAATCATATCAATACATCATTTTGCCTTACTATTGGCATGATTATGCTTGATTCGCCAAGTCTTCTATACTTTTTATCTTTTAGTTTGGTTTTGGTGGGGTATAATTTGGTTGTCTATTGTCTAATTTAAATTTTTTCTAGCATCTATTTAAGGTATTTTGGAATCGGCTTCCAATGTTATTAATTTCAAGTTCTAATTATAAACTAACTGCATAGTAGATGCCCTTCAAGAGGATTCCAACATGCTTTAGCATGTCATTATTTGAACACTGTATAAATAAGTTATGACATTTCAAAGCATTGTCACCAGGTGTACCAAAAATTGACACTAGGCTCTCCAAGGTTCTCATGTTTTGATGGTGTGCACCTCATGTAATCAACATCTAGGTTCTGGTGATGCTTTTTGGTCCAAATGTAGGTATCACATTTTGGACAATGACGATTACAAGTGCATGTACCAAATGAGGAAGTACTTAGTTAGAGTTTCTCAATGAACACAAAGAAATACCAATCATTCATGGTGTTTTATTTCCATTATTTTGCACAATGCAAAAATCTATCTTCCAATGGAGTGATTATTATGCCATGCCTATGACTGGAACCATTTGCAACTGACGCTCTTCTCCATAGATCCTTATCTTCTCCAATTCGCAATTTTGCAGCTAGCTTCTCCTCATCCAGGAAGCCTTTTGCTTTCCTGAAGAATGCACATTTAGTCTATTTCGTTGAATGCAGGGAACAGATTCCTTCCGACAGCATTCATAGTCTAACTTCGTCTCTCTCCCCTGTGAGCTAAATTAGATCAAATTCGCTTGCAACCATCCTCTCCATTCTCGATCCCCGTGCATTCCCGTTTCCGAATTAGCGTTGCTGCATCGCCACCATGCTCCTCCGTTGCGGAGCTCCATTCATCAGTATTCATGGCAGAACCCCTAAACCAACAAGTGCTACCATTTTCAGGCTCTCTGCCACATCTATCGACACAGGTACTACACTTGTTAACCATCTCTCTGTCCTTCCATCACCAAAAGTTTGGCAATTTGCACCCTGCAATCGACGCTACCACGCCATCACAAGACGAAGCGCACAAGCGGACGTCGAAGCGCCAATCGTACAAGACGTGATACCACAGCAGTCGTGGCATTCTTTACCCTCAGGACTACGACTCGAGGTCTTGTCTCTCGATGGCAATGCCGATGGGGATGGGGGAGTGAAGGCGCCGTTAGTGTTTGTGCACGGGAGCTACCACGCTGCTTGGTGTTGGGGTGTGCATTGGTTGCCGTACTTTGCTGCCCTGGGATATGATTGCTACGCGGTGAGTCTTTTAGGGCAAGGGGGTAGTGATGCGCCTGTGGAGCCAGGGACGATCGTGAGCCATGCGAGGGACGTTGCGCACTTCGTGAAGGAGAGGTGTGGGGAGAGGAAGGCGGTGTTGGTGGGTCATTCGTTCGGGGGTCTGATTGTGCAGTACTATCTCTCGCAGGTTTCCAGTGAAGGTGAGTGCGCTTGATTGCAACAATTTTGAGAAATTCGGTATACCCGTGGGGGAAGTTTGCATTGTGAGGTGCGAGTATTTTGAGTGGATTGGTGTGTTGAAATGATGAATTTTGAAAAAAGAAGTGAATCAAGATTCGAAGAAAGAATGACTTGCTTATGGAAAATTTGGGGACAGATGTAGAATCGGGAACCTCCGCTGCAAGATGTGTCGAAAACAGACATCTCGAATCGGAGACATCTAGGGGTACCTGAGTATACTGCGAGGCGTGTGTGGGGGGTCCCGATTCTACATTCTACCCGAAATTTGAAGTTCAAATTAGGTCAGTATACATAACAGAAACTCAAATATGACTCGAAATTCAATAACTAGATTTAGCTAGGAAAGGAAAGGAAAGGAAATCAAATAGTCTCCGAAATGGTCCCAAGCTTCCGAAGCACCAATGAAAGTTGAAGCATTTTATAGGTCAAGGATGTCCAATTTTCAATTTTGAAAGCCTGTAGAATATTATTAGAGCATTATTGGAAAAAGACCAAACGACTTGCATTATGATTCTCTTTCTGTTGTTAGTGCATTGATCTAACTTTTTTTGCTCATAAAATGGTGGGATCAGGATAGGATATCTTATACATGACACCCTGAACCAACACCTGTAATCACGTATACACAAGTAGTGCATTTCTAAATCACAGAGCTTTTTATTCACGGACACACACAAGTAACGCATTTCTATATCATAGAGCTTCAGACTTCTTAGATTTCACACAAATTGGTAATAGCTGCAATTTTGGGAACAGGTGCACCCTCTGATGGTTGGGGAGAGCCGTACCCTCCCATTGCCGGTTCCGTGTTGGCTTGCTCCGTCCCTCCAACTGGCAACACGGCGGTTGTGAAGCGCTTTCTTCTGTCGAAGCCAATTGCCTCCATCAAGGTGACGCTGAGCTTGGCCGCGAAGATGTTCGCCACCTCGGTGCCTTTGTGTCGGGAGACTTTCTTCTCGCCGAGTATGCCGGAGGAAGACGTTGCAACGTACCAGACACTGATGAAGGAAAGCTCCAAAGTGCCGCTGTTTGACCTTCGGAAGTTGAACGCTTCTCTACCTGTGCCTCGACCTGTGAAGAATGCTCCCCCGGTTTTAGTTCTTGGGGCTGAAAATGACTTCATCCTGGACAAGCAAGGGATTGAAGAGACGGCTAGTTTTCTCGGCACGAAGGAAGTGATTTTAACTGGCATGGCACATGACGTGATGCTAGATGTGGGATGGAGAGACGCTGCTGGCGTGATCAAATCTTGGTTTCTGACTAAATTTTAGCCACCGGAAGCATTCTTTATCACCGATGTTGTTTCGTCTGCTAAGGTATGTACTCCGTAATTAACACTGCCCAAACTGCGACTCCTACATTTGAAAAAGTGTCACAATAAACTGGATGTTAATTCTTTTAGGGAGCCTAGGAGAGCTCAGTGTTGGCTTTTGGCACACCAAGAGACAGTGTCCTGAGAATTCACAACTTTTCGTATGCTTTCCAAATGATGCATGCTAAAGTGCATTGGAATCCTCTTTCGATTGCCAATTAGATCAATAAAAATAATCTATGCTTAATATTAGTAACTATGCTCAATTAGTATTAGTGACTATTATAGGTGCGCATGCCTTACTGTAATTGGTTGTGAGCCATTCCTCGAAAGTTATTAAGACTGGTATTTACTTGCAGGCGTGCAAGTCAGAATTCTTTGGTCAGCGGAATGACCATGTGCCTAAGTCGCCCACATTCATAACTCATGTCTGCAATCCTCGTCCTGATTGAGGATACGAGATTAACGTTGTTGTTGATTCTCTTTCAGTGAGGTCGTTTATTCGATTGAACTGAGGCTGTGTACCACGAGAATATTCTTCCGAAGATATCGTGGGGTACATTTACTGGATATGAATGCTTTTCTTATGATACGCCAGAACCTGAGAGGAGTCTCCAGAACGATATTTCTGCAAGATCCCAAAAAACTGTCAAAGATTATCACTGATGCAGGAGCGCGGTTCAAGGCTCGTTGAAGCTTGATTTAGATTCACAGCAGGTTGGATGCACAACTGGAAATGCTGATGGTGACGATACTTGGGGATAGTTTTTGGATGCTACCTATGAGCTCGTCTATGCCAAAGGGCTTATATGCGTAAGCTTGTGGAGGTGGCCTCTGTCCTTCAAATTCGTCTTACCAGTCCGGTCTCAATTAGGTAGATTAGAATCCATTCGTCTGGCGTCATTTAGCATCTGTAGCTCCTGATACTTGTGGTCGGTTTTGTAACTTCTGGCCTTGAAATTTTGTCAGGTGGAATTCAACTTATGGTAACATCACTCTGCTTTCTTTCTGGTACTGAATTCAAGTGCTGTGCATGTAACTTGACACCCAAAGACAACAATCACCTCATCTGTGATAAAAATTAAATGTGGAGCTAATTTTGGAATTTGGTTTGAAGTTTGGAATCGTTTGTTTTATGAATACTTCTCGTTGATCCGAGAATGGAATCATAATCATGGAGCTATAAATGAAGCAATTAGTGGAATTGAATGCTTACTCATGAATAGTGAATGTGGAAATGAATACCTAACCATTCCTTTGACAACAACATTGAAACATTTAGGTGTCAAACAATTGGAGTTGATGGACCATCGAGCACAATGATTAGCGTCTCATGTTCCACGGCCTAAGGCCTACCCGAGTGAGCAAATCTGGTAAGAACTAATGGGGCACTTTCAAGAACAAAACGTATACAAGCACACCAGATTTGCTAGAGGAGGGAAAATATCCACTAATTGAAAACTGTATCTGAATCAGCGTTTTTATTCAATTTGGACTCGTAGAAAACTGTATCCGAACTTGGAGTTCTGTGAGCAAGTGTCAAAGCATGTGTCATGCGTTCTATATTTGTACTGATTTAACTTAAGCTTGTTCCTAACAGGGACCTGTCTTTTATAACGGATTCAGAACGAATTCAGGACAGTGATTTTGATTCAATTTGTAAAAGACAGGTCGAGTATTATGTTGTGATTGGTTCTGAAGTCTCACAAAATGTCTCCCTGCCACAAACACAGGACTCATGGGTGTCCCATGAAACGGAAAGATCGTCATATTCGTCAATTTGGCGAAAGTTCCAGAAATTCACACTTTAATTTTCAGCTGCTCGCCTGGAGCCTCAGATCATTACAAGTCCTAATGTTTAGAGATTTGTGCACTTGAATGTCTTAATTTAGGAGCTCTTAAACATTCCATTCTAACAAATATGACCATAAATTTTCCAGTGTTTTTAAAGCTCTACCTCAGCTTGATCATAACATTTCTAGGTGATCTAATAATGAATGGTAATTGTAACAAGATGTGCAGAAAGATACTCCGATGTGGTCATCTTTATCAATTTTGCTAAATTCGCACGCCCAAATTGTGATAGTCGTCTGCACAACGCTCTAAAAGCTAGGGCTCATATACATTTTCGATTCACGCCCACGCTTCCTGAAATGCCAAACCCGTCCAATTTCACAGAATTGACGTTCATGTTTGATATACTGGCAAAATTTTAAGGAATTGGCACAAGTTCAGATGTCTGTCGCAACCTCTATTATCTGAATTATACAGTCATGGATTTTTTTAACTGTAAACTTCTCAATTTTATGCGTTTTGAAAAATGACCATAATTATGCGCATTTGGCTAAGCTAACACTTCACCTTCAATCACAAGTTTTAACAGAGCACTCAACCTGTCTTTTACAAAATGAATCACAATCACTGTCAGTACTTCTGAATCCGTTGTATATGAACCTTTGTTTCGTGTTAGTAACAAACTTAAATAAGAATCCATTTCTGGGAATTCCCACAAATTCAGCAAACTTAATGGTGATGTCTAAGAACTACCACCAA
Organism: Neckera pumila; assembly: GCA_963969595.1. Classification (NCBI taxonomy): domain Eukaryota; kingdom Viridiplantae; phylum Streptophyta; class Bryopsida; order Hypnales; family Neckeraceae; genus Neckera; species Neckera pumila. The sequence goes on from OZ018413.1 coordinate 22,634,877, forward strand.
ATTTAATTCAGAAAACGATGAGATCAATTTCTGAATGGAAGGATATGTCTAATGCTTTTTCTTAAATTGCCACCAGCACTCCTGTTCCGAATAGAAGATCCCCACTGACGGAAAATCAATATCATCAGAAACTGGGAAGATGCTTAACTAAATCATAATGAGAGCATGTACCCACACTACTGCAGCTTAGCATCTTTGCTTCTATCGAGGCCCCAGCAGTAAGCAACCAAACCAACATACGGCAGAAACCTCAATTTTCCAACAAGCTCCTTACTCTCTTTCCGAATGTTGTGAAGATTCTCTCCAATCAACCATGGCTGAAACACCGTGAAGCAACACAAGTCCCAAATGAAAGCATACGTGGGGCGATCTTTCGAAAGTGTATCAGTCCAATAGCTCCACCGCTCTGCCAAGTCTCCGTACCCGCCTGTAGGCCTTCCAATGATAAACCACACAACGGATAACAGGCCTACGGCAGCTCCTGTCACAGCAACTACACGTGCACCATTCGTGAAAGCTCGTTGCAGTCCACTTGGCTCCTGCGGTTGCCGAGTTTTAGGACTCCTATTCAACCGAATTCCCATGTATGGGATGAGAAAAGCTGCAAAACAACAAGCAAGCAAGAAGGCAGGACGGGTTTTGAGACGCTATCCAACAAGCAGTTCAAAATGCTACTTAAGTCTCGAGAGATCAGTTCATAGTGTAGATGCAATAAAGATGAGATTTAATTCCTGTTAGAGATTAGGGCATATTACTTGAGTAGCAACAAACATTAGAACCTACTCAGACTTTGTCACTCCATTGTAGATCTAGTTTGTATTGATCCATTTGCTCTTCTCTCATTTGGTTGATTCGAAGTCCAAAATCTACATTTAACTTAGCATGGAAGCATTAGAAGGTGAAACAAAACACCACAAGTCATGGGACACGTCGTCCCTTTCAGAGTGCAGATGCAAAAGCTATGGGAGGCACTACAGCATGTTTCATTGTGTAGCTGCAATATAAATGTAGATGATTATGTTAGAGGTTAGCCTCAGTCTGAAAGAAGCAACAACATTGCACATAAGAACCTCCTCAAACTTCAAGGATGAAATGATGCTAAAGAGGAAAAAAGGAGAATAGGAGAAATCCACTTACTGCTGGTGAGAAGCATGGATGCGATCCAGAACACATCAAGTGATCCGGTGAAGCGGTCCCGCTTCCGATCTGTGAAGATAAGTGGGGCAAAGAGGAGCATCCACCCGAGAACGAAGTTGAAGAGCGCCTCATCCGCCTACCATAGCAATCGTCCCAAATCGTGACATAGTTAGTAAAACTATTTCCAGCAGATTCATCATTCACGCTGGTCTTAGAGCAAGAGTTATAACTCTTTTAGTCTCAAAATGGATAAGGAAATTCACAACAAAAGACAGACTTCATCGACCTCCAATCTACTTCCTGCTTTTAGAATTTTTAGGGCAACAAGGGTGCTTTTCAATTAGAATGTGTTTAAAACTCTGGTTTGCAGAACAATTGCACCCTAAATCCTAAAAAAACTTGAGTTTGATGAAAGGGAGAGAAGCTCACAGGATGGACAACAGCAGCCTCCACGAGATGAAAACCTACTGCTCTGCCCAAACCAGACAAATGCACAATGCCAATTCAAAAAACAGTGACAATATTTCTGTAGTAACAGTCAATATACGTAAGAACCTAATCATACTTTCTCACTTCAGTATAAATGCAGCTCGTGCTCATGCAATGAGCCTCTCCTTTAGTCCAAAGCCAACAGAGGAGAACTTATGAACAGATAATGTAAGAGAACCACAATGCCCTATCTAAGTGGGAGTGTAAGCATTCCAAATCATCTGCTAACATCTTGGGCCTTTGCATCAAAATATCCAAGACATCGGAGGGAAGATGCTAGAGAGATGATGATTCTAACATCTTCACTCTGACATCTTCTTTCTTAGAAATGGATCTTTTCAAGAGTTCAAAAATGAAAGGTTGGTACTTAACCAACTCTTGTAGACAGGGTTGGTCACAAGCAACAATAAAAAATTATAATAGAGCATAATATCTGGTGGTAGTGTAGAACAGCAACATGAAGACTTGACTAGAAGCGAAGGGGTTGACCCAATTGCACATACCGAGGTTAGCCAGTGGCAGGATGTAAAAGAAGTTGAACGAGAGATTGAGAACTCCCGTTATGGTTGCCGGCGAAATGGCCCACACTGGATCTCCCTGAAAATGAACAGCAGAACACAAGTGTTGTACTTCACGGTATCAGCCCATACAGATTCCATTGTCTTTGAGTCTAGACGTGTATATGGTAATTGCACAATGTACCAAAATCTTTTTACTTAGAGCTGTGAATTCAATGGGCTTGGGGATGCAATTTTTTGAATTTTAGGCTGGTTTGTATTGCAGAGCACCGGGAGGAAAACCAGCTTCATTTCAAACCTAATGCTTTGAAGACAATGCAGATGAAGACCCTCAATCTCAGCTTCATGATGCTCTTTGAAAACCCTCATAAATCACAAATCCTACGGACTGGAGTCCGCACTAGAAGTCTAATGCAAAATATTTACAAAGAGAATCCCTAGGGGTTGATCTTGTTGAGGTTTGCTTTTTATAAATACTCAATACTTCAGACAGGATTCGCCACCGTCCATAGAGGATCCTACACTACAGTACTCCTGTCTCAAATTTACATCAAGATTGTAGAGGATTGGCAGTTTTCCAAAAAAACTTTCATTGAGTGCAAAACTAGCATCTGCAATTGTAACGAACTGGCGTCCCCCAAGAAAACACGGAAATTAGCTTTGGGAATAAAATGCTTCGCAAATTTCTCAACTCCAACAAACGCTGACACCGTCGAAACAAAAACCCTAGAAAAAAAGAAAGATACTCAATATTCTCAATTCACTCCACGAAGTTTCCAAGAGTGAAGGTCAGAACGTTCTCTGCACGTGAAGGACTCCACAAATTTGCCATTTCCATTCTGAGTGCGCTTCCTTGCATGAATGCCATTCCTAAGAGCGCACTTGCGTGACAGTAGCTTATGCACTACATGCTAGATTTCTTTCTACAAATTTCTTTACACAGGATTACTAACTATACCATGGTGCCTCACTGTAGTGTATTTAGAAACAAAGAAAGACAATCCTGCGACTGAAGATTTCCGGATGAAAGAAAGAATGAGAGAAGGAGTACCGGAGCAAAGGGCAACAAGAAGAGATAGCCCGAGTACACAGCGGCCATAACCCACAACGCCACCTGCATCACGCTCCTCAAGGGCTCCTCTTCGTCCATCTCGAACAACGTCGTCGTCTTCGTCGTCGTTCCCTCCCCTTCAGCTTCAGCTTCCTCTGCCTTCACCCTGCACAACATCAGACTCTTCAAGCGCAGTTTCCTTTGCAATTCAACCCCATTTGTCACGAGCTTCAAGCTCGCATTCAATCCTTGTGGTGACCCAAGTTTCCGAATCAGTGACGTTGGGCACAACACCCTGCGCTCCCGAATTGTGAAGCTCGCTAGCCACGAGGGGCAGTGTGGGTGAAGAAGCCTGGACGCCATAGCAATACCGCAGCACGAGGAAGCATTGCAACAAGTGTGAGGATGGAGTTTTGTGAAAAGTTAGTGTATGCTTTTGGTGCCGACTTTTGAGTGTTTTGTGGACCTTTTGTTTCCAACATTGCAAGAGGAGGTAATGGGAGGATAAGGATGAATGAGGTTGAGAGTGTGGGGTTGTGGATGTTGTTGAGGCACGATGGTATAGTAATTAATCCTGTGCAAAGAAATTTACATAAAGAAATTCAGCATGCAGTGCAGTTCATGAAGCATAAGCTACTGCTATGCAAGTTCACTTTTCGGAAAGGCATTCATGCAAGAAAGCCCACTCAGAATATAAATGGAAAGTTTGCGGAGGATCCGTGACTTCGAACTGCATCCTTTGAGCATGACCCACACTCATTTTGAACGAGAACATGGGGATGTAAAACGATAGAAGCAATCATGCTCTGAAAATGCATGCCACGTATAGGGCAGCGCTAAAGTCAAGCAAGAGTATGGATTTCAGGTCTTGTGGTCCTGAAGAGGACGGTTTACAAATTTGCAAGAGAGGCGGAATTAGGTTTCAAAGTATGCAAAAAAATATCATTAATGTAGATCAATGTTAAAGAGTATAAGTCAGTCCAGCCCTTCAAACATCCGAGAAACTCCTGAAAATTGAGAATGAATGCACGAGTAATAACTAAGAAAGAAGGGCATCCCCGTCCTCCACCTCCACGTCCACTACTCCATTCTTCTCGTCGTCCTGCACAACTTCTGGCTCGGTTGCTGTGTCCACCACCTCAACAACAGGCGTTGCTTGGCTTTCCGCTTCTTTCTTGGCCTTGCTTTCCCTGGCCTCTCTATCTTCATTCTGGAGCTTCACAAAATGCTCTTTCTTTGCCTTGACCTCCTCAACAGATTTGGCTACATCACCAACTGTGGTGGGTGGCGAAAGCTTCACCTTGCCAAATGAGGTAAGCACATCCAAGGAGAGTGAGATTTTCTCTTTCTCTCTGTTCTTGACGACAGAAGAGCCACTCGCCTTCTTCCCTTTGGATTTCCCTCCAGAGAGAGCAAACCAGCTGTCCAGATCCTCGTCGTTCCTGTTTTTCTTGCTGAGTATCACATTTCCAACACCCTTGGGGGCCTGGATTTCTACCTTGGAGGAGGTGGGGTTTGAAGCTGCGTCTTCTGCCGCAGGGGCGTACTTCTGTAGGTAATGGAAGAGCTGATCACACAAGATGATCTCGTCTGTGTAAGGCTCAACGAAATTCTCGAGCTCTTTCTGTTTCCGGTACTGTTCCCTCTCTAACCTCTCGGCCTCCCTCTTTTCAAACGCGAGTTTCTTCTCTACAGCCTGTTGTTCCCTCCATTCTCGCTCTCTTTCCCAAAATTCATCCTCCTTGGCCCGGAACTCTGTCCGTAACTCCTTCACTTCGTCTCTTAAGACTTTCATTCTGTCATAAGCCGTATTCCTTTCGTCAATCAAGGCAGGAACATTAATCGCCTGCGAAGCCTCCTTTTCCTTGATTTCCGAGATCACCTTCTTCTGCTCCTGCTCCTGCGCCTTCAAGCCGTTGAGCAGCTTGTCTTTCTCCTTGATGTTTTCAATCAAAGTTGTCCTCAAGCCATCATCCTGAGAGGTTTTCTCCACTTTGTCATTGTAATCCTTCACAACCTCACGTGACTTGGCCAGGTCCTTCATCTGCTGCAGTACTTTCTTCTCCTCCTGAAGCGAGAGCGACGTGTGGGTGAGACGATATTCAAGGTTCTTGGTCTTCTCATCAATCTGCTCCACTCTGGTATAAGGCAAATTCTCGCGAAGTGCTCTGGCTTCCGCCCGCTTCCTGTCTCGCTCTTTCTCTAGTGCGTTCAGTTCTTCCCGAAGAGCGTTCTTGGATTCCAAAACTTGCTTGAACGTATGGTTCAGGGCGGTCAGATGACCACGCGCTTCGACAAATTCCTGAAGATGGAAAGGACATGAGTAAATACCAAAAATGAGTTAGGTTCACAGATCAAGTGACAAAGCGAAAGGAGAAGAGTCCAGTTTCTCTACCGGTGATTGCACGCCTCTACTCTGTTGCTTGTTGTCTAGGATGGTTTTGATCTCCCGCACACGGAGATTGAGACCATCCATTTCTGCATGAAGCTTTCCCAAGGTCTCCTCAAAGTCACTCTTGCTGGGCCTCTCCAACCTCTTAACCCGTCGTAAAGGGGTAGCCTTGGAGACGTTCGGAGCTCCATTCTCCACGGATGCCGCGGGGGCTTCGACAACTCCCACCATCTTGCTTAGCCGAAAGCCCTAAATTGAGAAAACCAGAAATTTGACAGATCGTTGCAACCAAAAACCACTCTCTGGAGAACTGCACCAGCAGTTCCCAGCAATTGATAAACCAAAGATCAAGATGACTTCGCTTTGAGCTGCAACCACAATAAACACTCCGTTAGGCCCGGTAAGAAATATGAGACAACCATAACGTCCTTCCCCTCATCCATAATTCCACAATACCATAATTCCATCTCCAATACTCAAAGTAAAACCCCACTATCCTCCTCACCATTCTTCTTAAACTCTCAAAAAATCTTCTTATCCGCTCAAGAAGATACAACCGAAACCCGTCCACAGTGAACACATTGTTTTCACCCAGTCAATCAGCCAACCAACATGCAGTGTCGGAACAAAAAAACAAAAAAGCAAACCCGTAACCCTAATGCCTCTCCCTCTTCCCCTCACAAAAAACTCCACAACTTCATCTCCCCAACTATTCCACTATTCCTTCTTAATCTCTAAACCCCCCTCCCCTATCACCTGCACCACCTCAATCCACGACACCGCCAACCTCCAAAGCGACACACATTGCCAACAACCAGTCATTATCCCCAGTGTCGCAACCAAAACAAAACCGAAAACACGAAGTTTACAAACACATAACCCCAAGACCCTCTCACACTAAAAACCCCATCTCCAATACCTCCAACGCGCTCTCCACTTCGTCTCGTGGCCAAAATCAACAGCGATCACCGTGCTACTCACAACATCAACCGAACAGAAAAAATAAAAATAATTTAAGAGCGCGTGTACATCAATCCATCGATTCCTCCTATTCTTCAAAACTCCAAGTACCCCTACGGACTCATCCGCGCGGAAAGAAAAACTTGAGCCGCAACATGAAGAGTGAGAAAAAACAGAAAACAGAAAACAGAAAATAGAAAAGAGGATACCATTGTGGCAATGCTGAAGGCGATGAAGCTGGAGCAGCAAGGTAGATTGAATTGGGATCAAAGGTTAATGTAGATCGGAAGACAAGAGGAGCCAGCTGCGAGAGACGATCGAGCTCCAGCAAGAGGTTTGACGACTAGGGTTTGGGACACACGGAATTGTGCAAGCAGATACTGTTGCAGAACACCCGCAAGCGTTAACTTGATCGTCAACGAACGCGTTCGTTGGCGTGTTCGTTCGTCAACACGTTTGTTCAATCGTCCAAGAGAGTGGCGCAGAACTGACTTCGGCCAACTGAAAGACCAACTCTTGAATGAGAGGTCTTAAGGTATGTTCACACTTGGTTAGGGGTGATGTTCGCAATGTGAATCCAGTCCAGAAGTAGGTCTAAATTTGTTACTAAGATCCTCAGTAACAACACTCTTTAACACCAAGAGCAAACATATCTTTAGAATTTTTGAAGATAATAATGATTAGGAAATTTTCAACAATTAACCTTTGAATGACCAAGGTAGGTGGCCAAAAATGATTTGATTTTTGGACCAATAGGTGCATTCTTCATTTCTACAATGATTTAATAAGTCATCCATTGAACACTTTAGGCCAACACATTGTTATAGGGTTCATCTAGAAAGATGCTTGAGGACTAAAAGTATTTGATGAATGACTTTTAACTCTTAAAGTTCTTTTTGTTTTGAGGCCCAAAAGTGCTTCCAAATACTCATTCCCAAAACAAGGCTAAAATCTTTGTCTCTATATATTTTATAATGAATCGACCATAGGACCCTTTAGTTAACTTGTTCAAATACATCCTTTCCAAAATTTCAAGTGAATATCTCCACCAATTGCAAACTCAATGTGCCTTGACTTCAAAATATAGGCTATTCAAGCCCTTCCAAAAGATGAATTTTTGTCTTTTGGCATTTCCAGAAAAAATAAACATATGACATGCAATAACAATACAAAGTAATGCATCATAATGATTCGATAAATTGTAATTAATGTGTGAACCCAATGAAACATTAATAACCACACGATAACTATTGACAAACCGTAGGGTCTAAACTTTGTGATGTTGTGCGTTTTTGTCAATACTAGTGTGCCCATGTGTCGTTGCCACAACCAAAATAAACGTAAAAGCTATTTTTTAATTCATAAAATAAAATTCTATTGTCAGTAGGTCAAAATGCCACAAATCTGTGGACCTTTCTTTGTAGGAGGGAATCTTGATGCGATAGGAGGTCATGCAGTTCTAAAGATCTCATTTTAACAAATAAAAAATAAAAAATAAAAAAATAAACAACCTCATTTAAAGTATAGTATAGTATTGCAAAATGGATTGAGAGTACATGTAAAAAATTTAGCCAAAAATACTTTCATATTCATCTTTAAGAAAATTATTGTATAAGGTAGTACTAAATGAATGTAAAAACTAGACTTAAAAAACACCTTTAATGAGGCCTTTGCCTGTTTTGTCTTGTTTATTATGGTGAGATCTCTAGAATCATACAACCCTTGGTTGCGTTCTTAATACCAATGGAATGTGTTCTGCTAGGAAGGGTACACAGATTTTATTTTGTGGCATTCCAATTTGCGATAGAAAAGATATTGAATTTCAAAGTTTTTATAAATTTAAAAACTAAAATTTAATTTTATTATATTGTGGCAAAGGCACATGGTACACCAGTAACTTTTTTACAAAAAACTAAAAACTATTAATACAAATGGTGGATTGTTTTGGTCAATAATTGATATCCTTTATTTTTGTTTTAGTTCTAAAATTTTCAAAATTGAATTCATAAACTTGTTTTTCTATTTACATAGTAAAACTTCTTATAAATTTTACCTCAATATTTAGAATTGAATGATTCAAATGTTTTTGAATAGATATCAGTCTAAAAAAACCAATAAAACTAATCAATAAGATTTTGGAATATATTTTTTGCTACCTATTTTGACATTGAAATTAAAAAAATTCTAGCATTTTCAATATTTATTGGAAAAATGTGAAATAAAGCTTTACATGTAGATTTGGATAATTGGCATCCATCCAAGGAAAAATCATGGAAGAATTTCTAATTTTTGAAGTCAACAAAGCCTACCTAAGTTCTCAAAAATTCCAAAAGAGGCACTTTAGTCTTGTAGGGGTTAATCAAAATAATTTTTGTATTCATTTCAAAAAATTATAAAGTGGAAGGTTGTCTTGAATGAAAAAAAAAAAAAAAAAATTGATAACTTTGACATGAAATTGAAAATTGTTAATAAATTCTAATGGTGAGAATCTTCTAGTAAACAATTGGTGTCTAATTTTTTTTAGTATTTTAAAAATTTCAAAATTGAGTCTTAAAAATGACTTTATGTGTGCTTTCTACCTTCATTGCCTGCAAAATAGAACTCCTTATAACTTTCATCTTTAGTTGTTATTTGCAATTGAATGGTTCAAATGTTTGTGAATAGGTATCAATCTTTACAATCAAATAAAATTAATTTTTTTTTCTTAAATATATTTTCACCTGTCCATTTCGATATTGGAATAAAAAAAATCCTTTGAACTTTTGCAATATTTATTAAAATGATATGAAGCAAAGCTTTATCATGCATTCCAATGATTAGCATCCATCTTAAAAATTTCATACAAAAATTCCAAATTATAAGTCAACAAAGCGTGCATGAGTTCTGAAAAAACTCAAAGTGGACTCTTTGGTCCTTTAGGAGTTAGTGCTTAAAATGTAGGCTTAATAGTTTAATTTAATTTTTGTTTTTGTTTTTAACAATCATCTTAAATTTAGCAAAAAGAAACGTATACATTTACTATAGTTCAAATATTTAAAAAAGACACATGTACTTTGGGTCCTTGCATCAAAGGTCATATGTTTTTGTTATACTTTTGAGTGGCTCACATTGGAGTTTCTTTTTCTTATCAAGTTTGTTTTGCAAATAATTTTAAATGTTGGACCTACAAATACCATGAGATCCATTGGTTTGGATGATATGCAATTTAGCCCTATTCAAATTACAGTTTTCTATTTCATCAATCAAACCAATAATTTTAGTACCACAAAATCATAAATTCCCTCTGTTTCTAAAAAAGACCTATCAGTCTATTTTGTAAAATACAAAAGAAATAGAGAGCTTCTTCAAAACAGAGGGTGTACTAGTTATTGCATTGTTTATACTCTACACATTTGTCTTGTTGTATTAGAAGCTACCTATTAGGTTTAGACATAATATTATTAACCAATGCAAAAGGGCCTTTTTTTCCGAGAATGGCAACTTTCCAGCTCACCAATAACTTCTTGCAACTTCCCAATCAAACAGTGACTATGCAAATTAAACAAAATTCACTCACAAGAATCTAGGAAAAGATTATCCCAATTTCCAAGGGAGAATGGTTTAGGCTAGTTAATAATGTTATGAAAGACTAAGGTAGTATGCTCTTAAAGCAACCTTTTAACAACTGATTGCATTGGAGGGTAGCTAAACTCTTTGAAACAATTTTAAGTAAATTTTCATAGGAAGAAAAATGGAATTCACATCTAACCTAAGTTATTTCATATGTTTTGAACCTTTGTGGAATTAGTTACAAATTTTGAAGTTGAAATGCAATGGTCACTAAAAGCAACCACTTTCTGAAATGTACATTGAAGAAAGCAAAAAGTACCATTGTGTTAGTGGTCGCTTTTTGAGCAAGGTCACTTTTAAAGCACCGTACCTAATAGCAATGTGCTCCTAAAATGCACATTATCAGTACATTGAAGAAAGCAACATGTACCTCTATATCATTTTTGCTTTTAGAGTAGGGTGGCTTTTAGAGCAGACTACTTTATTATAAAATTTCATATGTGCTCATAGCCATTAACCCCTAAAGGACCATGAGTGCAAATTTTGAACAATGAATGAACGGAAGCACATCCTAAATTCATCGAGATGCATTTTTTCATTTATCAATTTTATTTGAAGATTTTTATATTAGTTCTTTAACATTTATACTGTTCAGATTATGAAGATTTTGCTTTGCAAATATTCTATAATTCAAAGGATATTGGGAGGTCTAGCTTCAAGAAGTAATCATTTCAATTCAAAAAATGACCCTTCAAAATGACTTGAATAAAAAAATCAAATAAAAATCTTCAAAAATTACTATAATTAGAACTCAATATTTTGAATTTATAGGAAAGAAGTTTTTTAAAAATCATAAAGAACTTTAGAAGGAATTTCTAATTTCTAGCTATAAATTTTATTGAAAAATATTAGTATGTAATTTTGTTGATTTATCCATATAGATGTAATCTATAAATAGCATTTTACAACTATTGTTTGAGAATCATCCTTCAAATATTCTTTGAAGTTGCATTTTATAATAGATCTTCACAATTTTGGAAATCTGAATATTCCTCCGGTCCATTAGGGATTAACCCTTAAATATCGAGGCGGACATTTTGTGGCCGATGAATGACAAGAGTTTCTCCTATGTAGGCCAAAAGAGCAACTATTCATCCTCAAAATTTTATTGTGAGAAGGGATGGTCTTCTATAATAGGTTGAATTCAAATGAGTATTTTTGCTATTTCTTAAGCCAATGATTTACACAGTAATGGAAGGGACGATTTTTAGGATCACCCTTTTATCCTTTAAGGTTAAAAAATCTTTTAAGGGTTAAAAGCATTCCAATCTCATAGCTCAACAAGCCTGTACTCACACATACTTGGAGACTCCATTAGTCAATTCCCCAAAGCAATTTCCTCTGCCAACAACATTGAATCTATACTAGTGCTATTCATATTTTAGCAAATATCATTCATCAAAATATTCCTACCTTAGTGTACTATAGTCAATACCTAAATTTTTGATTCTATGTCAGTGTACAAGTCATTAGAGTTTGCATACTTTAGCCTCATAACATTGTTAACCAATATTGGGGGGTCCTTTTTGCTACCACAGAAAATGGAAGCCCCAACATGACAACTTCCTAGCCAACCAATGACTCTCTGGCAACTTTCCACTCAACCAATGGCATTAGTATTACAACTTCTTAGCCAACCAATGGTTCTTTATAGATTATAATTAAATAACTAATGTCTCCCAAGCATATACGGGAGACATTATCCCTCTTCCAAGGAGGAATGGTTTAGGCTAGTTATCAAGCAAGACGCTAAACCCGTTCCACAAAGTAGGCCTTGCAAGATAAATCTATCCCTATGAAAAACACAAGAATTTTGTATTTATCACACATGATAAAATTTGCAAATTTTGAATTCATATTTGCAATCCTCTTCCACAAAGAAGGCCTTGCAAGGTAAATTTATACCTAGGAAAAACACAATTTTTGTATTTACCACACATGATAAAATTTGCAAATTTTGAATTCATATTTGCAATCAGAGGCCTCAAATTAGCTAGGAGAGGTGAAGGAGAGGTGAAGAACATAGAACTAGTATGGCACAAAATAGGGGGCTTTTTTTAACAAATACCTCGCAGAAACAAAATTCACCTTGCATTAACAATACTATCTCCCCAACTGTGATACAAAAAAAAATCATAAGAAAACCAACACTAACAGCAGCCCCATTGCAAGACGCTGAAATGACTCTTTAAACGTTTTGCACCATTGATCTTCTAAGATCAATGGTGCAAATCATTTGAAGTGTTACAACTAAATTACCTTGCATCTTCCTTTAACAACTAAGTTACCTCGCATCTTCCTTCAACGTGCCTGGCTAGGTATACAATGTCAGACATCCAACAATTTGACTTGCCTAAGTACAATAGAACCTCTCTTAGTGCATAATATGGGGATTATGGCTAGGTATACAATGTCAGACATCCAACAATTTGACTTGCCCAAGTACAATAGAACCTCTCTTAGTGCATAATCTGGGGTTTATGCAGTAGGCGAGGTTCTGTACTGAACATTGGCTAACGTGGCCTCTCACTATGGGGCCTCCAACTACTGTTCACAAATAAATGCTTCAAAGTACAACCTCTCTTACTCCATATTATGCACTAAGAGAGTATGCACTAAGAGAGGTTCTACTGTACTACAGTTGCTAGTTTGCCACGATAGGAGAGCATGTGAGAGCAAGCAGAAGAATGCAAGATCTTCATAAAAGTATCACGGTTGTCATACATTTAGATGACTGACAAAATCTGTACAATTGAATGTCAATGGGCATGTGTTCCCCCAAAGAAAACATTCTTCATACATCAAAACTACGCCTGCAAAAAGCTCGTCGCTGTGCTTTTCATGTCCCTAGGTCGGCCACTAGAGCTCCGTGCACTATATGCTACACTAGTAATCCTACACAGTTTGGGGTACACAAATGTAGGGAGGAAGATGTTTGAAGATGGTTTGACGAAAGACACAAAGCTCGAAATTGGTTCAATCGTCCTCATCGTCTTCGTCCATCATGTCATCAAAATCGTCGTCGCCATCGCCCATGGATTCATCAAGGGACTTCGGTGCAGGTGCACCAGTGGTGGCTTTTGACTTCTCTGCAGCTTTCGATTTTTTGGAAGCAGCTGTGGTGCGAGGAGCCGGTTCCTCGGTCTCGGGATCATCGTCATCATCTGCCTCTTGTTCAACAACCTCGACATGTGGTCACTAGTCAAGGATCCAGAATAAAACATAAAAATAAAAGACTCCAGAGGAATTGGAAAGAACTTCAAAGCAGCTATCACTGACAGTAATCAGAGGAAATGCATTAAAAATGCATTAAAACAAAAGGCTTCGAGAAAAGTAATATCAAAACCACCCTGCGCAATTCACAAGACCTAATGAAAAGGATATCGACATCTCGAGCAGTTCCGCCAGCCATGATGCTTTGAAGATCATTCTCCACTTGTTGCACCAAGTCAGGCTGTATCCAAGGAAGAAACAGACACACCGTCACAACACTGCAGATCACAAGTTAGGGTTTCATATCTCTCTTGAGAATTTTGAATGCGAGCTAAACTTCATAAGGTAGAGGTTTAACCTGATCCCGTCTCCTATACTGAACCCATTTACCAACTCATCGATTCACAAACTTGGTTGCTGATAAAAACATGGTGCTCTACAACCTCCCCCTTCAAAATTGCATAAGAAAATCATACACACTGATAAAAAAAAATGATCTCAAAAGATTTGGCTCTTGTACCTAAAGATCTCTCCACAACAGTACAGTACTGATCTTCCAAAAGTTACACTCACACATGTGTGAAATGCGTACAGTGCCGCGAATAGTGTCCTCTACCTTTTAGTGTTTCAATCTAAGAATTTCAACGTGCAGAGTTGAGAGTACAAGATACACGTCATAATGTTCTTAATGCAAAAACAATCGGGATTTACATTGAGATCAGGCTCTCGACGAAAACGTCGCCGCCGGGCATCGCGCATGGCAGGAGTCAAACCATGCTTATATTCCGGGCCTTCCGGAGGTGGCTCTCCTTCTTCCTGCACCATGATTATCTACAACCACCAACACTTCACATTTGGATGGACTTTTTTTCACAATTTGATCACACAAGAGAATAATTCAAATATATCCCAACACTAGAAGATAACCTCGCAAACTACAATAAAAGCAGTCGTATGTACAAGGCGCATTGAAAGCAGTTTGATGTTCCAAGTTCATGAAATCCCAGATCAATCAAGACAGGCATGATCATACATAGTCATACTCTCTCAGTTGGACCGTCACACGATTGTCAATTAGGGCAGAACCTGCCCAACGTCCGCTGTTTTTATGAGCACATTGTCATCGTAGGTCTTGTACGATTCCAAAACGCAAGGCAAATCCAGCAAAGATGCCGGAAACCGGTCCTGCCCGATTGTAAATGTTCCCGACCGCCCATCTGCACAGGAAATAGGCTCGTGCTCAGGATTAAGAACTAACCATACTCCCTTCAAAAGCATTTTGTATCTTATCCAATTAGCGCCTCAAAAGCTCTGTCTACACAGCAGGCATCACCAGAATATCTAAACAACAGGTTCCTAAAGCATCTCCCTCCACAAATATCCAAATTCGCTGAAACAACCTCCGTGCACCGTCGTAGCACTCAGAGAAACAAGTAACATTGCCCTTGCATAGGCCGTGACCATGATTCTCCGCGAAAAAGCATTAAGAAGAAGATCCACTGCACCGTCTGTTGCAGATGTAAGACCTTTCAAGACCAGAAGCAATTCGCATAAACAATTGAATAGACAATTCAATGTTTACGTGTCACCGACCTTGAAAGGCGATATCGAGGTTGTCACCGGCGCTTTGCGGATCTTCACTTAGAACTCGCTCTATACGCTCTGCAACCGATTGCGGCACACGGAGAATAAAATGCTCTTCCATTTCCAAATTTCCTCAAATTCACAAACCCAAAGTAAAAGGACCTCTCAATTCCTCACCCTCCCATGAATTACCAAGATTCAGCTACTCTCTCACTCTCTCAACTCTCATACTTTCGAGTATATATGCTACCGCAAGCTTCACACGAGAATACAAAACGACAATACATGCGGTGCAAGGAAAGAATCACATCAGAAACCCTAAACCCTAAATCAAGGCGACGTGGCAAGCAAGCCTTGAAGCCCAAACCCTAACATTATGGGTTAATACAATTTCTGGTTTCAGTCTACCGGTTTCAGTTGCATTGTGTTCTCTGTCTGCCTTCTGCGGGATACTTTTCAGCGGGTCGCACTTACTTGTGGAGAAGTTTGTTGTGGGTTTTCAAGATGATTATTCCCGTGCGCTGCTTCACCTGCGGCAAGGTATGCGCTTTTGAAATTTTGTCTTCACTATGGTTGCTCTTGTTTCTTTGAGAGAAGGAGGTCGCATCTCTTAGCAGTATCTTGGCGAACGCTTAAGTTTTTTTGCCGAGGTCTTGCTTTCTTCCACTCATTTCTAGAGAAGAAACGAGGAGGTAGTATGCCGAAAGCGAAAAATTCTTTGACGGGTTACTAAGAACTTCCGTATTAAAAAGATGCGATACTTCATCCTGTTTGGGAGCAACAATTTAGGAGTTGCAACTTTCGGCAAACCGGTCTTTACTCTCGTGCTCTATCTCATTATTGACGACCGTAGCGACCAGTGCTCCGTGTAATAAGCACGAGGTTTAGGGTTTAGGAAAAGAGGGGTTCGGTGGAGAGACTCTCCGTGGAGCATGCTTTTTTTGAGATCGCGCATGACATTGATTTGTGTCTGTTGGTGATTGCGCAGGTGATTGGCAACAAATGGGACACATATCTCGACCTTCTGCAGGCCGACTATTCTGAGGGGTAACAAACATGCAACATTTAATTGATTCTCTTCTCAGATTATGAAGCACGGCATTTTTTGTTATTTCTAATGACCTCTGTTTGAGTTTCTGCACATAGCCTAGTTTGTTGAAGTTAATCTTAGAAGCTTTGCTTTCCTTTCTTATGGCAGAGATGCCCTGGACGCCTTAGCACTGGTCCGGTACTGCTGCCGGCGCATGCTTATGACTCATGTGGATCTCATTGAGAAGCTTCTGAATTACAACAGTAAGCATCGTCTGTACCTCCTGTTGCTTTTTGCTTATGCGAAGTCATTATGATGACATATGTATGCAGCGTCTTTTGATGTAGCAAAGTGTGATAATGAAAGTAGAGAGTGAGTTTTGAACCGGGCGGGACTGTTCCCAAGGGTGGAATACGGAGGACGTGATATTAGAGAAGGTCATACTAGTATGGTGTGCATGTATTACTTCTACATTCCAGTTTTAGCTCGGGCTGACAATGTGAGACACCTGTGCAAATTGTTGATTTTGCGCCCTTCATGGTGGTTGTGCAGCTTTGGAGAGGAATGAGAATGCTAACAACTAACATATGCTGGAATCAGCTGTGCTAGCGGAGAATTGTCAATGATCCTTTCAGGCTTTGAGCTCTAAAAGCAGGCCTTCTTAGAGCTAAGAAACCGTAATGTGTCTGAGATTACGAACCTGTTTACAAGAACATATCTAAGTAGTGAACGGGGATATGTTGTACAGTTAAGAACCGTCTTGAAGAATCATCAGTCACTGGTGCGGCAGCACAACAATGCCAGACTTCTTCCAACATAGATATCGGAGTGCAAACACCCTGCACAGTAAATGTTTCCATAGAGAATTGGGCTTGTTTGTACATTGTGCACTGAAGTTTTGGTGACAAATCAGTGTCGCTGTTTGTGTATGAAGTTGTCTTGCAGTTTCGGGCTCCTCTCCTTGGCAGTTTATGTTCTTGTCACTGCAAACTATGCTCTGCATTTTGTGATGAAGGCAGGGACTGACTTTGAGAATTGAAAACTTGGAAACTTGGAAGTATTTTTAGAGTTCTCATTTTGAAGAATAAGTTTTCAAACCTTGCGATTGCTTTTGTTGTTGAATTGTCACTCAAATCTTCCCGAGTAGAATGAGTAGAATGCATTCGGGTACATCCAGTTGCGGCAAGAAATTGGATGATCCTCTCTTTGGGGACCTTATCTCCTAGAAATTTGTGATTGCTATGGTAATGTGACGCTAATACCGGTAATAGAGTTTCAGTAGTGTAAAACAGTTTTGAGTGACGATTAGACATTCCAAGCCCTTTGCCGGACTGTAGATTATTGTTTAAGGTGGACAAGACAGTCTCCGTCAAATTCCATGCTTCATGGCATTGGTAATAAATAAGAGTAATTTTAATCCAAACAAAATTTCTTGGAAAAATTAAGAGTTGTTTCTTCATTGTGACGGCATCATCTATATACCACACAAGCAAAACATTAAATATTTGAAGGATTTATACTTGGGGCCCAAAGAATCAATTGTCAATTTGTATAAGCAATTCCTTTGCTACAAACAATATGAATTAGAAAGGTATCAATAGTAGACAAAAAATATTGTTTATGAAGGATAAGCTCTACTTAGATGTTGATAGCATGCTTGGAAAATTTCCTAATGTATTTTTCATCTTTTTGTGATAGTAGCTACTTATTTTGGCTAATAAACTAATGACATGATTCTACTTTTGATTTTTCTAATATTGTAAAGGCTACTCTAACATTTATACTTATTTAAAATTTTTGCGTTGCAATAAAGATAGGCATAGTCGTTTTTGCTAAGCCCAATCTACATCACATGAATAGTAATAAAAAATTCATTATTCCTTCATTTGTTACCTTCTATACAAATCTGGTACTTGAAATCCTTGCTTCTTGACTTATGTATTACAGAGGATGATTGATTCCTAAAGGTTAGACTATCTTTTCACCAAAACCGCTCCAAAACTACCATTTCTAATAGAAGTACCAAAGTTTAGAAAAAAAACATTCTTAGACACATGTAACTGTAGTATCTTGTAGTAAGCTGGTCTAAAAGATGTAGAAAAAATTTCAAAATTTTCCACCGTGTAGATTGGCAAGATATTTGTGTTTGAATTGACACAACCCTTTGGGGGGCCCTACAAAATATCAAGCAACTGCACTTCAGCAGGTCACATTTGTATGAAGAAATATCCAAAATGGTAGATACCCTTTGGATTCATTTTTCAAAGCAAGTTGGCTATATGCTTAAGAAATTTCAGATTATTTGGAATTTTATAAAGATTATATATAAAAAAAAAGGTTGTAGACAGAAGTAGAGAATGAATCAAAACATGGAATTGTTAAGAATTTAATGATGGAATTGAAAAATGCCAATCTCAATGCTTGCAATGTTGTAACAAACAATCTACACCCTATGCTTTGATTTTTTTTGAAAAAGTATTGAAAATTGAAGGACTCCAAAGTTTATTTGGAGTAGGGAATCCATAATTGCCCGCAAATTAAAACACCTCATAATTTTCATCTTATAAATAAATAAAAAATGATTCAAAGCTCTAAACATTCAAAAATTTTAATACTATATATAGTATTCTAGTGTTCTAGGTAACCAAGGTAACCAAACTATAATACCAAGTTACCAACTACCAAATTTCAAATAATAAAATATCCCTCATTCAAAGGCTAACAAGCATCCAAAGGCATTAGTTTTTAGTATTTGGAATAGAGTGAAGGATTCCAAATTTTCCATATCCCCACTTTGGAAGAATGATAATTACTACTATTTTTTGTATGGTAACCCGTCTTCTTATTTGAATTCTCCTGATCAATCGAGTGCAAGTGATCCATCTTGTTCATTTGAGGCAGCTGATATTAACGACAGTAGTACGCTGATTTCTTGACTTCAATACTAACCATGCTAACCAGCCTCCCAAATATACTTGGACCCTTTGTAGATCTTTGTATTTTCCGAAGGCTACACCCTTGGCCCTAAAGTGGTAGGGGCTTTGCCAAGTTCAACTCCTGCCAAAGATACTTTTTAGACAAAAAAATAGAGAGTGAATGCCAACATTCTTTAACCCTAAACATTTGTCACAAAAATGGGGAATGAATGACAAAGAAACTTAAAGCAAAAAAAAAGGAAATGAATGACAAGGAAACTAAAGCAAAAAAGAAATGGGAAGGGAATAAAACTCCCCCACCAAAACAAAAATCCAAACCCATTTTAGGCATTTAGGAAAGTGGATAATTTAAATAGAAAATGTCACTAATTGCCTAAGTACATTAAAAAATGGGGGATATGAACCAATAAAATTTACACTCATTAGGCCCACTTCTGGGTAAAAATTGAAAAATTTGAGTCACCTCCTAGGAGCTAGGAAATTGTCCGTTTTCTATACAGAACTCTTCGGACTGTGGCACAGCCTTGAAAACACAATCCTAAAAAATTACCACAAACAAGAGCGAGAAACCTCTAGGGAAGCAACTTCACAGCAAGTTGGCGTCAAATAAAGATCAAAGGCAACAACTCCAAGGTGGAAATGGAGCAAAGTCAAACGACTGCAAGTCAGAGAGCATCTAAATTAGGACAAAAACCACAAAGCCCAAGATCAGATTCTTGACATTTCAAATTAACTCCCTCATTGTTTTGACATTGTTGCAATGTTAAGAAAACTGTCCAACTAAAGTAGTGTTGTTCTAATGTTGTTTTGTTATTATACAACATCGTTTCAAATATGGTATTACAACAACAAAGACTTTGGTGATTTTGGATTAAATAATTGTCTCAAATTAGGTTAAAATGGCATTATAATAATATTGAAAAAGTAATTGTTATATCAATGAATGTTAAGTTGTTGATCAATGATGCATTATTGTTGCAATGTATAGTAGGGTACCAATCAAAATGGTGTTTTTGAATTTGCAGTGAAAGAAATTTCAATGTTGCCAACTTTGACAGTCTTACAAGAGCTGAAAAATTGGTATTTTACCATATATTCTTGTTGCAACATCACCTTTATGTTAATAACATGTGGATTAAATTTTAAGGCCAAAACATTCACCCAAAAAAAGATATTCAAAATCTACCAATTGTTGCCAAATTTGACAGCCTTTCAAGGATTGAAAGAATTTTATTTTGCCATGAATTTTTTATGGAGACATCATCTTGATGATAATAATGTGTTTGCCAAATTTCAAAGTCAAAAGATTCACACACAAAACAATATTTGAAATCTACCAACATGTGTAGTTGTGAGAAAAATTTCACTACAGCCAACTTTGACACTATCCAAAGGGATGAAAAAAAACATTTTACTATGAATTGTTTTTTCATGAAATCATCTCTATGTTAATAATATGTGTGTTAAGTTTCAAGCTAAAAAAATTTACAAAAGAAAGATATTCTTATTCTACCAATATGTCTAGTTGTGACAATTGCTTTTTACATCCATGTGAAATTGTATCCATAAAATAACACTATCCCAAGGGCTGAAAAGATCATTCTCTCAACTACACATTTTGGGAGAATTAGAATATCTTTTTTTGTGTGCATTTTTTGAATTTGAAATTTGCAACACACGCTATTGATATAGAAATAATCCTACGCAAAAAATTCATGATAAAAAAGCAATTTTGCAGCCCTTGGATAGTGTCAAAGTTGGTAATAATGAAATTTTTGTCACAACTACACATGTTGGTAAATTTCAAATATCATTTTATTTGTGAGTCTTTTGACCTGAAATTTGGCACAAATATTACCAACATAGAGATGATCTCTCCAAAAAAAATTCATGGCAAATTCTTTCTTTCAATCCTTGGGAGGCTATCAAAGTTGGCAATAGTGAAATTTTTTTCACAACTACATATGTTGGTAGATTTTGAATATCTTTTCTCTAATGAATTTTTTGGCTGAGAAATTTAGCACACATTTTATTAACATAAAGACAATGTTGTGAACAGAAATTCATGGTAAAATATCATTTTTTTGCTCTCAAAAAGCTATCAAAGTTGGTATCATTGAAATTTCTTTCACTGCTACTTCAAAAACGCCATTTTGATGGGTACCCCACTGCACATTATGTCAAAAATACTTCAACTTCTCTTTTCATCAAGACTAATTCAATATCTAAATAGTAAATACATGATCATTGTTGCAATGCATATTGTGTCAACATAATTTCAATTTCTACTTCTATCAATACTGATTCAACTAAAATTTCCACTTGTTTACAAAAAGGTGGTCACTTTGTCCAAAATGCAGCACACTGTGCACTATTCTTAATATGTTTAAGAATTAGCACATTGATGCTGAATAATTAATTAAAGTTCCCAAAAGAGATTTGGCATTTTAAAGTTTGAATTTTAAGAATTTGATATCATATTCAATACAAATCAAAGTATTTGACTATTAGCTTCAAAAGTCACTTAGTTTGATGTGCTCAAGGTTGAGAAGACAAATTCTTTATACAAATGGGATGGTAGGAGGTAAAACAAACCATGTGGGATATGTAAATTAGGATTACTAGGAGCTAGACACTGATAGTTCAAAAAAAAACAAGAATTGTGTTCAAAGTAGAATTTCAGACTTCATTTGCATAGTAGAATTATTTTTTTCAAAATACTTTGAACTATGTTAATGTAGAAAATCAAGCTAGTTTTCATTTTTAGAAATCCATTATATATTTCAAGCCTCCAACCAAAAGTTATGGTCAAATTTCAATGAAGGATTGGAATGATGTCATTTTCTTTGACATTTTCAAACATCCCTTCTGAAATTTGTCCATAACTTTTGATTGAAGGCTTAAAATCTGAAATGGATTTCAAATTTAGCTTGATTTTCCGCATTAATGTAGTTCAAATTATTTAAAAAAAAATTATTCCACTATGCTTAAATGAGGTTTGAAATTCTACTTTGAACACAATTCCTATATTTTGACAATGAGCAATGAAGCTTTCATCTTCAAATTATCCTGTATCCTTTGAGGTTCATGATGGACAGTGGATTTTATTATAAAAACAACCTCTTCACCTTCCATTCTTACTAAATGTCATTGAAAAAATCCTTCATTTTGCCATCAAATTTTTTTTGATGGTAAATGGTCTTCACACTTTTAGACTAACATTGGACATTTTCTTTTTCTACAACAACTTGGTCATTTACTTTTTGTTGAATTTACCAAAATCTCTTTTTCATTTTTATTTTTTTTGGCATTCTTAAAAATAATTATTTTCTGCCAATCCTGACCTATGGATACGGTACTTTCAATATTTTTTATGCTTCTATTACTATCACTAGAAGAAAAATGTGTCCAATACAACCAGCTACTATGCAACTAGTGTCTTGTACAACTATCCTACAACTGTAATTTCTCTATTAGAACCAAATCTAACTTCATTGTTTTATGTTGTTGTTTTACAGTGTTGATACATTGTTTTTGTTGCAAAAAAGTCAGTCTATAGTTGCAAAAAACAACTAGAAAATAACTAGAAAAAGATTGCAATTGTAAAATGACCGAAGTTCTTTAGTCGTCGCTTTATAGTCGTACACTAGTTGTTTCTTAGTCATTTTCTACACTACTAGAAATTTAGCTTTTCAGTTGATTTGGTTGCATAGATTTGACTCACTTTTCTATTGATTTGGAGAGTGATTTGTTGATTTGGAAGAAATCAATAGAAAAGTGAACCAAATGAATGCCACCAAATCAACAAAAAAACTGAATTTTCTAAGTGTGAAAGTAGTCATTTCTTAGTTGCTTTTAAGTTTTATACTACTTGTTTCTTAGTTGTTTTCTAGTCGTTTCCTAGTCGTTTCCTAGTTGCTTCTAGAGT
The DNA here is from genome assembly GCA_963969595.1 of Neckera pumila. Classification (NCBI taxonomy): domain Eukaryota; kingdom Viridiplantae; phylum Streptophyta; class Bryopsida; order Hypnales; family Neckeraceae; genus Neckera; species Neckera pumila. The sequence continues at coordinate 22,657,724 of OZ018413.1, forward strand.
TCATTTCCATTTGACTTATATCAATTGTCCCATATCAATTGTAAAGACTACCATTAGACTTGGACATGTAAGACTTGTAAGTTGTTGTAGTCTTATACAATTAATTTTTTTGATTTAATTCTAAGATTTCTATGATTTCTAGATATCTACAGAGTAGCAATTTCTATAATTTGTAGATTTCTATAATTTGTAGACTTCTACAATCTATAGAAATCAAAAAATATTTAAATACAAGAGATTTTAAAGTCTATAAAATTATAAGGTTTCCTTATCGATGAAATTTAAAAAATACCAATATTTGAATTTTTGAAATCTAAAATTAAGATAGATCTAGAATTTAGAAATCTAGAAGAAGGGTAGATCTGAAATTCAAAAATCTAGAAGCATGATAGATTTGAAATTCAAAAATCTAAAAAAAAGGTAATTTGAGAATTTGGAAATCTACAAATCAAATGAAATTAATATTCTAAAATCTACAAGGCGCAAACAAGTCACTCATGAGATGGTGTCCATAGCAACTACAATTCTACCAAGAAGTCTCAAAATTATCACCAGTCGCAAACCAGGCACAAGTGTCTTATGCAACTGAAAACCATTTGCATAGTGTAGTTGCAAAAATCCTCATTTCCTTCTAGCGAATATACTTAAGTTTTTTTACTCTCTTCACTTGAACCCTTGTATAATCATATGGAATGGACCATGATAATTCTGCACATTTTAACACACTTCCCAACTCATCCTCATCAAGTTCACAACAATACTTCACAAGTATTAAATCCAAAACTAAAAAATGTATAAGGTGCACCTCATCATATCATGTAATTTCTAGCTCACTCAACTCCTAAAGCTCTTTGACTATGTTTCATCCAAGAAGACTTAAAATGGGTCGTTTTTATGGCAAAGTGAATCTAATCAAAGATCTAGTTATAGATTACTTCATTATATTGTAATAAAAAAATGGAAGGTTTTGACCATACAGATTGTGAAATTATAGTATTTGAAGTTGAAAAAATATTTTTTGGGTTTCATCCAAATTTCAAGCAACTCTAATTTGGGGAGGCATTTATTCAAGCTAATTTCATTGTTTTGCTTGAATTATTCTTGCTCGCATTTGTGATAAAGTTCACCACATGTCAAAAAAATTTATAATATTTCAAATTGGAGAATATGTACCAAAAAATTCCAATAAGGAACTAGATTCATGAAAAGTCTCATACAAAGCCCTTTTTTCAACAATTTATGTCTTGCACATATAAGAATTTTTTTAAAATTTGAATGGTGGAGTTCTAGAATTCAGCTAGCTCTAGAAGAGGGAAAAAACAAAATAAAAATCGCTCAAAATACCAAACTTTGGCAAGCTTGATCAATCTATCTCCAAGCTAAAATAAAGGACAGTTGGACATATTAGGCTTGGCATGGGAAGAGGCTAGATTAAGGTTAGCAGAGATTGATTCACCACAAATCATTGATATTGGATAACATTCTCTTTGCTTTTAAAGATAACATTTTATTTGCTCTTTTCCTCTTTTTTGAAGATGTTCTTTGCTTCATGATCTATAATTTTTGAATATTCAACATTAAATTTCAATGATTTCAAAACAAAGGTCAATGATCTCCCTGATGATCTTCCATGGCTTGTATAGTCACATACATTTTATTTTCTAAGATGAAAAGGGAAGATCTTTTTACAAATGAGCTGGTAGAAGGTAAAACAATCCATGTGGGATAAGTGAATTAGAATTACTAAGATCTCAACTGCTTAATGTAGTTAAGTGAAAAGTAAGAATTGTTTTCAAATTAGAATTTCAGGTCTCATTTTGGCATAGTAAAATAACTTTTTTTTTCTTAAATTTTATACAAAAAAGAGTTTGTGAATCAAGCTAACTTTTGTCTCCAAAAATTCGTTTGAGATTTTTAGTCTCCAATCAAAAGTTATGGATAAATTTTAGAGAGGGATTGGAAGGGACATTTTCATTAACATTTTCAAACATCCTCTCTGAACTTTGTCCATAATTTTCTTTTGGAGGCTCAAAATTACAAGAAGATTTTAGAAAATGAAATTTAGCTATATTTTTCAACTTTTATTAATTCAATTTTTTTTAAATAAGTTATCTTATTATGCCAAAAAGAGTTTAAAAATTCTACTTTGAACATAATTCCTATATTTTGAGAATGAATGGTCAAACTCTCATCTTCAAATTATCCCATACCCTTTGAAGATTCATGGCAAACAATAGATTTGATTATAAAAACAACCTCTCTATCCATCATTCTTACAAATGTCAAAGAAGCTATTGTTTCATTTTACCATAAAATTTTCTTTGTATTCAAATGTTGTAGTAGGAATAACGGCCTCATTTGGCCACAAAATCTAGTAAGCATCTACCTCCCTATCTTGTCCATTTTGACAAATTTATGAATTCAACAAAATGTCAGTGAAGTAACTTGCATTAACCTGGGCTAAAGCCTACCCAAGCTCTTTTGGCATAGTATTGTAGTTTTTGCTCTAGTATAAATATCCCTGTGTCTCTGCCTGTGTTGCCCCTTATTCATTGAAAATGATATTTTTTTCCATACTTTTTATAAACAAATTCAAGTAAGAAAATTTGATGGAGCGGCTAGGTGCTCCTTGTCTCCACATTCAAAAAAAATTCAATAAATATAGTGAATTTTTCTATTCATAGTGAGCTGCCCAAAACCACTATGTTGCAAAAAAATACAACTTTAGGATTTAATTTTATATCTTAAGTGCAACACTACTTTACTATGGGCTTCTATAGAATGAACGTAAAACTCATACATATAGAGGGGACTCACTATAGTGTCTTCCCCAAACCTTTTGGAATTGCTAGTGTTTTGAAAACTCCAAACACATGCAAATAATTAAAAAGTGGTTAAAGTCACATATAATTGAACTATAATTAACCCCTACAGGTTTTTGACTATGTTTTTACCCAAAATGCTCCAAAACTGCCATTTCTAGTACAAATACCAAATTTTAGAAAAAAACATTTTTGGACATACGTAATTGTAGGATCTTATAGTACACTAGTTCAAATGTTTTGATGACGATCTTGCACTACCAACTTTGACAAATAAGAGGCATAAATGTGTCCCCTCCCCTCTTATAAAGTTCTTAGGTCGTTGTGAGCGTTTATTTATCCACCCTTGGTAAAATAAGCGAGCACAATTGGGCTCTAGTTTTCGTGTGGATTCTTATGTGATCTACGGGTGCCTAGCACCAATCCATTGTGCCTTTCAAGCAATGGATCTTCTTTTGCTATGTTCCTAACATCCAAAATATACACGAAAATCAAAGATTTGAACTACTTGATGATTCCTACTCTAACTTCTCTAGCCAAAAGAGGTCACGGTGCTTTCAAACTCAACCTAGTTATAGTCTGAATTTATCTATCCTTAGTCATAGAGCATCTCATGCCATTTCTAAAAGCATAAAACTCGATCCTAGGCCCTTTTCCTAGCATAAGTTATGGATGGATGAAGTTTAACCCTTTCAGGGCTAATTAAATTTCATCCACGATTTAGGTGAAGTTCCCTAATTCAATTAGCTTTGAAATTTGAGCCTTGTTCTTAGAAAATCAAGACCTAACTAAATCCTAAGTTTTGACTTGGATGGATGATTTTAGGTCAACTTCATCCGTTCTTTGACCTAAATTTCATCCTTGAATAATGTTTAGGGTTTGTGGTATTTCTTAAAGTTCAAACCATTTTAGGGTTACCTTAAGGTTTTGTTTTGACTTCCTAATCCTAACTTCTTCCTTTGATTAGGTTAAGACACCCTAAATCTTTTTATCCTTATTCCTTGAGTTTTTAACTAAGCTTTGGTAATTTACTATTTTTAGGGTTTCCAGATTTGTTCCTTTTAGAAGCTAACCTAAGCTTCCCAGAATGTTCTCTTGTTATATATTTCACTTATTCCATCAAAAGTTATTGATGGATGAAGTTTGACAGCTAATTGGTGTTCAAAACTTCATCCGTTGATTACTCCTAACCCTAATTTGATAATTAAGTTTTGATTCCACTTTTGAGATCTAGGTTACTTCTAATTATTATTTCCTAATTACACTTCTCTTGTTTATCTTCTAATTACTTTTCATCCAAATTAGGTCCTAAACTTATCCCTCCATATCTCCCTCGTTTTAACTCCAAATCTTAAGTGTAAGATGGTTTTGGAAAGTCCTAATCCTAATCTACAAGTTTAGCCACCATATACTAGCAATGGTATTTCACCAACACTTGGAGCGGCTTTGCAATCTAGTACTTGACTCCCAAAGTAGTTTGGCCAAAATCATCCATCAATTTACTACTTTATACAATTGGCCTATGCCGGATGAATACTTCTGACATTCATATTAATAGTTTAGCGTACTATATAAAACTATAGAAGTATTCGGTAAATGTAGAGGTGAAGATATACGAATGTGGACTATATAATATTATACACCATCATTATTGGATGCACATTTTGGATTCTAGAGTGTTTTGGAATTGCTAATCATTACAAACTTTTCACATATTAAATATATATTTTTCTTGAATGAAAAGTGTTGTCTTTCTTGTTGATGGATGTTGAATTGACAAGGTTGTATAAGAAATTGTATGATCTATCATGTGAGCATGTAATAGAACAATGCAAATGGAGTACATTTTATGAAGCTTCTCATTGATATCTAAACCAAAAAAGTGCTTACATTTTTTTCTAATAAGTATTGAAAGAAAAAAATTTGTTTGCAAAAGGCAACTCAAACCATTACCTTTTGTTTCATCTGGTTTGAAGACAAATACATTGGATGGTTTCATCTTGTAGTACAATCAAGTACAACTAATTTATAAATTGCCAATTTGAAGCATTCAATTTTTGTTATACAATGTGTAGTATAATTATTATATTTTGGTAATCATAATTATCATTGCATCTTTTTACTCTCCCAATGAAGCATACCAAATTTTAGTTTCAAAAAAGGAAATTTTCATTTTTGGTGAATTTTGGAAGTGAATTTTTATGGTTTTTTATAAAAATTTATTAAAAACAATTGATGAGGAATTTTTTTAAAATTTGATTGTGGAGATATGTAGGAAACATCTCTATGCACATCTTTTCGTTTGCAAGCATCTCCCAAAAACTCTTACAAATCCTTCTATAGAGATTTCAATGTTGAGGTGACAATGTCTAAAGGTTGTAAAATTAGATAACTCTATATTATAATTAGATTTTTCTATTTTCCCCTCATATGATAACTAATCTTGTACAATTGAGCTTGATTATACAACTACTTTGAAAAAACCTATTTAAAATATAAAGACATCCAGTTCACAAAATTTGGTCATATAACGCCTTATATTGAGCCTTTACTGGGAGCTTATATTCTTTATATTTGTTGGAGTGCTTTTTAATATGAAAGATATGCATATGGGTGTTCTCTATATATCTATAAATCAAATTAAAAAAATCCATCACCAATTGTTTTAAATGAAATATTATGTAAAACCATAAAAATTGACATAAAAAATTCACCAAAAATGGAAATTTTCTTTTTTGAAATTGAAGTTTGGTATACTTCATAGGGATTGCGTATGAATTGGGTTTAAATTAAGTAAGAAGGAAAATTCTATTTCGTTCCTATATTTTGAAACAAAAACTGAAATGGCTCAAATGGGCAATCTATAAATGAGCTATATCTGACTGTACATTGGTAGGACAATATGAAATATTTGGAAGAAAAAATAAATAAAAGCTTCAATATTGATTGCAAAATATAAAAGCTTCCCTTGAAGCAAAAAATTATTTTATAGTTTATAACTAGCTATGGCAAATTATAAGACTTCAATTGCTGAAGGAATAATGAGGTATTTTAAATTATTACATTTTATACAAAAATAAATAAAAAAAACTAAATTTTTGTCTGCTCTTTTGATCAAATCTATTCCAAAAAAATAAATCGCGTGAATATTCACACGGCGACGGTACCGGACTCTTTTTTGCGAGATAGGTCGCCCTCCTGACCTTCTGTCCGACCCTTTGTCCGACCTCTTGATCTCTCTCCCGACTCTTTGTTTGACCTCCTGACACCTGTTCTATCTCTTGATCCCTGTTTGACCTCTTGACCCTTCATCCAATCGTCCACTGGACAGGCAGTCAATAGTAGTCCAAATGTCAATGGAATTTGGGGGTAGTGTCCACGGACGCTAGACATCCAAACTTCAGTCCGGACGTCTGGATGTCTTGTCAACCCTAGAAGAAGGTGACATTCTTTCTCTACTTTGAATTTGCAGTGTTTTCAATTGCATGTTTTGATTCAAGGCAGGCAAATTCATCAATTTTGGTGAAATTATTTGAAATTGACTCCTCAAACTCTGTTCTCCGTCTACAGTTGGAATTTGAGCTGGATTTGACGTTGAACTTGACTTGATCTTAAACTTCTCCTCTTTGTCTCTCCCTTGTTCCTACATCGCCAGGCGTTCTTGCAAATGTTCAAATTCCACCGTCAAGTTTAGCTCCTCCTTGATCAAGTAAATTTTGTATCTGCATATGAACATCTACTTAGTGGTTGTAATTTCAGCAACCTAGGGCCCATGTTGGGAGTTGTGTTTGAGGGTTGGTCAAGTGAGGTGGGTGCATTTTGATTGCATGTTTAGTTCCAGGTTGTGCTCCATCTATTGGGCGGTTGTGAGCCTTTAGGCCTTGGAGGAATTCAACCCAAAGTGATGTACATCCTTTTTGTGACTTTTCATGCATTGTTCTCTTCCTTGAATGTAATGTTTGTTTTTGTAATAATCAATGATCTTTATGTTGTATCATTCAAGTTGTCTTTTTTCTATTAGAAAACTGAATTGACACTTTTTTAATTTTGCAGATGTTGCTTTTGAATGGGTTTTTTGGAGCTTCAAATTGGCAAGGATTGCGGAGAAGGCTTGTTGCTTGGAAGGTGAGCATTTCCTTTTGTGTGCTAGGCTCATATCAGTCCAAGTCTGGCACGTTTCCTAGCCTATTCAGTAGACATTTGTTGGATTCTGGACGGATTGGTTCTTTAATATAGCAGTTTATGGGATTTAGGTTGTCTTGTTATACAATAAACTTATTGTTCAGTGCTAGTGATGAAACATCAATTTCAATGACATCTAATAGAGTCTTGATTTTGAATTGCAAGTGTCTTATTAGGTGCATCAATTTGATCTCCGATTGACTCTCGTTCTTGTCAGAGTGACAGTATACACTGAGGCAAATGGTCAAATCAAGGTGGACGTCGAGGTGGTGGACCAAATCAGGGTGGATGTTGAGATGAAGGGTCAAATTAGGAGGGACGTGGTTCAAAGTTCCAACATCATTTTTCAAAGGCATTTGATGTATTGATGTATCACTCTTTGCATATATTACGCCAAAAAAGCATATTGCTAGAGGGACCACTCAATAGTCCTCCATGCTTTGGAAGCGCTCCAAAAAATTTGCAGCAGATCTTGCAATTGCTTTGTCGATCACGGATTTTTCCCCCTTGCAGACAAAATGAGTTTTCTACACTTGCAACATTTTATGTCACTATCTCTTTACAGTATGCTTTTGTGCATCTGCTATACGTACATGCTTGGGGCCACATTGGTGACACCGTGTATTTAGTACGGAGTAGTATTTTGAATTTTGGTGGATGTTCTCTATGAGTAGAATCCATTCGGGTACATCCAATTGCGGCAAGAAATTGGACGACCCTCTCTTTGGGGACCTTATCTCCTAGAAATTTGTGATTGCTATGGTAATGTGATGCTAATACCGGTAATAGAGTTTCAGTAGTGTAAAACAGTTTTGAGTGACGATTAGACATTCCAAGCCCTTTGCCGGACTGTAGATTATTGTTTAAGGTGGACAAGACAGTCTCCGTCAAATTCCATGCTTCATGGCATTGGTAATAAATAAGAGTAATTTTAATCCAAACAAAATTTCTTGGAAAAATTAAGAGTTGTTTCTTCATTGTGACGGCATCATCTATATACCACACAAGCAAAACATTAAATATTTGAAGGATTTATACTTGGGGCCCAAAGAATCAATTGTCAATTTGTATAAGCAATTCCTTTGCTACAAACAATATGAATTAGAAAGGTATCAATAGTGGACAAAAAATATTGTTTATGAAGGATAAGCTCTACTTAGATGTTGATAGCATGCTTGGAAAATTTCCTAATGTATTTTTCATCTTTTTGTGATAGTAGCTACTTATTTTGGCTAATAAACTAATGACATGATTCTACTTTTGATTTTTCTAATATTGTAAAGGCTACTCTAACATTTATACTTATTTAAAATTTTTGCGTTGCAATAAAGATAGGCATAGTCATTTTTGCGAAGCCCAATCTATATCACATGAATAGTAATAAAAAAATTCATTATTTCTACCATCTATTAACTTCAATACAAATTTGGTGCCCAAAATGCTTGCTTTTTGACCTATGTATTACAGAAGATGATTAGTCCCTCAACCTCTAAAGGACCATTGTCCACTTAAAGGACAAAATGGATTACAGGTAGATTTCTATGACCTCATTTTTTGGAGAGTTTTTTTGAAATTTTCTCATAAGATAGAAAAATTGATTAGCTTTGTGAAAATATAAATTTATTTCAATTGGTGCCCAATAACAAGTTATATGACAAAAAAAACTTAGAATTAAACTCAATGAGCAACACAAATAAAACTACAAAAAATCAAACTAAAACTTTAAATTTTTTTGCCTGAAACGTTATATTTTGCCTACATGTAAAGATTTGATTCATTCTATTTGGACTAGTAATGAGAAAGTCAAGGACAATCTTGTTTTTTGGATAATCGATGCATCTTTTTGAGAAAAGAATTTATAGAATTCATTTCTAAATGCAACTCTAACAACTTTTCAAATATAAATTGTTCAAAAAGATTAAGTTTGCTTGCTAAAACAATTTCACCATTGGGATTATTTTATTTCAATCCCATCTTAGAGCTAGTAATGGTTTTGTTTTCTTTCAATCTCAAACCTCCTTCTACTTAACAATTTTTTAAAGAATGAAAATCAAGTTTTTTTTTTTTAATTCCAAAACTTTCAACTCAATTCATTTCTCCAACACCATTTTTATTTATTTGAAGTCTATAGTGTAAAAATTCCACAAGTGGCAAGTCATCTGAAATTGTAGGCCAACATTCAAAAAAATTTCAACTTTGAACGCTAATATCTTCTTAATCTATATTGTCAAACTTCATGAAAATTTTACCACATGGTCTCAAACAAGTAAAGTATAAAATTTTATAGTTAGATTCCGAAAAAATGTTTTTTTGGCTTTCTTGGATGAACACAACACAAATGGCAATTTTGAGTGGTTTTGGACAGAAAAATGGTCTTGGTTCTTTGTTGGGTTGAGAACCAAGGGTAGTCTAAATTTCCAAAATGGTGTTAAAAAGAAACTTAGAATAATAATTAAATGACAACCTTCAAACAAAAATTATAACATATGATCTATAGATCATATCTATACAGTTAGATCAATTGCTACACTAAACAATGTTTTTGAATAAAATTCAAAACAAAAATTACAAATTCCTTTGAGATTGCAGATTGTAGGTTGAATATTTGTAACTTTCACAAGACCATTTTTTTTTAATGTTCTAATTATGGTGATGTTTCAAGAATTTTATTTACTTATTTATTCAAGATGTTTGAAATGTAAAATATTTAAAAGAAAATAATTCGAAAATCTATATAATGTACAAATTTAAGAGAATTGACACTACAAACATTTAGACGACTGATAAACTCTAGATTCCATGTCTTAAAGATAATTATGTTTGCATTTATCTTTTGGTCAAAATATAAACATTTGATTCTTTAGTGATTAAAGCATTTTCAAATGATGAAAAAATACTTTAATTATTCTTGTTCTATTTATATAATAAAACACTTGTTAAAACCTTGAAGAAAGGCTGAACACCTTTGATTATTTTATGCCAAAAAGAAGGGCTTTGCAAAAATAAAAGTTACATATGAAGAAGTTTGAGTTGGACCTTATTTGAAAAGCCAACCAATACTACAACTTTTCATTTATATTTAGCACTTGAATAGAGTGCAAAATTGTACAAAAAGGATGAAATTGACCAAATTTGATCAATTGCTCATTTAAAGACCAGTAGACCAATAATATGCTTCCACTTTATTACCTCTAAGATAACTACACCTAAAATCACACAAATAAGCGCATTTTGCAATTCAGCATGGTTCTTATTAATATACTAAATTTTTTTTTTATAGGGTCTTGTTGGTAGTCAAAAGAAGATTCAAAATTCTCTTTAAATGCATTTTTTAGACACCACATGAATGAACTATGAATTTTCAAAGTATTCAAAATAGGAATTAAAGCAACCAACCATAGACTCTCATGAATAGTGAAAGTACATTTTAGGCAAAAATCTAGACTGCTTGATTTTAGAAAGGGGTTGAAATCAGATGTAGTTACCTTTTACCTACAAGGACACTCCAAGTGGGGGGCCAGTATCAATTTATGGATATGAAGTGAAGCACAGAAATCACCATTCGGTGCTTTTCTTTTTCAGCAACTGAAATTCTTGTGGCTCACGAACATCCAACAATGGAGGCACCGAATCCGGATGAACGTCGTGGGCTCCATCGTCACTTTCATCCATATCCCGTTCTCTCCGTCTCACTTCCGCCTCCGACATCTCTCCTCTCCGTCTCTCCCCTGTTCCTGCATCGGCATGGCGCAGGTTTGTACAGCTCTTCGTCTTCTGTGCATTTACAATTTCTTGTCTTAGTTCAACTGCAGCTTCCTCTCATCTGTGTGCGCTTCGTTTGAGACTCTCCGTGTTCAATTTGAGGCAATTTCGAGGAGTTTTGAGGCCGTATTAGTACGATTTCCGTGCTGTGGTGCTCCTTTCTGTTGGACATTGCGTAGAATCATTTTCGTTTCTGGTGGAGACTATTAAAATTGATTCAATAATCTTTGTGCTCCACTCCGGTGAGTCTCTGAATTTTCTTCCAAATACTGGCTTTGCATATTGGGATGCTCATATTGTGACCGCGATAATGCTGTGATTTCTGGATTTTGTTCTGAATTCAATGCTGAAATAATCTTGCTCTGAAATAAGTTTGTCTGGAAATGAAATTGTGATTCATGAAGCTGTGGAACAGTATTATGTTCATATTTGCGGTATTGTTTCGCGCTATGGCTGCATTTTATGTGAGTTAGGTTTAAACTTTCGTCTGTTCTAAAATTTTTAATCATTTGAGCTTTACGACTGCGGAATGGATTGTCTGAGTACGCAAGACGTGTTATCAGTTTGAATTGGAGTGTGGGTGAATAGTAGAGGGAATATTGCTTGAGACTGCTAAATTGCTGCAATTCTCTTCGTGCCCGGTGGGTCTCGAATGTTCTTCCAAATAAATGTCTGTATATTGAATTGTGTGAATACGGTGACCAAGATAATGCCGCTAATACTGGATTTCGGTTCCCAAATTTAATGCTGAGCTTTCGGATTCTTATCATTTTTGGAATCGTGGTGTCAGAAATGAATAATCTTGATGTCGAAATTTTACAAGGAGACTGGGAGGCATGAGGTGGTTAATATGGAATCAGCAACTAGCTATCTGTCTCTCTGCAGAGGCACACAATATGATATGGTGATCTTCGAGGGTCCAAGGACATTCTGTGATCAATTGCGGAATCAATCAATTTGCGTCTCAATTTCGACAGTTTAACTCGAGAAGCATGAGAACACAATTAGGGCAGAGGTGGTCTTTCAGTGGTGATCCGTAAAATTAGCAATTCGCATATAAAATCTTGGCGGGGTTGCAACTTAGAGGGACATAGATTTTCCGTTTTGCTAAATTCGTGAGAGGCACTTTTGAAGGATCGAGACTTTAATTTCTGCATAGATTGGATTGATTGCTCATAAAATGTATGTGGGTGTTGGTGATGCGTTTTGTTTGCAGTGGAGTTGCATCATGAGCGCAGGAGCAGTACCGGTCGCACATGTGGCCGGTCCATTCCGTTTCGTGGACTCTTCAGCACCATATCCGTCTGGGCAGCTGCTTCATAGAACCAACTGCCCTAATGCCTCAGGCTGTCTGGCAACACAAGCATCCAGATTGCAATCCGGGTGTTCGAGCAGTCTTCATAGAGGGGCGAAACGCACAGGCGTAGGATGGCTAAGCAAACAGAGACTCGGTTCCAATGCCCTCGCAGAGAGCTCGAACAGTATAGCGCGGGTTGGAGGCAGGGTAGCAAGTGCGAGGGCCGTCATGATGCCAGTAAGACAGAGGGAGACATCTTCGGGGGACCCTGGAAATGGTGCAAGCTTGCGGACTATTGAGGGAGTTTCTTCTCTCGGGACCTCGGGGACAGATCTGGTCAATGCGAGAGACAATAGGACCTTCACTCGAACTGTGGCAACCGATACAGATGCAGCAGAAGCTCGCGCCGGTCTTCGAGCAACGGGTGCGGTTGAGTACGATCCGATCGTTCTATCGCGCCGCTACTCCAGCCGACCATTGAAGGTAGAATTCTGGAAGTGCCACTGAAGTGTAAACGCTTCGCTGCATTACGCAGGTCAAACATCTGGTTTTCTCACTTCAAATATTCTCTTCGCGAGCGTCTAGTCTGCCTGAAAGTGCGCGCAAGAATATGAGAATTTGTAGAAAGAATGTGTTGCTTACGAAAGCGTATGAAAGTGTCAAACTTGTGGCTCTCCACAGGAGATGGTTCTCTCTATTGTAATATGGGCTCGTGAAATATACTGACCTGACAGTAGGTGGTGGGAAGGGCGTTACAAATTGGAACAGGTTTGGGAGCATTCGCTTTGACAGTGCTGCTGGATAAGCAAAGAGGTCTTACTGCAGTAAACATGCGAAAGCGGGCCATTGAGTTCCGAGAAAGGCTGACGAAGCTTGGCCCTACATTTGTGAAGGTTGGGCAAGGCCTTTCCACAAGACCGGATCTTTGCCCCGCAGAATTCCTGGAAGAGCTTTCAGATCTTCAGGTACGCGGCCTCACGTCCTGATGCACCAGACTTCACAAAACATTATGTCTGGGATTTTTCTCATTGCTGAGCATATTCTCAGTTCTCTATTCCATGGATTTTGGCGTCCAATTATTCCCTAGGCGCCGTTTGAGAGCGCAGACTTAGGGTTATCTGTCAACAAGCAGAATTAACATATTCAACCAAGTATTGAATTTTGATAGAGTATAATATCTGGATTTTACAATCATGTTTGATTTCTGCTTCATATCATCTGCAGCTACTTGCAATGGAATGCAGCAGAAACGCACTTTTGCTTTAATTGCTTTAACTGAGCACAATATTGTTTCTTAAGATATTAGAACATGGCGTACTTATTGCAAAGCAGCTTGTCATTCTCAGGAAGTAATTAGAATGCTACAGCGCAATTCCACAGTTGACTTGTTCGAACCAACTCGAAGACTAGAGTTGGATAAGATCGAAGGTTGTGCCTCTTTTGCATTATTTAATATTTGTCCCGCTTTTTTCTCAGGATGCATTGCCGACATTCTCAACTAAGTTGGCATTCGAATGCATTGAAAGGGAGTTAGGGATGCCACTTGAGTCCGTCTACTCCAGCATAACTGCAGAACCAATTGCCGCAGCGAGTTTGGGACAAGTTTACAAAGCCGTTCTTTGCAACTCTGGTGAAACCGTTGCCGTGAAGGTTCAGAGACCTGGCATTGAAGAACAAGTAGGTCTCGATTTCTATCTGGTCAGAAGTCTGACTGCTCTTGTTGATCGGTACGTTAGCATCATTACAAGCAACGTGACGGATTTGGTTGACGAATTCGCCCGGAGGGTATATCAAGAGCTTAATTATGTGCAGGTACGCTCTTGCGACATGCTTCTCTGATATTTTAGTTTCACTTGTGCATACGAAAATTTTACATTCAAGAGGTTATCATCCATCCTTCCAAACATAATGATGTAAATTGGTTTGTTCATAAAAACAGGAAGCCCGTAACGCGAAAAGGTTCAAGGCACTTTATGGCGATCGAAATGACGTTTTGATACCCGGAATGTTCTGGGACTACACTAGTGTAAAGGTTCTGACAATGGAATGGATAGAAGGAACCAAATTAAGCGAGCAGGCAAGGATTGAGCAACAGGGTTTAGATATTCTCAAGCTAGTGGATACCGGAATTCAGTGCAGTCTTCGGCAATTACTTGAACATGGTTATTTCCACGCCGACCCCCACCCTGGCAACCTTCTTGCCACTCCTGATGGACGCCTAGCGTTCCTCGACTTTGGCATGATGAGTGAGACTCCAGCAAGTGCTAGATTTGCCATAATAGGTCATGTTGTGCACCTTGTCAATCGCGATTATGATGCCATGGCTAGAGATTATTACGAACTGAAATTCTTGACACGAGACGTTGACGTTTCTCCCATTGTGCCCGCTCTCCGATCATTCTTCGATGACGTATTAACTGCTACCGTTAGCGAACTGAATTTCAAGACTATCGTCGATGGATTGGGCTCTGTTCTTTATCAATACCCATTTAATGGTATGTTTTATCGTTCTCGCTCTTGCTCTTTTTCGTTGACAGGATTGAACTACCATCTCCGCTATTTATGAAGCCGGTTACAGCTCGCGAAATGTAACGGGCTTCATAAATAGTGGAGATGATAATTCAATTCTTAGCCTGTGGGTGATTGGTGTTTGCTTGCAAATCTCAGAAATTATGCAAATTTGTCGATTGTTGGTAGTCAAATACTATATGTTCTCTGGTAGTACCAAAGGGTGGGTCTAGATTCCTATTACGTTGCTGGCAGGAATGGCAACTTACATTGTTGTGGGACTGATTCTTGAGATAATCTCATGATCAGGAGGAGCTTTGAGTAGAGTGTGGAAGTTCAAATCCGTTATTTCTGTGATTACTAACGAGTCTGTTGTTTCCCAGTGCCTGCTTATTACGCCCTTATCTTAAGATCTTTGACGGTATTGGAGGGACTTGCGCTCTACACCGACCCAAATTTCAAAGTTCTTGCAGCCTCGTATCCATATTTTGCCAAGCGACTGCTCACTGACCAGAATCCTTATCTGCGAAACGCCCTTATCGAACTTCTTTTCCAGGATGGAATTTTCAGGTTGTCATTGACTTCAAGAACATTAAAATTTATCCACGAATGCTCTCCTGAATAATTTTGTTTCTGTTACAAGTCAATGGTGGTTGCGGAGAGAGTGGCAATCTCTGGTTTGTGTGCTATTAAACTCGATATGTGTACGTTATTTAAATGAGAGATTAGATGCTGTTCATTATGTGCGAGATGATCACGACCTAGAGGATGTATTTATGTTGTTAATAATATTTTTATACTTTCTTTTCAATTGGCATTACCATCCTAGGACCCATATCTGAATTGGGCTTCGAATAGGAATTGCTATACTTCTTATGGTCTTATTTTCCAATGACAACGATTTTCCATTTCGAGAAGTATCATGGACGATTGATAGAGTATTGAGCAGGGACACATTTTGTGCAGATGGAACCGCTTGGAAAATCTGTTAACGGAAGGTCGTAGGGACTCTGATTTCCAGGCAAACGAGGTTGTGCAACCCATAGTGGAGCTATTGTTGTCCCAAGAGGGAGACGAGTTACAGATGCTCATAGAACGCGAGGTTGTACGTGTTACGGAAGCTTTGATAATAGGAACTGCAATGCAAACCTTGAGGCAAGTTCCTTCCCCTCTGCGTATATTCCTTCCACCAATTCAAGTCAGTCTTCGGGACCAAGCCTCCATGCTCGCCTTGCGTGAACAAGTGCTTAGGATTTACGGTCTGCTTCAGAGCTCGAGAGGGTTCGACCCTTCAATGCTTCAACCCCTTATCGAGGTACGCCTATTCATTAGCTCTTTATTCCATGTGTCAAACCCCTTCACTTGTCAACATCCGTACTTTGATTTGTGCAGCTCATATGAGCAACTAATCTTGGATTAAGGTAGAGGATAATATTGGCGTCACTTTAAGCGTTTGAACATATGGAACAGTGCGTTTTCTCGGAAATGTATTGAGCTCTGGCGAGATGTTTGGGTGCAGAGCCATAACCATATGAATTTCGTATGGAATTTCAAAGTAGGAGATTGTGGACCACTGTAGGTGACTGTAGATAATCCAATTTCAAGTCAAAGGTCTGGCCGTAGCCATTTTAGTCATGTCATGCTTACACGCCTGTTAATAAGTCCAACCAAGTATATGAATGGATGAATTGCTGCTGGTTACAGAGGTCATTATGGAAGACGCGACCTGCTCCTTAACCGGTTTAGTACCTTCTACGTTGAAATTCGTGTTGTTCCCGTGAAGATTCCAGTGTTTTCTGGGTACAGGATATGCCGGTGATGTTTCACATGTCCTGATATCCTCGTGACATTTCTTTCCGGTGCTTATGTCTACAGGTACTAATGAAGCCGAAAGCTCGAGCATTTGGAGGCCGAGTTGCAGGGAGTGTTGCACGTCGTTTGGCTGCTCGCTCATTACAACAGTTATTACGGCCAGCACCACCGTCTCGTACTACAAAGTTGGCGTCATAGTACTTCTGGGATCAATCGTAGGTACTTCAGAGTCCAGAGATATAAACAATTAGCAACCCTTTCGTTTGTAATATACGTGAAGATCTCATCAACAATTTGTGTAGTCGAAGGTAGAGGTTGCAGGACGATTGTTAATTTATTATACCAAAAAAAGCATTCTTTCATTCTTTGTGTGGATATTGTCACATCAACTGGTATCCTACTTCGGAATAAATTAAAGAGGACAGATTACTTTAGTTGCTGTTGATACCGTCTCCGTGGCAATTGGTGAACAGGTGGTTATGGTGAAGACCTTACAACGGCTATTGAATTTACGTTTGATGGAATTTGTGACCCAGACCTCATTGAGTCATTGATATTAAGGTAACTCCACCTAAAATCTCACGCTTCCTAAAATTGCACACTACAAATTCTTGCTAAAATGCACTCCCATTATTCCTAAGAATCTATAATTGCTTTTAGAAACACCTATTTTCAGCACTTTGAAAATTTGTAGTTTTTTCATATGGTGTCCATAAAATGCATTCTAAGAGAATCTAGAATCCTCTTTTCACTACCAACAGGACCCCACAAAAAGTTTTTCAATATAATAATGGGAATCATGCTGAATTGCTTAATTGTGTGGTTTAAGGTGTAGTTACCTTCATTGAGAAAAGTATTCAATATAGTATGAGTGTGAATGGCGTTTTTGCATTCTTAAGGAAAGAAACTTCATTAGTGCCAACTTTGATACCCTCTTGAGGGCTAACAAATTGTTTTATTATTATGAAATTTTTGGTACGAGATAATTTCATTATTAATAATATGTGCCAAATTTCAAGGTCATAAGATTCACCAAAAACAAAAATATTCTAATTCTACCAATTTGTGTAGTTGTGAGAATGATTTTATACATTCATGTGAAACTTTATCCATGAAATGACACTATCCCAAGGGTTGAAAAAATCATTCTCACAACTACTTATATTGGTAGAATTAGAACATCTTTTTATGTGTGAATCTTTTGATCTTGAAATTTGGCACATATATTATTAATATGAAGATGATCTCATGCCAAAAAATTTATGATAAAAAAACAATTTTTCAGCCCTTGAGAAGGTGTCAAAATTGGCAGTAGTGAAATTTGAATACAAAAATGCCATCTTCACTCGTATCCTATTGTACACATGAATGTCCTCTCTTGTCAAACCAAAGGGAACATATATACTCCGTCCTAAAATGATTGTCTACAATTTTGTTAAGATTTTTAATGCCAATTTCACTTATCATATTGTGAAAAACATAATTAAGAAAGGTCCCAAATTTTATATCACTAAAATCAATGACAGAAATTGCATGTATTCATTGCAACTTGGCTAAATAAAATTAGCCACAAAAAAGTCTCTATATGACCTACTCAAAACAATGAAGACTTTAAATGACTCTAAATTTTGAGTCATTTGGAACCAACCAAGACTCTACATAAGTATACCAAAAAAATAAAAATTAAGGGAGAATCCCTTGGCATTAAGAAATGGCTTCTTGAATGTGAAGAGCCTTCTATGGCACAAAAAATGACATACCAAAAAAAAGTGACTGCACAAAATACCTAAACTATTTAATTTTACACTTTTCTAGCTGATCTATTTTTTAGCCAAAAATTTTGCTCTTGGGCTCCAAATCAGACTCAAAATTTAAAGGCAAGGTACACTATAAGAAACCCGTGTTTTTTTTATCCTTGGATTCTGCATGCTGATGTCATGTGTGGTGTTTTGAAATGTCTACGTGGACTTTAGATTTTGTGTTGCTTAAGACTCGCAAATGACATCAGATTTAATGTAGGACATCAATATGCTGGGGATCGGATGTTCAAAAAAACATGGGTCAATGGGGTCCTTAAAGGCCGCCATGTGGCTGCCACCTAAGTGCCACATGGACACAAGCAGCCACGTAGGAATTTTTCATCCATTTTCGTCCATGACGTACCACGCGACATGGCGGCAGGAAAAGTGACGTGGCATCTAGCAAGGATGATGTGGCATGCCACGTCAGCATTTTTTTCATTGTCTAAGAATTTTCTTGCTATCTTTGAAGACGTCAACTTAGACATCTGTATGTTTTTTGAGACATCAACTCAAACGTCTAAACGTTTTCATAGACAAATTTTGAAACAACACCTTAGATGTCCAGATTTCTTGTGACATCAATGTAAACATCTACTTTTCATCATGAATACCTCTGGCAATGTTTGATATGATTTAGGAAAACAAAATGATGTCACGTTAGACGTTTATGTCATAGAATGCATTATTCGACATAATGTTAATATAAATAGTCTCACATGTCTCATATGACGTCCACATGCATATCATATAATCATAATGTCCAATATAACATGTCATACACAGTACATCATATATTGCACATCATACATAATATACCATACAGTATACATTATACATGATATACCATATACAATACGCCATACAAAATACATCATAATTGACAATTATACCACATAGCTTCAAAAACCACTTGATGTTTGTTTATGGAGAAGAAAAGACGGGCTCTTTATACAAGTGGAGTGGTAGAGGGAAGACAAACTATATGGAACATTGAAAACATTGGATTTAAATTTTTGTGGAGCAGACATCTAAAAATCTACAAAAACATCCAAGAAAACATCTCAACATTTTATTAAATGTCTCTAGTAACATCTCTACGTCTATTTAGACATTTCCAATACAAGTGTAGAAAACCCAAAAATGGGCTCTTTATACAAGTGGAGTAGTAGAGGGGGAAGACAAACTATATGGGACATTGAAAACGCTGGATTTTAAATTTTTGTGGAGCAGCACACAGACGTCTAGCAGGATGTTTTTTGCATGTCTCAAAGGTTACTCTAATGACATCTCCATAGACATTATATCAATTGTGATTCTATTTCCTAAAACATCTAGAAATCTACAAAAACATCCAAAAAAACATCTCAATGTTTTATAAGATGCCTCTAGTGACATCTCTACGTCTACTTAGACATCTCCAATATAAGTGTAGAAAACGCAAAGAGACAGCCCCGCTATGCTGACGTGGCATGCCACATCAGCATAATTTTATGTCACATCAACTAATTTATACGTGGCATGCCACGTCATATGCCACGTCATCTTATTTTCCTCCAAAGTTGCCCAATGGCTGCCCGATTTCTTTCTTTTTAATCTCGGTCAGACTTTTCCTAAGAAAAAAATAATTTCCATAGGTTTATCCTCTGTGAAATTTTTCCCTTAAAGTTGACGTGGCAATCAATATTTTTGCGGACAGCTTGCCGGACATCAATGGGTCCTTAAAAATGTCATAAAAAATCCCGATGTCAATGGTAACACCAACTTGTTTTTTCATTCAAATTTGCCGCAATCATCTGGAACATCCTTAGAAATCTTCTGAAATTGCAGTCCTTTTCTTTAACATCTTGATGTCTTCGTGGACATAGTATGTTCGGCTTTGGACATTGCATGTTTTTGCTCCGATATAAAAAAAAAACAGGTTTCTTATAGTGGTACTTGATCATGACTATTATACACTTTGGATAATGTTTTTGGAATTGAAAAAAAATATATTGTTATCCTTAAACAACCCTGATTTTTGTCACACTTACCAACTTTGTTTTTTTAGAGGAGATGGCCTTGTAGTAGACTTTTAGCAACTGTTCAAAGGATTTCTAAAAACAATTCATTATATATTTTGTAAGAGTCTACAAAGTGTGCTTCTTTCTAGTTTCTACTTGCATTTTGAAACATGTAAAAAATGATTTTGGTGGTTTTTTGTGAATGACTAGCACCATAAAATTGCTACAAATGGCCAATTTTAATTTTTTATTCAGTTTTTTATCTATTTCTTACTAATTATAACATCAAAGTATTTATTTTCTCAAGATTTGGCATTTTTCTAGTTCTCCTACTTAGAGAATTTTTTATGGTTTTCCTTCAGTGGTTACCTTCATCCTATAGGTATACACATTGTTCATATTTTAAAAAAAATTAAAATCATTTTTATAATTTTAAAATACTCCAAAAAAAAAAGCATGAATATTGTAAAATGCAAAAATGAGCATGTGTTTGTGCAATCATCCAAAAATTAAACATAAATCCCTTGGCACCAAGAGATGGCTTCATAGATCCAAAGAGCCTTCTATAGCATGAAGACTGAAGAGTCTATCTAATGACATATAAAAAAAATTAAGGGGGAGCTATTTAGTACCAAAGAAGGGCTTCTCGATATTGAGGATCCTTTATTGGGCTTTGAAGAGTCTTCCATTAATTCAAAGGGACTTTTACAAAGAACCAAAGCTCTTCAAATGACTCTTTCAAAGAGAAAAATGAAAGAGAGTCCTTTGGCACTGTGCATGAGGTAATTTAATTTTGCTTGTATTGTAACCACACAAGTAAGATTAATACTCTCAGAGTCTCAGTCCAGTGAATTGCTTGAACTTGCTCTAGTGATGCTTGCTTCTCAGTTCCAGAATGATACCTCTAAAATGGAGTTAATTTTAGTCTTGAATTGTTTTGAAAGGCTGCTATCAAATGAAAAGTGTGCTTTCTAAATTTGACTAAAATCGTCCCTTTATTGTCATTTTTATTGGATAACTCTTGAGGTTTTGTATCTTACTTCACCAATTTGATATCGTCTGCATTGTAATAAAAGTATATTGTCATGTTGTGAGCTCTCATGAGCGAGGCATGAAAAAAAAATTTATCTCTATTATTATCTAGCCTTCTAAGCAAATTCAATTGCGCGAGTATTCTTGTTTAAGGTCCATTCTAAGGATCAATGGCACACTCAATTTCTTTGTAACTTATCTTAGTTGGAATTCTAAGATAATGAATGTAGTTTATTTTAGTTTCTCTTTTAATGGGGGGGATTCAATGTAGATTGTGCAATGGCTTTAGTTTCTTTAAGCTTAAGCCTTTAAAGGCCCTTGAGGTCCTTCTATACTATCCGTATTTAGCCTTATAACTCTTCAATTGTGGTTTATAATATGAATTGTTGTACATTGTTATTTATGTATAATCATGATCATTAATTTACTTCATATCTAGTCATTGTTTTTTTGATCAAATACCTGATTTCATAATACACTACACAGCT
Organism: Neckera pumila; assembly: GCA_963969595.1. Lineage (NCBI taxonomy): Eukaryota > Viridiplantae > Streptophyta > Bryopsida > Hypnales > Neckeraceae > Neckera > Neckera pumila. The sequence goes on from OZ018413.1 coordinate 22,679,429, forward strand.
GCAAAGGGCTTTCAAGCCTTTCAAGGGCTAACTAGACAAACAAAGCCTTATACCATGTCTAATTTCTGCTCCAAAATTTTATTTTATTTTATAATCTTAAAATTGAATATTTCATCATAATAACAAGTCCAACATTTATTACTATGAAGTTGAAAAAAAATTCAAATTTTTAAAATAGGGATTATTTTCATCCATGATAATGCTTTTCATTGCTTATTACATTTATGGTCAATAAATTGGAGAACTTTTATCATGCACAATGTGCACTAAAAATGTAATCCTAGCTCCAAAGCCATTGGAGTATTTGTAGCGTGAAAACTCCTCCTTTAGAACTTGAAAGTGCCTCAAATCAAATGAGGGTCTTTAAGAAAGAAGAATGGATTAGTATTAATTTGATAGTAGATTGTTGGCGGATTTAACCCCAAAATGACCCTGGAATTTCTTGAGCTTTTAGGAATGTGCTCTAAATTGAACAAAAAGCCAAATTTTTATAAGTTGTATCAACTCTTTCTGAATTATAATCGTATAAAATTAAAACTAGACATATTAGATAACACATTAGAAAAGAAAACACAACAATATATTTTACAGATTGAAAGATTATAATGTTTGATCATGAAGGTGTTAAAACTATGAAAGTGATTTGAAGTCATTTAATCCTCTTTTCACATGTCAAATCTAAGAAATTGGATACCAAAAAATACGAGGTTAACCCCTAAAGGGCCAAGTGTCCATTCAACAGACAAGTGGGGTTTTGGGCAGGTACCTACGGGATAAATTTTTGTCATGATTTTCTAAAACTTTTTTGGAGATAGAAAAATTGGTAAGCTTTGTAGGAATATAATTTTTTTTTCAATCAGTGCCCGGGAACAAAAGCTATGCCCAAATAAGCTCAAAACAGGGGAGAAGGGGCAACAAAAAATTTTTGCAAAAAAATTAATTTTTTTTAAAATTTTGCAAAAAAATTAATTTTTTTAAATTTTTTTTTTTTCCGTATAGACATTATTTTTGTCTATTTGAGAAGCTTTTATTCATTTCATTTGGATTTTCTATGAGAAAGTTATAGACAATCTTGCTTTTTGGGCGATTAGAGCATCTTATTGAAAAAAATAACTTGTAGGATTCATTTTGGAATGCAAGTTTTGGAATTTTTCAAACAACAATGTTCCACATGGTTTAGTCTTTTTGCTAGAACAATCTCACCATTGGAATTACTGCATTTTAATTCCATCTAAAAGATATTAATATTTTAGATTTTCCTTCTATCTTGTATCTACTTCTACTTAACAATTCTCTTAAGAATGAAAATTAATTTTTTTTGAATTTCTTTTTTTTCCCTAGACTCTCAATTCAATTCTCTACTAGAAATATTTAAAGTTCAAAACTCTATAGTGTAAAATATTTAAGTTAAAAATGTTCAAAGTCAAAAAATGTAGTTCCGCAATGTGTTGAAAATCTTGTTTTTTTCACTTCAAATGCAAATATCTTGCAATCTATGCAGTCAAAAATTTTGAAATTTTTGCCACACATTCTCATACTAGTTAGGTATAAGATCCTATATTTAGATGTGCAAAAAAAACATTTTTCAAATTTGTTTACTCTTTGCTCTAGAAATGGCAGTTTTGAGAGTTTTTTGGCAGAAAAAAGACCTTGGTCCTTTAAGGGTTAAAGGGCTTAATATGCATAACCCCAATGAATTATGACTTCTCAAAATCTACTCTACAATTTTTTTAAATGAATTTCTAATGTGTGTTTATCTCAAAGTTTTAGTGTATTTGAGGCTCATTCCCAAAAGCCCTCAACACTACAAAAAGTCAAGATTGCAATGGACACCTATGCACAAAATCTTCAATAGAAAATTCATAATTAATCATTTTTGAAATCAGATTTTTGAAGCTAAAAATACACTTCAAAAAGAATTTTTCAAAAATATAAACTATTGAAAATAATAATTTGGTAAGGTTTTATTTAACTTCAAAAATTGGTTGAGGACACATTTTGTCCTTAAGGTCATTTTGGAGTTAAAACAGTTTCTTGAGCCTTCTAACCATGAATTTAATTTATTATTTTAAAGTATTTTTACTACTACTTTCCTCGGTTTGAAATGCCTCAAAACCTAATACCTTGTCTTTCTTTCATAGCTTTTAGAATTTTTTTTATTTGTAAAATATGGTGAAGTATTGACTATGTGGAGAAGCCTCTCAACGAAGAATGGATTTTATTGTCCATCTTTCTATGTACAAATACCAAAAAAATAGCATTTAATAAAAACTAAGCTCTACATTCAAGTAGATAGTCAAGACAAAAATGTGATGTGCATCTCCAATGCTAAAGGTAGGAGAATGCTTATCATGGTCATAAAATTTTGTTTCTTCTTCTTCAATTCAAAATTAATTTTAACATTTTTATTTTAAAACATGTCAAAATAGTATCCAATATATTCTTCATATATGCAAGTTTTTGGATCCAAGTATGTTACAAATTCAAGTTATTGAAAGTGTTATTTATACATTTAAATAACAAAATATACCTCTAAATGTCTGCTTGGAATAGTCGAATAGAACGTTCATTCCTTACTTTATTATCCTAATGATATAACCTTGAAGGTTCTTTGGATCTAACAAGAATGTTATTACAAAGTTGGAATGTGGAAGTGAAAAAAGCATAATTTCTACATCATTGTAGGTCCTAATTGATGAAATAATAAGGATGATTTTTTTTAAGCTTTGAAAGAAAAACAATATTTATTCTTTTATTTTCATTGGACATGATCTAAATATAATCAAAGATTTTGTATGGCAAAGCAACTCCTAAATTTGTATTCAAACCTTGAGTGGACACAATCTATAAAGCTTAAAGGTTAGTATCCTACGTTCTTCAATCTTTTACTTATGAGATATTGTTTCTTATTGTATGCCCAAATTCTTTGAAATTCATTTTATTTGTATTTAACTCACATCAATATTTATTCCAAAAGAATGGATTTTCTTACCCTTCATCTTAGAGAATTTTGAATTAAAGATTGACTTTATTTGAACATCTTACTTTTACTTTTTTGTCCATCTTTATCATAATAATCTTGAGATTATATTATTGACTATTGTTGAAATTTTGTAGAATGATGTGTTTTTGAATCTTTTTTTATGATTGCATGCTTATTTTTTTTTATTTTGTAATGATTGAAAGAAGTTTTAGCATATTTGAAGTGAAATTTTTTAAAATAGAAATGTCTAAGAGCCCCATACACTTAGGATATAATAATATATATTTATTGAAACTAAATTAAAATCATATAAAATATTGTATCCCATGTGTAATCTTTGTGATTTATTGATATATCATCAATTTTAAGATCTATATTATAAATTCTTTTCATATTATTGTGTTAAACATTTGTTTGTTATTTTTGTTATTTGTTTTGTTTGTAATGGCACTAACATCATTGCCACCACCTTAGGCCATAATTGATATCACTGAAATGCCTTGAGCTACAAGGAAGGTGAATCACCAAATAAGTTTTGTACTATTTTGACTCATGGGGTGGATATATTAAAACTCAAAGATTTTTCACCTAAAATAAGGACTCTAAATCTTAGACTTTGAAGTAATTTGACCAATTCTAAATAATAAAGAAATAAAAGTAAAAATTTGACACTCAACATTCTTAAATTAATATATATAAATAAAGAAGTAAACAAATAAATAAAAGCCAAATATAAACAACATCTAGTTTAAGACTTCAGTAAAGTCTTATTTTCTATTTTTTTGGAATTTTTTGACAAAAAAGATTGTTATGTGGCATTACAAATAACAAATCTAAGAAGTACTAAATAAAATTGTTTTTATAATTTGTAAAAACTTCCAATTCAATAATTTTCACATTCTAAGTCCAAATGCTACAAAAACAAGCTTGTGTATCCTTCCTCGTAGAGAGCTTTTTGACAATACTTAACCCCTAAAGGATCAAGGCTTTTTTTCCCAAAAAACACTCAAAACTGCCATTTCTGTAGCAAAGAGTAAGAAAACTTGAAAACTGTTTTCTTTTGGATATCTAACCACAGGTTCTTACACCTAACTAGTATGAAAGTGTGGGGAAAAAAATTCGGAATTTTTGACCGCACATATTGCAAGATATCTGCGTTTAGAGTGAAAAAATAGTTTTTCAGCACATTGCGGGACCAGATTATTTGGCTTTGAATTTTTTAACTGTAATTTTTTTCACTACAAAGTTTTGAGCTCTAAATATTTATGGTAGAAATTGACTTGAGGGTCAAGGAAAAAAAAATTCAAAAAAATTGAATTTCATACTTCAAAAAATTGTTAAGTAGAAATAGGTACAAGATAGACGGAAAAGCTAAATTATTAATATCTCTAAAATGAAATAGAAATGCACTAATTCCAATGGTGATATTGTCTATCAAGCAAATGAAACTATGTAGAATTTTTTTTGTTGGAAAACTATAAAAATTGCATTTTGAAATGAATTCTATAAGTTAATTTTTCAAGAAAATGCTCTAATTGTCCAAAAAACAAGATTGTCCATAATGTTTTCATTACAAATCCAAATGGAAAGAATCAAAGCTTTCTAGATAGACAAAATATAATTTATGACCAAAGAAAATATTTTTTTAAATTCAAATATTTGGAATTTTATTTATTGCCCCCTCTCCCCCCCCCCCCCCCCCCCCCCCCCTTCCAAGTTTCAAGCTGTTTGGGCCATAACTTTTGTTCCCGGGCACCGATTGAAAGAAAATTATACTCCCACAAAGCTAATAAATTTTTCTATATTAAAAAGAAATTAAAAAAATCAGGACAAAATTTAAGCCCATAGGTACATGCCCGAAATTTCCATTTGTCCTCCAAAAGGACAATGGTCCTTTAGAGGTAAAACAAGACCAAGGATGCACAATTCTAGATCGCACTATAATAAACAAAACAAGCAAACAAAAAAAACTAAACTAAACAAAACAAACAACCTAACTTAAAGTATGAGATATGGATTGCTACGGATTACTATAATTATAGGAAATGTTACACTAGCTATTAAAATGAAGCCCGATTCTTTATTGTGATTTTATTTTATTTTTGAACTTGAAGGGGGCTTTGCGCCCCCTTGCTAGTGGCTTGTGGCTTTCATAGCTATTAAAATGAAGGTGATTTTATACAAACTGTAAAAAGACTTGTACTCACAATATAAAAAAAAATTAAATACAGATTACATTTATAGAGTTGTGACAACTAACAAAGAAAATTTGTTCATAATTAGAAAAGGTTATTTTTTCTAATTTTTAAACAAAGTCAGGAATCGAAAAAATAATTAAGTCAAAATTTAGTTGGTGTCAATTTTGGTGACATCAATTGAACTGAATTATTTGTAGACATAAATTAACTGAAATTATAAGTTGACATCCGTTGAATTGAATTATTTGTTGGCTTTAGTTAATTTAAATTATTGAATACCTCCCAAATAAGACAACGATATGACAATATATTAAGAAGTTGATTGTCGTTGGGTTATTTTCATTTTTTCTTTTTTCTTTTCTTGATTTTTTGGTTTTCATTGCATAGCATCATGGTGACAACAACAAAGTTTATGACTGTTACTTTTCTGCTTCTCTTTTCAATGAAAATCAAAATTTCTAACGCAAATCTATGTGATGACGACGCCTCACCTTCTACAACTTCTCTACCTACTCCAATTTCTCCTTCACCACCAAGTGTCGCGGATGCAAATGCAAATGCTACTACAACCTCGACTACAACAACTAGCAATGCAAGTCCTCCAATTGCTTCTCTTCCTAAAGCTTCTCTCCCTCCAGAAGTCCTACCAAAGTCTCCTCCTAATGCCCCTGCTGTAGTTAATTCTACAACTTCTACAAGCTCCTCCAACTCTAATAATAGCTCCATGGACTCTTCCATCTCTACCAATTTCTCCAATTCTACCACCTCTGACGATAATTCCTCCAATTCCACTTCTTCCAATGCTTCTTCAAATTCTTCAAGTTCCTCAGCTTCTTTGAACGCTACAAACTCCTCAAATTCTTCCACCTCCACGAGGCATGCCTCCTCCTCCTCGCCCATCACCTTTGACAGGTGCTCCTAGTCTTCCTCCAACTGTTCCTGCATCAGCTCCAGAATCTGATGCAGATATTGGGACGCAAAGTTCTTTGGAGCTTGAGCCTCTAACTAGTTCTCCAAATGTATAGTGGGAGGCCCTCACACAAGGGCTTCTCATTGTGTGAGGGCCCTACCTTGAAGGCGAGGGCGGGAGCCCGAGCCGTAAGGGGCGGGGCCTTCACACAACGGGAGGCCCGCGTGTGAGGGCCTCTCGCTTTCTTAAGCGCACATGATGTATTTCTTACACTCCCTGGCACTCGGTATAGTACCAGGCACTATAACAAGTGCCAGGGAGTGTAAGAAATACATTATGCTTTGTAATTTCAGATAAATCCTAAAGGGAGTCAGCATCAAAGTGCTTAACGCATCTCCTCTGACTCCAGTGATTACACCTGCAACTTCAATTGAACCTCCTCCTTCTACTAGTGGTATTGCACACTGCACTTGTAGTTGCAATGGTTTACCATGGAATTGTTCTTGTTCAGTGGATTTAGATGATAGTTAAAACTAGGTTGGAGCTTGATTTACTTGGAGTTCAGACTTTTAAGCTTGTGCTTCAGTATACAAAGAGACTAGTTGTATGTCTTTGTAATTTTTGAGTATTTTTTCTTATTTTTTTATTTTTTTAAAATGGGGAGAACCCATTGCATTAAAAGAAACCACAATACAAAACAACCAAGCCATGAAGGCTGGACAATGAAGAGAATATGAGCAGAAAGGACCAAAGAAACCAAAGATTCCTAGGTAAAACTACAAATGGAAGGGCCACATCCTTGCCACTTGATAATGTCACCCTCCTTCAACGATAACAACTTGGAGCGGAGCCAGATGTTATCAAATTTGAGCCATGCAAAGACCGCAAGGTGAGGTGTTTTTTGTTTTTTTGAGTATTTCAAGGCACTTAATGTCACTGATATTAAATTATTGGTGATGATTGTGCTTCAAGATATGTGAAAAGAGACTGATTGTATGTCTGTAGTTTTTGAGCTTTAATGACAATATTACAACATCTGTGATGTTTTGGAATTTGATGAACAGTAGATTTCATCATACGGCAATTATGCAATTGCGTACAAAAAAAGCTTTAATGTATGGAAGCATTATTTTATACAAATATTTTTATTAGTGTTATGGTTTTTTAATTCGTTTTTCCAAATAGTCTTTTAAGATTTGATATTAGACTGCTATCAAAAAGACATTAGAAAGTCGCCTTCTCTTTTATAGGTCATATCTAATGGTGTATAAGTGTATTACATAATTATATATATTATTTTGGAAAATAATGGAAATCTAAGTATGTAACTCTCAAACTATATAGCTCTGATTATAATGACTTATAATGCGTTTTAGTCCAATCTCAAGGAATATAGTTTGTTTTAATGTAGAAAACTCTTGTAGCCCTTTTAACCCCTAAAGGACCATTGTCCCTTTGGAGGACAAATGGGAATTTCAGGCAAATACCTACGGACTGAAATTTTGTCCTGATTTTTTGAATTTTTTTTGAAAGATAGAAAACTGATTAGCCTTGTGGAAATATATATATATTTTCAATCGATGCCCGGAAACAAAAGTTATGCCCCAAATAGCTTGGAACTTGGAAGTGTAGGGGGGACAAAAGGCAACCAATTTAAATTTTTTCTTTTTTTTCATAGATTATATTTTTGTCTACCTAGAAAGCTTTTATTCATTCCATTTGGATTTGTAATCAAAGAGTTATTTCTTGTAAAAAAATAACTTGTAGGACTCAATTTTGAATGCAATTTTTTACAATTTAAAAATAAATAAATTCCGCATGGTTTATTCTTCTCAATAGAACAATTGCACCATTGGCATTAGTACATTTTAATTCTATTTAGAGATATTAATAATTTAGATTTTCCTTCTATCATGTACCTACTTCTGCTTAACAATTTCTTAAAGTATGAAAATTAAGTTTTTTGAATTGTTTTTTTCTCGTAAATTCTCAACTCAATTCTCCACTACAAAGATTTAAAGCTCAAAATTCTATAGTACTAAAAATTAAAAGAGTTCAAAGTCAAATAATCTAGTCCTGCAATGTACTAAAAAAAATTTTTTTCACGTTAAACGTAGATATCTTACAATTTTTATGGTCAAAAATTTTGAAACTTTTTCCACACATTCTTATACTAGTTAGGTGTAAGATCCTTTGGTTAGATGTTAAAAAAAAATTCAAATTTTCTTACTCTTTGCTATAGAAATGGTAGTTTTGAATGTTTTTTGGCAAAAAAAAAGGCTTTGGTCCTTTAGGGGTTAACAAAAAATCCAAAAATATAGTTATATATATAAAATGAATAATTTTTTAGAACAATAATAGCTATAAAAATTTAATTTTATGAATTTTTAATACATATATTATGAGCCAAGCTACTCAATTTATTAGGTTTTTTAATATAAAAAAATTGATTTTTTATTATAAATAAAATACCACAAATGAATTTTAATTGATAGGAATTTCTTGTATGGATTTTAAGATTGTGTACAGGTGTTTCAATTTTATATATATATTGTGAAGTTTTTTTGAATAAATATGCAACCCAATATTTTCTACATATTATTTTATTTAACTCCATCTTCACCTAAATAACTTTTTGGTCTTTTTATTTAGGTGTAATTTTTACAAAAGCTGTCCTCTAAGCTGTTTTAATGCCGATGACCCTTGCATATAATATGAGACTTGCATACCCGAGAATGGAAAGAGATACATTTGGAAGTTGTTATCTTATATTCAAATAGTAATCATTGATTCAAAAATGCATTTTTCACAAAAGCTAGGATAATGCCCAATTTACTACTTTTCAAATAATAACTAGTGTGACCCTGTGTCGTTGGCCCAATTTTCATCTACTCCTGATTCCACTCCTGGTTCTACTTTTGATTCTATTCCCAGTTCTACTCCCGGTTCCATTCCCAATAGCAAGAACGCCACCAAAATCAAAGTAAAAGTAATTTTCTAATTTTTAAATCAATAAATACTTTGAAATTCAATAACTTTTGCACCACCGCTCTAAATGCCACGAAACCAAGTCGGTGCATCCCTCCTCGGCAAGAGCTTTCCGACGATACCAAGCACGCGGCCGAGGGACGCATGGTCAGGAAGTTGTCCATGCTACAAACAAAACAAAACAAAACAAAACAAAACAAAACAAAACAAACAAACAAACAAACAAACAAACAAACAAACAAACAAACAAACAAACAAACAAACAAACAGCCTCATTTAAGGTATTGATAATAATAATAATAATAATAATTTCAAATGTATTACATGTAATTGCTAGTAATTAAGGTTGAAGATAGGACCACTCACCCAAGGTAACTCCTATCTTGTCTATCTTCTAGCCATCATCTTAACCCTTAGTGCTCCAACGCTCAAATTATGAATAATGAATAAAGAAATTCCCAGGATTTTTGTGACCACAAAACAATCATAAACAATGCTTGGCTTTTTAAAAACCACACTTTTTTGTATAAGAATTTGATGAAATAGATCAATAAAGATTATTTATTAACAAAGATTTAAGCAAAAATTTGTAAAAACTCAAAAAAGGATTTGGGCAATTTCTAAACCAAATTAATGCTTGACTATTTAAAAACAACACTGTTTGTGTGAAAAAATTGATGAAATTGAGATAAATAAAGATTATTTATTAACAAAGAGCTTTTGGGATTTTTAAATAGCAAGGTAATTAGTTCTAGAAGCTCCAATCTCGACAACAAAATCAACGGCAGCAAAAATTAGGGAAGCTTTTGTCTCTGTACTATCAGAGCGAGGTTTCGATCCTCGGACCTGTGGGTTATGGGCCCACCACGCTTCCGCTGCGCCACTCTGATGCTCGATGACCTCAATCGAGATTCCAGACTATATAAATACGTAACATGAAGCCAGTTCGTACAGAAGCTCGAACTTCGTAGCGTACGAGCCATCACGCTCCCATACTGGGACACCGAACCGGCACTCTCTTCAATCCTCAAAACACTTGCGCTTGCTCGCATGACAAATTACCGTGCATTTTAGTTTCCTGGGCTGATCGCAATTCGGATTTTGGTGCAAAAGGCAATTCACAATTGGCGATGGCGATGGCGATGGCGAAAGTGTTGGCGACCATGGTGGTGATGTTGCTGGCGACTTGTGCATTTGACGCCGCTGCTTCCAGTCTTAGGCCAAGCCCTTCCGATTCACCGGCCATGGCCCGGTGGCTTGTCTCTCAGAACGATTGGGGCGTTCTCAGGTTCTCAGGCTAATCTCTCGTGAATTCTTGTTGAATTCAGAGTGGCTGTGAATTGCCGAAATTGATGAGTTTTTCTTTCTCTTAGAGCGCGTCTTAGTTGAGAGAATTTCTCATTTAGGGTTTCTGTAGGGGCGTTTAGTGCGCGCTCGTCGTCGTGCTTAAGCTTGAAATTAGAAGGTTCATTCTGGAAGCTAATATTCGCTTCGTTTCATACAAGGTGATGACAGTGATCTATTATATGTATTGATTATGAGAGGGTATTGAACGAGCAGAGAGTTACTCTAGAATAGATTGTATCTGTGTAGTTGGGCATGATTTATACCAGATTTCTTAAATTCTGTGTTTCTCGTAAGAATTGCTTCTTATCTAGGATGGAGAGAGTGGCAGAGTATAGCAAAGCATGTTCTTAGTGTTTAAAGATGTAGAACATGATATTTTCTTTCTGTTGATACATTTTGTTACTTTCCATGGAGCTTCCTGAATGGTTTATTTCAACTTCCATGGATATGAAAGTGGACATGTTTGGCCATTTTGGGCACATAGAGGCTAATTCTGGGAAGCCATAAAGAGCAGAGGAGGGTGAGCAGCCGATTCGGGTGCCTGCGGTTGTTAACGACGTGGTGTGTCGTGTTTTGGATGCTTGCAGCACTATCTCCGTGCATTTACGAGGCACGCCGTGGGGGTAAGTTCGACTCATTACCTGTTGTGGGATGGTTCTTGCCTTGACTGTGATGTCTTCTGGTAATTGGAATTCCTTCATTACCTATTCCATGTCGGTGTGCAGTAGGGAATATTACATATGGCTGGTATGTGTTGTACGGTTTCATCTTCATAGAGCACATGATTATTTGAAGTTTTTTGCTATTTAGAGACTGCGAACGTAAGATTCAAGAGTAATATTGATCGTCCACCCTTTCACTGTAGCTATCACCCATTATCTACATTTGTCCACAAAGTTGACTGAGTACCAGGGAAAGATATTGGAGCATTTTGGATACCCTGATTCGTTTTTGAATGAGCAGTTGCGCCTAAGGTGTTTGCAGCTCACTTGGGGAACGTTCTGAAGGGCACATGAAATTGGTGGTTTTTGAATTGCAGAAACATAGCCTCATTCAGTGATGGCCCAGTGGGCAGTTCAGGAGGAACTCCTTTCTTTTACCTATCGAAGATGGACCCGACTCCCATTGATATCGACTCGGACCCTCGTTGCTCTTTGACCATAAGTGAGACATCTTTGGGCGGCTGTGGCAGCATTGACACGGAGAATCCAACTTGTGCTCGTCTCACTCTTTCTGGAAAGGTATGCGACTACTACAATATTGTTGGATCAGTAAAATCCTGTCGTAGGTAGAGGATACTAGTTTAAGCATGTACGAGTGGTCCTTGGGAGATCACTCTAGAGCAGTGGAGAGATCCCCTTGGGTGCAAGAGCCAAATCTGTTGAGACCAAATATGTGTCACGATTTATGAATTTCTTATGCAATTCAAAGTGGGAGTTTGTAGGCCACTATAAGTGACAAGAGACAAATCCCACTCCCATTCAAAGACGAGCAACCATAGACATTTAACCAAGTCATGCTTGCACCGCTTGGTATTAAGTTCAACCAAGTGTATGAATAAATGAGTTGGTAACAGAGATCAGGGTCCCTAACGGTTTTAGTATCCTCTTCCTTAATTATGGTTTCCTTTGTAACATCAGCAATCGTCACCTAAAACAAGATATGCAAAGCTTGTTGAACTGGATGTAGAAGTGCACTGTTTGCATACTAAGTTCTGTCATAAGCCACGGTGTAGACATTCTCTTACATATTTTTGGCTTGAAATCAGCTGAAGGAGATAACAGACAAGCAAGAGCTCGACTTTGCTGCATATGCTCTGTTTTCTAAACACCCTGAGATGCCAAGTGAGCAAACTCTTTTTTTATCCTATAACAAACAGAATCTTCAATCTTTCTGGATTATTGTGATGGTGTTTGTGAAATCCTAACATTCTCTGGCATATTGATTGAATCTGAAGCATTAATTTTTATTAGTCTTCTTTTATTGTCAGATGAACAATAGGATGGGAGCAATCGTAGAACAACTTTGAAATGTAATGGTAGTCCTGCGTGAGTGGGAGTGGTCAATGCCGGCCTGGAGCTAATTGGCTCTACTCACATGGTTTGAACGTGCAGGCTGGCCGAAGGGGCACCAGTGGATCTTCTACAAGCTCGACATTGAGGACATTTTTCTCGTTGACAACTATGGCGGGGCAAAGCTCTTAACAGTTTCGGAGTATTATCGGGGCTCTGTAGAAGCTGCTGTTGCTCGCTGATTGGAAAAGCACGTCTCCTTTCAATGACAATATGTTACCCCTCGAACGGAGGGAGGAGGCTTTGCATTGGCAAAAGCTACATTTTTACTGAATGCCTCTTGTTGTCAATGACAAGTATAGTGCAGTTGTGTTGTTATTGTGGATTTCTGTGGAGCTAGTTCACTAAGTGTAAATAGACAGCTTCAATGTGGGAATTTCTGCAGTGGTCTTGGTGTTTTAGCAATGTGCTAGAGCGAAATAACAGGTTTTCAGGAATTTTGAATGATCTACGAAGAACATTGGAATGGTGTAGTACATCTGTAAGGTTGTACTGTACAGTGTTTGGTATGGTTGAGATGGATTCTGACATTGTAAGACACTCTTGTTTTCTTAAATGTCAATAAAAGTGACTGATACCAAACATACCATATATTGTGGGTGTTCCAGTTGGAGTGAGTGAAAATTTGATGTGGATCTTGCGTTTGCTTGGTGTCCGATCTGTCTTGTGTCCTGTTGTCCGTATCGTGTTCCACCATGTTGTCCGTGTCGTGTTCCACCAGACCACCTGTGGCTGGTAGCTTTGTACCCTTTCCTCTGCAATGAAATTCCGTTTCATTTGATTCAAAAAAAAAAAAAATTGATGTGGATCACAGCAATTATGTCAAGGAGATTGTAGCTTCCAAGGTGGTCAAAAGTGTCACACAAAAAATAAAGGCTGTTGCTTCCAAGGTGGTCAAAACTGTCGCACTGAAATTAAAGATTTGCTTCCAAGGTGGTCAAAAGTATCACACTAAAAAATTAAAGGTTGTTGCTTCCAAGGTGGTCAAAAGTGTCACTAAATTTCATTGGGGTCCACAATATATGGTGTATGTTGTGAGGTATTTTTCTCTTTCATTTGACTACCATAATATATGGTGTATGTTGTGAGGTATTTTTCTCTTTCATTTGACTACCATAATATATGGTGTATGTTGTGAGGTATTTTTCTCTTTCATTTGACTACCATAATTGGAGTCAAACCCGTAGTTTCTCAATGTCAGGGAGAAGGATCTGTTGCCAGCTAATATGGTAGGAGGCTCAGAAACCGCTCATCTAAGGGCTGGTTTGTCTTTTCCATGCATTTACTTGGATGGGAACATTTTTAGCTCATTTTTCAGACATAGAGAATTAGAAGAGGAATCTAACACAAGTGGTTTCATATTTTTCAAAGCATTACTGAATTAGTTATAAATTTTCAAATGAGATGTGCCCTAGGTGCCTATTTATGACCCTAGGTCTTCTATAAACCGCTCACTTGCAATTCTAAAAAAAGATGGAAAAAGCAAAGAGAATGATTCATTTGGCTCTTGCAATTAATAATACTTGTTTTCTTGATTCATTCAATGACTATAGAGGTCAATTTTAGAACCACCTCATGTCCATTTCACAGCCATTTATAGGGGCGGTTCTTAATGCCTGTGCCATTTCAGAGCCTTCTACCATACTCAATTTCATCCTCTTGTATTGATGGCATACATTTTCTAGCACAAATATATAGTAGAACCTCTCTAAAGTAATAGAATTGGAACCATTCTGGCACATTGCATTAAAGAGGTTATCACATTAGGGAGGATCATGATGTTTATATGTGGTTCATATTGTTAAGCTGGGACTAGCAATCAATGCTTCGTGACAGTGCTTTATTGGTTTAGAGAGTATTGGATTAGGGAGGTTCTATTGTATAAGGGCAACCCTATAGCATACACTTCAAGGAGGGACGCCAATTGTAGTTTGGAGTTCCATCCAACTTCTAATTTTAATCTGTGCCCCACGCCTAGCAGGGAATGTCAACACGGCAAAGCTTTGTCATCGCCTTGGAATTTGAGCACACAATAAATGGAACCCCAATATAGCACCTCATTAGAGATTGTGATGGGATTTCTAATAAAAAAAGCTTTAACAAGAGGATCATGAGCATTGAAGACATCATACTCCCTAGCTTTTTGTATTAACTCCCCTCGGAAAGCGTATTCCAATAATTAAAGCTCTCTTAGCGCGGCACGCTCAGGTTCACCATTTTGCCCGTCCCTTGTGCAAATTTGGGCGTGGCCGGACATAAATTCCCACTTGGTGAGTGTACCGTGGGGCAAAAAATTGGACAGGGCCCTGCCACTAGCCATGTCAGGCTCCTTGGCGCCCCTGCCGTAGGGTTGCTTTAAACTAGTGGTACTTCAAGATAGAATTGTAAAGTGGATGTCTACCTAACCATGAAAACAAAGAAAGTACTTATTCATCCAAGAAACTTGATAATCTTTGGTTGACTACCTTGCTGAGAGGCCTTCTTCTTTGAAGATTTAGCATTGGAGCTACATTGAGACCTCTTTAATTTGACCCTCTCTTCAATGACATTCTGGAATATGTTGCCTACTTGCCACAATATTATTGAATAGAGCACATTTGTTGTACTTTCAGACTATTCTATCTTTATTACACATAAAGAGAGTGAAAAGGTCTATTGTGATTGTGTTTGGACCAACTAGCAAAACTAGGTATACAATGAAAACATGGACAGTACTATGTAAGGAGTGTGGAAAGCGCCGAGGGAGTGTGGAGGGGGCGCTGTAGGAGCGAGGAGTACACACAAGGTACAGACAACATACTGTTGATTGGCACTATCATTTCTATTTTAGAAACAAATCAAGTTCATTTCCATCGATGGTGTCAAATATCCATAAAATCAGAGAATTGACAATTTCCTAAACAAATCCACAATGACCAGTCAACAAGACTAGCAAGTTACCCTACCACCTACTCAAAATAGTAAAATTATGGTACCTTAACAATTAGATTGCCTTACCCCAAGAAAGTTACTTTAGAAGACATCAAAGTCAACAAAAATCTTATATAGATACTTTCATTTGTACACATGGAAAATAGTGCATGAGTCCTAGTTACAACCATAACTAATTCAAAAGTAGTGGATTTTTTTACATTAACAATAAATATTTATATTGTATCAAATGTCAAGAAATTGGTGAGGGGCAACTAAATTTCACTATTTTGTGTAGTGAACCTTTCCAAAGGATGCCTTCCATAGTTCCATAAAAGGTGGATACACCCAAAATTGCACCTTGCCTAAAGGTGCCATCATCACTCTTTGTGCAATGGGGGGACAAAAGTATCGCCACTCCTTTTTGTTCTCACACGAACGCCCCCATTTTCAAACACCCTTTTTTACAATTTTTATGTAATTCTTGGATCATTACATTCCTACCTCAATCCCAATCATGTATACCAAATTTGACTTTAAAAAAGCAAAACTCCATTTTTGGTGAATTTTTAAAGTCAATTTTCATGATTTTACATAATACTTTATTGAAAATAATTAGTGATGAATTTCATAAATTCAATTGTAGAGTTATGTAGGGAATATCTATACGCACATCATTCTTTCAACAAGCATCTCCAAAAAAAATTCACAACTCCTACTAAGGAAATTCAATATTGGGGTGACAATGTCTTAATTTTGGAAAATAGATATATTTTTATTGTAATTACATTTTTCTATTTAACCATCACATTGTATCTATTTTTGTACATTTGAGCATGGTGGTTCAATTGCCTTGCCAAAATCTATTTATAATAAAAATATATATCTATTTTTGAAAATTAGAAAATTGTCAACCCAATATTGAATTTTTTATAGAAGGAGTTGTGAGTTTTTTTTGGAGATGCTTGTTGAAAGAAAGATGTGTGTATAGATTCCCTACATATCTCTGCAATTGAATTTAAAAAATTCATCATTAATTGTTTTCAATAAAGTATTATGTAAAATCATGAAAATTGACTTTTAAAATTCACCAAAAATGGAGTTCTTGCTTTTTTAAAGTCAAAATTTGGTATATATGATTGGGATTGAGGTAGAAATGCAATGATCCAAGAATTATATAAAAATTGTAAAAAAATGGTGTTTGAAAATGGGGGCATTTGTGTGGGAACAAAAAGGGGCGACAATACTTTTGTCCCTCCATTGTACATCTCCAAAATTAATATATAAGTATGCTGACTGAGAAACAATTTTAGAACATCTACCAAAAAAAAATTTGACCCTTCATAACTTTTGCATAAGGTATCCAAATGTCATTTTCTTTGGTGCATTGGAACATCTTTTCACTTCCCAACAAGAAAATATGAAAATTTGACTAGTCTAATAATAGTATTTAGGCACAATAGCAAAAGGGGACAGTTTGGGGAGTACCCACCTTATAAGACTCCCTTATCTGATTCAATAGATTTAATTGTAAAGTGGGTGCAATGAGGGACCAGGAGTTGGAGTTTGAGAAAAACACAAGACTAAATTTAGAAGCACCAAAATTGAGGTATGATGGAGTTTGGTGTTGTGTTTCTTTTGTACTATTCCTCGTTAAACCTTCCTCTGACACCTCTGGTACATACTAGGGTTCACTTCACTACTAACTCTAATATAGAACATCTCTGCTGAAGTTTTCTACCAGTATCATACTGCATTTTGAATGTCCCATCTTCTGTATCTGCACCAGTCAATAGTTTACCGCCAAGGCTTTGTGGTAAATCGACAACATGAATACCACTCCCTTCTGAAGTTTCATCTCGGTCCAAACTTCACGCCCCTGTGGTTTGCACGTCAATGGAAGAATCCCAGCCCAACTCTCAGAAACAAGGTATAACTAAGTTACACTTATTATTACATTGTCTTGTCTGAAATGGAAAGAAGATTCCACATTCTCTTCACTTGTTTTTTGGACTACGAATGCTTCAAAATGCTGATTATAGGTGTGCCCAAAAATCGAACCTGGGTTCACATTTGAGTCGTACAGATATGGCAACCAACAACTTGCGGAAGACAACTCGGCAAAGGGTTCTGGCGCTACATTTAAGGCAAGAATCTGGTTGAGATGGTTTAGTAAAAGGTTCGAAAACAAGTGTGCCATCAGGTTCATGAGCCAAGATGCCTATGAATTCAGCCTTCCTAGACAGGCAGCGACTCATGGTGCGCAAGTATCGCCAGTGTTGCAGAATGACTGTGATCCGGGTGTTGTAAGCACGTGGGCTGTTGGCAAGGGCAACCTAGGAAATCCTTATCCTTGACAAAAGCAAAACTGCCCTCCACAGATCCTTGTAGCAAAGACGCTCTGACCAGCTGAAAGATTTCAGCTGCTTACTACTACAACAACAAAACACGGAAACTCCGAAGTCTCAGAAAGACAAAACAGATATGACCTGCTCTTTCTCTGGAGACGTTTCAAGAAACATTAATGAGAAATGAAAAGGGACCAAAACGATAGAATTGAACAATCATGACACTATGATTGAAGTCAGCCTTCATTTCCAACAATAGTATCAAGAGAGCCTCACAAAACTGCTCAAAGAGAGCCTCACAAATCACCCTACTTGAAACTACAAGCCTTTCCAAGGTCAGCTCTAAACTTTAACCCCAAGTTCTAGTAAACCGCAGCCTGAAGGCCTTGGGGGATGCCACCTTGTGCAGACTTTGTAGAAGTGATGACCTTGGATACATTGTTGATGTTTTCCTATGCGCAATCCACTTACATGTCATTACTCTTCAACAAGCTGGACTATAGAGTGATGACTCTTACTAGCATCTTCAACTGGATAATTTGAAGACTAAAAAAGACAAACTAACCGGTTCATCAGTTTCAAACAACCTTGATTCTATAAACTGCTATATTGAACAGCAACAAATCTGTCCAGAATCCAACAAATGCAGCCTGAGCAGGCCAGGTAATGCGCCAGACTTGGACTGACGTGAGCCTAGCATACAAAAGGAAACGCTAACCTTCCAGCCAGCAAGCCCTCTCCGCAACTCTTGCCACTGTAAAGCTCCAAAAACCCTTTCAGAGCAACGTCTACAAAATTAAAAAAGTGTCAAGTTTTCTAACAGAAAGAGGATAACCTGAGTGATACAACATAAAAATCATTGGTTATTACAAAAAACAAATATCGCATCAAAAGACAATGGTATTATTCGATGATAAAGCCAATGCAAACATATCTATACAAACATTCTCGCTAATGGAACTGAAATCTTTACAACAAATGCTGCATTCATACTTCGAGAAATATAATTTGCAAAGTAATTCATGTGAGGGGGGAGAAATACATCGCTACAGAAGTTAGATGCGTATCCAATAACGACAGTTTGTCTGAATTGATCCATCTTCGCTTCCAAAAACGTTTGCGGCAATGGCCCTCGCGATCCAGTACTCAACCTCGTCATCAGCAACCTAGCACAATAACAAACAAAAACAAAAACTTGGTCACATAAAAGAACCTGTACTCCAAAAGAGTAGATTACGAAGTTTTGTCATGCTAGAATACAAAAATGTATTTGAAAGATTTGTTCCAAAGATACATACCGAACATGTCTATTGATGTCGCTGTCTAAAATGAAAAAGACAAATAAATGCTTCTATTAATATCACAGGATACCTTTAGGGTATCATGAATAACTGCATAAGAAATCTCTCCAGAGCTCGTGGTGGCAAGGCCCACAAGTGATAAAAGCCGCATCCTTCTGACGCATTCCTCGTGTACCAGTCCTGCATCCAAACCAAACTTGTGTGACACATGTATTCCTCTCTGGTTATCGAAATTGAAGTAAAAATTGAAGCAAAAAACGTGCTCATGATAGAGTGAGAAAATGGCGAGTTAAGAATGCAGACCGTATTTCTTTAAAATAGCAGCATCTGCTGCCTGAAATTTGAGGTAGTCAGAAAGACGACCAGTCAAAAAGATCTCGAGCAATTGATACACGAGTCCATACTTGGAATCTCTTTCCAGCTGTTTCACGGTTGGCATCTCCAATAGATCACACTGTGAATCACAGACAGTAACATTACCTTCCCAGTCATGACCAACTATTGATAGTGATGATGGAATATTCAACACGTTTTCACTCCCCGGAAAGACAACTATCTATGCAATGGAAAATGGTTTTAAACACAGAAACATACAATATTGAAATAAGAGAGAAATTTGAGACTTACAAGGTAAATGCTCTGATCACCAGACCGATGTTTCTGCAATTATACAAACAGTTAGCACGAGGATTCACTCTTATAGCATTACAGACCAGTACTTGATAGAGTGTACAATGTGATTTGCGAAAGGCAAGACAAAGAAAGTGGTTTCGAAGTTCCAACGATCGAGTTCAACCTGGAACATATCAGGGATTTGACAAATTCAATCACAACCCTGACTGCTTCCTCATTTGCTTCGTTGAGTGTGCTTGCATCCTCTTCAGAAAAGGTTTCCAGGTACTTCACAAGAAATGTGTCCGAATCCTTTGCGTACCTACAAAATCCAAGTTGTTCGAGCTAACAATTAATCAAAAGATAGAGGATTCAGAATCGAAACAGGATCATGGAATAGCTATTTTCTGGGGATTTGAAGGAGCAATCGGAGAGTCACTGCTGACACTCCATCTTTTCTCGAGATCGTTCGTTTTTTGAGCAGATTTGATAGAACCATACCCTTTCTGATCCTTCAGAATACTCGTTGCAGACAGGAAAACATCGCGCTCGTCACTTTGAATGACATTCCACTCGAGTAAGAATGAATCCATGCGCTTGAAAGTAGGTATGACAAGTTCCGTCGCTCTCCCAGCGACAGGAAGCTTTAGCACTCTCTTGAAGATCAGAAACCGGCCATAGGGATTCTCTAGCACATTATACAAATTAAATAAGCTGCAATTTCCACAAAGAAACCTCTGGTTACATCAGCACAAAGCTAAGTTGAAAAAAATGGGATCACTATCGCCTGCTTCACATGCATCTTTAGAAGCTTCCTCGAATGTAACATAACAGTTCTGTTTATAAGCTACCTACGATTGCAACCTCATGCCTATCTTCAACAGAATGATTACATCAAAACTAAGACTGCAATTCCCTTGTCATCTCGTATCAATTTCAAACAATCACACCCCTGGCTACAACTGAGCCATGATACAATACTCAACAATTCCGTTCTGCATCTCTTCAAAAAGCAATGAAGAAGGAGACGATGAAAGCATACATCTTGAGTCGACTCACTGGCTTGTCAATAGGCTGGACAGTGAGCTTGTTGGCTATTTGATCCGCCATTGCCAATGCGTCGTCTGGACTTTGTGCCTTTGAGACCAGATTCGAAATGACTGTAAAAATACACTCCACATCTACAGCAGAGGGGGAGAATCATATAAGCGTCAAATCAAGTATAGGTCAACATGAAATATGAGGATCCATATAGCTGTCAACTATCACAGAAGTTACCAACAATCCTAAAGAATTACGCCATGCAAATGCAAAAAACAACGAATTATCAACATACTAACGAACAAAACTTAAGACAGAAGTCCTATTATGTATAACCTACAGTAGACAAACAACTGTATAAATTAAAATTTCTTATAATGTCCTAGTGGTCTGAAATTTTCGAAAGCATTTGGTACACACTTACATTGATATGATTAGTTTATGTCAAACACATACAGAAAATCAGATCAATTACAAGACACCAAAAAAGCATAAGCTTAACCCCTAAAGGACCAAACTGCATTTTTTTGGCAACATAATGATTTTGGGCAGATGGAATTTTTATTTTTTTTCTTTGAAATTTTCACACAATATGTGGACAAGTTTTTTCTTTAAACCCCTACAATTTTCATAACTTTTGACTACATGATTAAAAACTTATGGTATGATATGTAATTTTCATTGCTTGACAGATAGTTCAAAAAATTCTTTAAAAATCTGTTGTTTTAGAAACAAAAATTTAAAATTGGTTTCGTTGATTTATATATACGTGGAAAACTTTGAATCATTCCATTTTGATTCATGCAATGAAAGTTATAAGGCTATTTAGTTTGTGGGCACTTATGGATTCTCTACTCTAAAATAAGCTTTGAAGTCCTCTATTTAACTCAATTTTCAATTTGAGTTAAATAAAATAAAATAAAATCATTGGATGGAGATTGTTTATTACAACATACAACCATTGGAATTGGCATTTTTCAATTTCATAACTAAATTCTTAACAGTTAAATGTTTTGAATCATTCTGTACTTCTTTCTACTTACTATTTGTTTCCTAAATGTTATACAATTCCAAAATGATCTGAAAATTTTCAAGCATGTAGCCAATGTAGCCAACTTGCCTTCAATCTACAAAAGCACCACCGTTTTGAATATTTTTTCATACAAATGTGACCTTGTGAAGTGCAATACAAAAGGATTTCCATCAATTCAAATGCTAATATTCTTGCAATTCGTAATATTTTGAAATTTTATTTCACAACTTTTCGAACTAGCGTACTACAAGATCCTACGGTAACATGTGTCCAAATGTGTTTTTTTCTAAAATTTGGTACTCGAACTACATGGTGAAAACATAGTCAAAAACATTTAGGGGTTAAGGAGGAGGGTAAATTGCAAAGAGATATCCTACGATACACTCTTCATACAAATTTAGGTCTGAAATTTGAAATCCAATAAGTGGACATGCTATGCAATGCAGTTCGGAACTCGAACCAAAGAGCTTGCAAAAACTCCATACTTCGATTACAAAATGTAGATTTCATGACCTTAGCTAAGCCAGAAAGACAAGAGAACTCGAAATTGGATGGCACAATAAAAATGAAGTGATCCTTAAAGAGGTTAAATAAAGAGGATAACTCAGATAAGTCAAAATATAGAGTAACGTCCAGGATTGCATCAAGTACCTTTCTCCGACGCATTTGTAAGCACAAGATCGGCAGATGTGAGCAACAAATTCACAAGATCTCGGAACCGTCCCCCAAGCAGGTACAATTCAGCTTCCTTGCAGAATTGTGCAACTGCTGGCTCCGCAATCTGCACACGAGATACGAGCAACGCAAATTGAATTCAACCGCCATGCTCACTGCACGCAATACCAGCCCTCTCCCTAGACAACGACATCATCGCACTACCTCGCATTCAATTGGTCAAATCCCTGCACTCTCAAAAACTGTCTACACTAAGCCTCGAATTTCTTTTCTATTTATACTCCCAAATGTAGCTCAAAGAAAGCGCTCGAATGGGGATAAGAGGAAGAAGGTAGACAGCACTCACGTCGGGGCCGCCTTGCGACCATGCAAGATCCGCAATGGCGCCGGCCACGGCCATCGTTGGGTCTTCCTCCGTGGTCTCCACCAAAGTCGCCATCGTCCCTACCTCCTCACTACACCTAAATTGGGAGGAACCCTAAAATCGCTAGAACCCTAAAACAGAGGTTGCAGTTCATATCTACTTCAAAGTATCCCTTAAAAATTTGAGAATTTCACATAACGTTTAGAGTCATGAACAAAACTGAGAGTATCCCCACTGCAGGGCGCCAAGGGGCCCCAACCCGCTCACTGCCCGAGCCCGTGTCAAATAGCTCCCCACTGCAGGCTCGCCAAGCTGGTTTTTTTGGCCGGCCGCGCCAGAATTTGAAGGTGACTCGGGCAAATGCTGGACGTTGGGCGCGCCGCGCCAAAGGCTTTGACTGCCTTCCCAAACCCCTTTTCGAGGTACTGACAGTCCCTCTCACCCACACGTACCCCATTTTATACTCAAATTATTTTAAAAGGTAATTTTCTCACAAAATTTTGTGTGAAAAAATTAGAGAAGAGACATTTCTCATCTAGTATAAAGTTTCCTTTACTTGTCTAGAAAATTTGGAGAAATGCTTCTTCACCTTTGTTGAGTTGTGAGAGATTAGAAAAGCTTAGGATATACACATGGGGTGGTAGGAGGTAGAACAAACAATGTGGGATATGTAAATTACATGTAGTAGGAACTCAAGCACTCATAGTTTTTTCTAAAGTAGGAAACTTGTTAGATTTAAAATTTTAGACTTCATTTGGACATAGTAGAATAGCTTTTTCCAAAAAACTTTGAACTAAGAAAAGTTGTCAAATCAAGTTAAGTTTCATGTCCAAAAATCCGTTTGAGATTTAGAGTCTCCAATCAAAAGTTATGGACAAATTTCTAATATGCATTTTTACAAATGTAAAATCAATTCCCTTCTAATCTTCTTTTGAAATTTGTCTATAACTTTTGATTGGAGCCTTGAAATCACAAACGGATTTTTGGAGGTGAAATTTATCTTGATTTCACATGTTTTATTAGTTCAAAGTTTTTCGAAAAAAATTATTCTACTATGCCTAAATGAGGTCTGAAATTCTACTTTTAACACATTTTTACTTTTGAATAAACTATGAGTGGTGGAACTCCTACTACATCTAATTTACTTATCCCACATTGTTTGCTCTACCTCCTACCACCCCATGTGTATATAGTGAGCTTGTCTATTAGTTCAAAAATACAAACTATGTTGAAAGTGCCTTTGAAACAATGTGATCTAGTTCTCAATGAACTAAGTAAATATTTTTTGAGTTTAATTTTAAAATCATCAAATCCTTTCCATTACAGATTTTATACTCATATTGTACTTGGCGCCCCTGCTTGGCGAGTCAGCCGTGGGGCAGAGGATGAGAACAAAAGTCTCACTCTTCAAATTCACACGCCAAAGCCAGCTTGGCGCCCCTCCTTGGCGAGTCTGCCGTGGGGATGCTCTGAGTATGGATTCGGAACTTTTCCATTTAAACAACCATACCGTTAGCATCAATGGACAAATTTCAAAAGTCAATATAAAGTACATGAAAGTCGTAATATGCAACATGTGATACCTCACTATATAAGTTTGAAGAAAAAACTAGTTGTGATGTGAAAGAAAATGAATTTCAAAGTTAGTCAAGTCAAAACTTAGTTTTGTACATCATAATTTGAATTTACTTTAAATTTTGTCAAAAAAAATTTAGAAATCTAAAAACAAATATATACTTTAATATGTTAACCCCTAAAGTTTCATGACTATGTTCTCACCAAAAACGCTCCAAAACTGCCATTTCTAATACAACTACCAAATTTTTGGAAAAAAACAACTTTTGACATATGTAACCGTAGGATCTTGTAGTATGATATTTTGAAAACATGTGGTAAAAATTTCAGAAAATTCCACTGTGTGGATCATAAGATATAAGCATTCAAAGTCTTGAAAACCATTTTTTCAATCCGGCGAAAAACTGGGCAGCTGCACTTTGCAAGCTCACTTTTCAATGAAAAAGTGCCGAAAAAGGTGGTGCTTCTTTGAATTCAGTTTCCTAAACAAGTTGTCTATATGCTTGAAAAAATTCTTATCATTTGGAATTGTACAACATATAGGAAAAAAATAGTAAGTAGAAAGAAGTAGAAAATGATTCAAAATACTAAATTGTTAAAATTTTAATCATGGAATTTAAAAATACCAATCCCAACGGTTGTAATGTTGTAATAATCAATTTGCATCCTAGGATTTTTTTTTCTTCCAAAAATATTGAAAATTGAGTTAAATAAACGACTTTAAAGTTTTTTTTAGAGTAGACAATCCATAACTGCCCGCAAACCAAAAACCCTCATAACTTTTGACTCATTGAGTGAAATGGAATGATTGAAAGCTTTTCAAGTATATATAAATGTAGAGAACCAATTTCAAAAAAAAAATTCCGGAAAAAATGATTTTTTCTGATCTGCCCAAATTGCCCAGTTACGAAAAAAAGCAACATATTAGGTCACAACTTTTGACTCGTATTTCATGAAATGTCATGAAACTTGGTACACGTGAAGATATTCCTCGCCCCCACCTTCTATTAAAATTTCAGCCTCAAATATGGATATCTCTAGTCACACGTACCTGCCCAAAATTTCTATACGGCCCAAAAACGCATGTTGGTCCTTTAGGGGTTAATATATATCATTTCAAATTTTTGTATACAAAAATTGAAAGGAAATTGACATTTATAGAACTGAAAATATTTGCAATTTGACGAATATGCAAATGATATTGGTTCTCATGATATTTGAATATTTTTTTGGAAATTGAGAGTATGGAATTGCATTAGCCATTGTAGAGAGAGTATAGGTTGCAACTATAACCATTGTTACATCTTATTGTCCTTGCGGTTGAAATATTTGTTGAAAAGAATATTGTATTCAATGTATATATGAGAGCTATGTAATGCATTTTTAGATTTAGATTCTTTGTACAAATACTAGAGTATATAATGCACATTATCCTTTTCAACAAATATTTCAACCGCAAAGGCAATGAAGATGTAACAATGGTTCAAGTTGCAACCTACACTCTTTCTACAATGGCAAATGCAATTCCGTACTCTCAATTCCAAAAAATATTCAACTATTGTGAGAACCAATACCATTTGCATGTTTTCAAATTCTAAATATTTTAAGTTCTATAAATGTCAATTTCCTTCAATTCTTACGTACAAAAATTTGAAATGATGTGTACCACCATACTAAGGCATAAAAAAAAATTGGAGGGTTCAAATTTTTTTTTGACAAAACACAAAGTAATTTCAAATTATGATGTATGAAACTAAGTTTTAACAACTAGTTTTTTTAATCAAACTTCTATAGTGATGTATTACATGTTGCATAGTACAACTTTCATAAATTGACTTTTGAAGTTTGCCCATTGATGCTAATTTTATGGTTGTTTAAATGAATAAGTTCCAAATCTTTTTTTAGTTTTGCTTGTGATTGTATATTATAGTACTATATTTGATTATATAGTGAAAATCTAATCGCACCTCATTCTAGATATATGAATATGGTTAAAGACTCTCAATTTCAAACTACAAAAAAATACCCTTTAGAAAGAATTCCATGGATTTGGAATAGAAACTAGAATTTGAAAGCTTTAAATTGTAAGATTTGTTCAAATGCAGAAAAACAAAATGAAATGTCAAAATATTATTTTCAAGACAAAAAGTTGGTAGGATTGCCAAAGTACAATACACAAGGATCCCCTATTTTGATGTGGATGCATTGTTAGAAAATTTGCTCACAATAAAAGTAATCATTTAGGTCCAATTTTAGTTTTCATGTTAATTTGTTATTTTGATCTCTTGTAACAAATGTAATCAATAACCAATAGAGTACATTCAAGGACTACAAACCAATTAAGAATAAGAGGTGCGCAGGCTAAAAGTTGATCTTGAGACCATCCAAGTGAACTTTGAAAATTGCATGAGAAACAACTATATTAATGTAAATCATATCCCATTCGAATAGTTGCAACTTTACAATTTCAAATGAGCATCTATATTTCAAAGCCCTCTAAAATATTGAAATGGTTCCTAATCCATATTGAAAACAAAGATAAAGAATGAAATAAATTAATTGACATCTAGAATTTAAAATTCAATTAGAACTCTATGGAGTTTTATTCTCAAGGGCATTTAATTGAATCTTTCATATTATTAGCCCTTAAAAGACCAAGTAGTATTTGTTGACAAAATTAATGGTTTTATGGTCATCCATTTAACCCCCAAAGGACCGAGGCCCTTTTTTCCCCAAAAAACAGTCAAAATTGCCATTTCTATAGCAAAAAGTTAAAAAAATTGAAAAATGTTTTTTTTTTCAAATCTAACAATAGGATCTTACACCTAACTAGTATGAGAGTGTGTGGAAAAAATTTCAGAATTTTTGACTGCTTAGATTGCAAGATATTTGCGTTTAAAGTGAAAAAACAAGTTTTTCAGCACATTGGGGGAGTAGATTTTTTGACTTTGAACATTTTTAACTTAAAATTTTTGCACTATAGAGTTTTGAGCTTTAAATCTTTGTAGTGGAGAATTGAATTGAGAGTTTAGGGGAAAAAAAAGAATTCAAAAGAACTTAATTATCATTCTTTAAAAAATTGTTAAGTAGAAGTAGAAACAAGATAGAAGGAAAATCTAAAATATTCATATATTTTAGATGGAACTAAAGTTCACTAATTCCAATGGTGACATTGTTCTAGAAAGTAATATAAACCATGCCAAAAAAAAAACTGAACAATTTTAAAAATTGCATTCAGAAATGAATCCTACAAATTATCTTTTTCAAAAAAATGCTCTAATTGCCCGAAAAACAAGAATGTCCATAAGTTTCTCATAACAAATCCAAATGAAATGAATCAAGGCTTTTCAAATAGACAAAAATATAATCTATGGGAAAAAAAATTCAAAAAATTCAAATTTTTGTCCATTTTTTTTTATTGCCTGGGATGCCCTTCGTCCATTGTTTTGACCTTATTTGGTCATAACTTTTTTTCCCAGGCACCGATTGTGAAAAAGAGTATATTTCCACAAAGCTTACTAGTTATTCTATTTTCCAAAAAAGTTTCAAAAAATCACAACAAAATTTCAGCCCGTGGGTATTTGCCCAAAAACGCATTTGTCTTCCAAACGGACAACGGTCCTTTAGGGGTTAATAATAAATTTCAAATTTATTTTTTGATACTTCTACACACTATGTGGTGAAGTAGTAGGTTTTAGGTAGAATAATATTTATAAGTTTGACAATACAATTAAAAGTTAGAGTATAAAATGTAGTTTCATTTTCAATAAGGATACTCGGGCATGTACTTTACAAATTACTCATTTATTTCAACAAATAATATTAAACATGGTTCTTAGATTTATATATATATATATATATATATATATATATATATATATATATATATATATAGGGTTATAGGGAGCTTCAATCTTTCTATACAAACTAGCAAAATAAAAAGTTACAAGGAGTTTTAGTTTGCAAACAATCAATTATGGAATTCTTTTTTCTAAAATAAAATTAGAAGTTTTTTTTTCTACTACATTCTCTATAATTTTTGGTTCAAAGATCATTTATTAAGAATTAACAAAATTCAATCATGAAAAACTTCCTTATAGTTTATTTTTTTCAAAATGAATGAATTTTTTTTTACTTTAATCCCTAAAGGCCCAAGGCCTTTTTACTACCAAAAATCACCCAAAATTGCCATTTTCAAAGCAAAGAGTAAAAAAAATTAAATTTTTTTTTATACATCTAACCATAGGATATTACAACTAATTAGTATGAAAATAAAGTTATTCATAAAGTCCCTCCAGTTCGGAGGGGACTTTTTTGGAAAAAGTCTTCCGACGGACAACCTTGCAAGCGATCCCAACCCGTAGGTGACTACAATCCTGTAGGCAAAGTCCAGACAAAACTTCTTTTTGGTCGATTTGGGTGCAAACAAAAGTTTGATACCTACTTTTGTATTGGATGTGGGCGACTTTTTGCCCAAAACCTACTTTTTCACGGAACTGCGGGTGTTTAAACCCCAATTTTGGATACTTTACAAATACTCTAATGTGTGGAAAAAAATTCAGAATTTTTTATCCCACAGATTGCAAGATATCTTTGTTTAAAGTGAAAAAATAAATTTTTCAGCACATAGTGGAACCAAATTTTATGACTTTGAACATTTTTTAATTTAAATGTTTTGCACTATAGAGTTTTAAGCTTTAATTCTTCATAGAGGAGAATTGAGTTGAGAGTGTAGGGGCAAAAAAATCCAAAAAAAATTAATTTTCTTTGTAAAAAAAACTGTTAAGTAGAAGTAGGTATGCAATAGAAGGAAAACCTAAAATATTAGTATCTTTTATATGGAATTAAAAAGCACAAATTCCAATGGTGAGATTATTGTAGCAAAAAAACTAAACCATGAGAATTATTTTTTTTGAGAAATTATAAAAATGCATTTAAAAATGAATTCTACAAGTTAATTTTTTCAAGAAGATGCTTTAAGAGCCCAAAAAACAAGATTGTCCATAACTTTCTCATAAAAAATCCAATTGAAATAAATCAAAGCTTCCCAAATAGAAAAAAATATAATCTATATGAAAAAAATTAAATTAAATTAAATTAAATTTATTTATTTTTTTGCTATCCCTCGAAGGCTGTTTTGAGCTTATTTGGGCATAATTTTTTTTTCTCAAGCATTGATTGAAAAAATAAATTATATTTCCACGAAGCTTAGCAGTCATTCTATCTCCATTAAAAATGTTGGAAAATTAGGACAAAAATTCAACCTGTAGGTACCTGTCCGAAATTCCATTTGTCCCTCAAAGGGACAAAGGGCTTTTAGGGATTAATTTCCACTATATGCATTTCCAATCTATTTTCTCAAAGTAAAGGCTTTTAGCATAAGCTTTATGTTTGAAAAAAATTTATAAATATTTTGAAAGATGAAATTTAACCATTAAACAAGAAGATATGAAAAATTTTGTTTTTCAAAATTCAAAAACCATGATATTGCAATTCTCATAGTTTTTTTTGTGAAATTTAAGGAAGGTGAATTGTAAAAGAAATAAAGGCTTTATCATTGTTAGATAAACTAACTAACTAAATAAATTAATAACAAATGTTATAGCATTGTTTTAGAAAGGTGATCTAAGACCATTTTTGGTCAAACCATCATTTGAAGTACTTTAGAAGTTACCAGTCTAGGTTGCAAGATCTAAAGTGATGTTTATAGTTTATTTCAAATAAACATTGAAAGATGAAGACTTGTAATTTTTCATTGATGGTTTTTTGGACACTTCAATGACTATACTTGATGTGGATGGTGGTAGAGCAACACACATTAAAGGATTCCTAATTTCTCCATAGAAAAAGATGCTTGAGGTCAATAAGTAGCTAGTGGATAACTTTTAAGATTACTATAGAAATGAAGAATACATATTGGTTCAAAAATTGAGTCTTGTTTGCTTGGCAATGATATCTCGTTCTTTTAGGATTATCAATGAATTATAAAAGATACAATGTCTAATACAATTTTGCAATTTCTAATTGTAGATCTAAATTTCACTTTTGAACCTGATTTCTTTAAAATTTGAGCCTAATAAAAAATGAAGGTAATGAAGTTTTATTTCTATATTAATTTAAATATTCAAAAAAATTAAAAGTTGTTTAATTGATCTCAATTTGAATTTAAGGCCTATCAACCATAGCCTAATCAAATTCTCATTACAAAATGACATAAAAAAAATTGACATTGTAATATTCTATATTAGAATTTAGCTTGTAGAGAAATTCTTTAAGTTCTTTCAAATTTCTCCTATACATGATGTGAATTTTTATCAGTTTTCTTCAAAAAGTTAAGACAAATTGAAACTACTTTATCTTAATATTTTTGAACCCATTCTAATCATATAATTGTGTAAAAAGACAAATCAGCTCTTTCTATTGATGTTCATGACATCTACTATATTGTCCATCTAACCTTTTATAAACCAATTAGACTTGTTTTTTTTATTTTCATATACTTTTAGATTTTTAGATGATCACTTAGGTGATTAAGCATAAATCTATTAGGTCTTTTTTATGATAACTAGTCTTAATAGAATGATGGATTGTAATCATAAGATCATTTCTAGTATTCTACACAACCTTGGCTAATAGAACTTCCTTGGATGGTCTTATGCACATAATTCAATCTTTGCTACTCCTTCTATTCCAAATTAAATCCGTGGTTTCCAAATATTTCCTATCCCAAATTAAATTCAATGGTTCATTGTTCATACAAATGAAATGTTGGGTCATTGATGGTGTCTATGATAAAACTTGAATCACCAAAATTGAATCGCATGTTTTGATAGCAATTTTGTGATAGAAGCTCATTGAAGTTGATAGACATTAGATCCTCAAAGTTGAATCATAGAAAACCCTTGATATTGAATGCATAGGATTTGATCAAAATTCATTGCATCAAAGTAGGTAGCAAATGATTGGAATTCATTGCACTAGAGATAGTTGCAAAATAGAAGAAAATTGACAATTTTGGCACCTACTTTCAACATGTTTTGCTTGACTTTTAACTTCAGAACTTTCACTCCTTCTGGGGTTGACAAGAAGCTACAAGAACTACATGTTCTTGTGCAAATAGGAGCACCTTGTGCATTACTTTAGCCTTTTCCAAGGAAGCACCGATTTATTACGCAATAGACTGGTAAAAGAGTGAGGGATTACATATTTTTAGACCAACATCCAACATAGGCCAAATTAGTATGGATACAATACATTGGATTCTTAAGCCATACATTGGTAATGTGCAATGAATTTAGAGAGAGTCGCACTAATACTATACACCTAATTGTTGCAAAACTTTTTGATATAAGCATCTACCTATAACATATACCTTTTGAATAGTCTGTTCTTGCTATCCCTATCATGACCACTTTGAAAATTTCATAATTCATTCTTATAGCACTGAAGTACTATAAATTGTGGCCTATATGAGGGCCAACTACCATATAGAGTTGAGGGCCGGTGAAGCCAACCAATCTGTGGTGAAATGGAAGTTTCAAAAAAACTAGATTTCCATTCGACCATTGATCTAGGGCCTTCATTGGCTCCCCACTTCACATAAAAGCCGACTCTAAGTGGTCTAAGAAAGAAAGAGACTTCTTCAAATGTATACATTGAGTATTGTATCAGCTTAGTATATATCCAAACACATGGTCAGATGGTTTCACAAGAAAAAACTAATATTGCGAAGTCCCTTTCCCTCGCGGGAATTTTGGCATCATCTTATTTGAACCAATGATAGCTATATAGGTCTGAACCAATGTGGCCACTGTCACCAAAACAATAGCAATTGTAGACAAAATCAACCAAGGCTTAGAGCAAAATACGATTGTAAACTCACTCCAAAGTCTATATCTTCTAAGGCCACATTTCTTTACTATGGCTACTTTCATATTATGATGGGTTTCATTGAAAGATGAAGAATTGTAATTTTTCATTGACATTTTTTTTAAGAATTCTTTGACTATACTTGATGTGGATGGTGATAGAGCAATACTCATTAAAGGATTCCTAATTTTTCCATAGAAAAAGATGCTTGAGGTCAATAATTAACCAATGGAAGATTATTGTAGAAATGATTGGTTCCAAAATTGATACCTCAGTGATAGATCTCGTCCCTTTAGGATTATCAATGGATTATAAAAGATACAATGTCTAATACAATTTTGCAATATCTAATTGTAGATCTAAACCTCACTTTTGAACATGATTTTCTTAACCCTTGAAATCCAAGGCTATTTTTTTTTCAAAAACCACTCAAAATTGCCATTTTTGCTACGTTCATCCAAGAAAGTAAAGTATACATAAATAATTTAAAAATCTAACTATAGGATCTTGAACTTCACTTGTCTGAGATCATGTGGTAAAAATTTCATGAAGTTTGACCATATAGATTGGAAATTATTAGCATTCAAAGTTGAAAAAAAAGTCTTTTTGAACATTGGCTTGCAATTTCAGATGACTTTTACTGCCATTTGTGGAAATTTTTTGCAATACAGACTTTGAATTTTAAAACTTTATGTTAAACAATTGAGTTGAAAGTCCTGAAAAAAAAAATTAAAAAAGAAAACACTTGATTTTCATTCTTTAAAAAATTGTTAAGTAGAAGTAAGTTTTTTTATGTTCCCTGCCAAGTTCAATTTTAAGCTCTTTATGGTACAAACTTTTTTTTCTAATCACCAATTGAAACTAAAACTATATTTGCACATAGCTAATCATATTTTCTATCTTATGAAAAAGTTTCAAAAAGTTTCATAAAAATTTGAGGTCACAAGAACCTACCTAAAATCCAATTTGTCCTCCAAAGAAACAATGGGACTTTAGGGATTAAATTTGAGCCTAATAACTCAAAATGAAGATAATGAAGTTTTAATTCTATGCTAATTAAAATATTCAAAAATATTCAAAAATTTGATTAATTAATTTCAATTTGACCTTAAGGCCTATTAATCATAGCCCAATCAAATTCTCATAATAGAGTGACATAAAAATTTCTGACGTTGTAATATATTGTACTACAATTTAACTTGCAATAGAGAAATTTCTTAAGATCTTTTAAGTTTTTCCTATATATGATATGAATTTTCATCAATTTTCTTCAAAAAGTTTAGACAAATTGAAACTATTTTATCTTATTATTTTCAAACCCATTCTAATCATATTGTTGTATAGAAAGACAAATTTGTTCTTTCTATTGATGTTCATGACATCCACTATATTGTCCATCAAGCCCTTTATAAATCTCAATTAGACCTGTTTTAAATGTTTATATATTTCTAGTTTTTTTGGATGATCATTTAGGTGATTAAACATAAATCTATTAAGTCTTTTTTGTAATATAGTCTCAATAGAATGATGGATTGTAATCATGAGATCATTTTAGTACTATATACAAAATTGGCTAACGCTACTTCCTTGGATGGTCTTGTGCACATAATTCACTCTATACTATTCCCTCCGTTCCAAAATAAATCCGTGGTTTCTAATATTTCCTTATTCCAAATTAAATTCAATGGTTCAATGATTTATGGAAATGAAACGTTGGATCAGCCTGATGGTGTCCATGATCAAATTAGAATCACTAAAGTTGAATTGCAAGGTTTGATAGCAATTTCATGACAGGAGCTCATTGAAGTTGATAGACATTAGATCCTCAAAGTTGAATCACAAGAAAAGCACCAAGTTGAATGCATAGGATGTGATCAAAATTCACTGCATCCGAGTACGTAGCAGATGATTGGAATTCATTGCACTAGAGATAGTTGCAAAAGAGGAGAAAGTTGACAATTTTGGCACCTACTTGCAACATGTTTCCTTTGACTTTTAACTTCAAAACTTTCACCCCTTCTGGGGTTGACAAGAAGCTACAAGAACTACACATTCTTGTACAAACAGGAGCACCTTTTGCATCAAATTAGCCTTTTCCAGGAAACCACAGATCTATTGCAAACCAAACTAGTAATAGAGCGAGGGATTACAATCCTTTAAGACCAACATCCAACATGGCCAAATTAGTATAGATACAATACATTGGATTCTCAAGCCATACATTGGTAATGTGCAATGAGTTTAGAAAGAGTCGCACTAACTATATACACCTAATTGTTGCAAAACTTTTTGATATAAGCATCTACCTATAACATATACCTTTAAAATAGTCTATTCTTGCTATCCCTATCATGACCACTTTGAAAATTTCATAATTCATTCTTATAGCATTCAAATAATAAAAAATGTGACCTATATAAGGGCCAACTACCATATAGAGTCAAAGGCCAGTGAAGCTCACCTATCTATGGTGAAATGGGAGTTTCAAAAAAGCTTGATTTCCATTCGAACATTGATCTATGGCCTTCACTCGCTCCCTACTTCACATAAAAGTTGACTCTAAGTGGTCTGAGAAAGAAAGAGACTTCTTCAAATGTATACATTGAGTATTGTATCAGCCTAGTATACAAATAGTATCTATTCAAACACGTGGTCAGATGGTTTTACAAGATTATCCTAATATTGCGAAATCCCCTTTTTCTCACGGAAATTTTGGCATCATTTTATTTGAACCAATGATAGCTATATAGGTTTGAACCAATGTGGCCATTGTCACCAAAACAATAGCAATTGTAGACAAAACCAACCAAGGCTTAGAGCAAAATATGATTGTGAACTCACTCCAAAGTCTATATCTTCTAAGGCCACATCTCTTCACTACGGCTACTTTCATATTATGATGGGTTTCGGAAGAAGGTACTTCCGTTAAACCATAATCCAAAGAGTTCCACATTTCAAAACCACTAAATCCGCAAACATTATCGATCACACCACATTCCACAAGAAGATCCAAATCTTCACGAGTTTGAATGAGGTCAATCATTGAGAGAATGTAATCATTGAACAAACAAACATCCAAAATGTTGTTGTTCTCATACCATGCCATGTTTCGAATTAAGGAACAAGTTTCATCATACATTCCCATCTTAGGAAGGGATAAGCATTTCTTCTTGTAAGACATTGTGTACAATGGCCCACCGACTCCAACTATTTTGATGCCAGATTGTTTTAGCTTTGTGGCTGATGGAATGTGAATATATGAATTTCCATGCACGCTCTTCATGAGTAAACCTTTGGATCCACAAATGACTTTGTATGTAGCTCCAAGAATATGCGTTTTCTCATCTAAGAGACATGAATTGTCAACTTTGAAAACTTCACCCGAAGTGTCCATGAAAGAAATGGCTAGCTTCTTCACCACATACTCTACACTCCTTTGTTGATATTGCCGTAAATCACCAGTGAGGGATTCATTGCCTTCAAAGGTTGGAGAAGCAACAGAAGTGCTAATGTACTCAACCACTTTGTCAATGAGAACAAAAGGGATTTGATTTTCAACTCGGCATAAATCATCATCCACCATGTACACCCACATCCTGTATCGTGCATGAAACACATCATTAACATCTAACCAAGTCCCTTTTGTCCACAATCGCCTCTCGTTTTTCTGGGAAGCTCAAGTCAATATAATCAGCCAAGAAGAGGGCATCTAGAGCCAACACGTGTTTGATCTGTTCCTCAGTCCAACTCGTCACCCCATTCTGAAGACCATAGCATGCCAACATAGCCCTGGGATCATCCACAATTGCATCACAAAAACGATCCCATTTCTCTCCCACTAATCCGTATTGCACTGCAATAGCTAGCTTTAGAGCCTCTGAGCCACTGCTGTCCAAATTTTCTCGATTGTGGAGCCCAAATCGCCATCCCAGTGGAGAGAATGATGTGGAAGGCTGGCGAAAATACTCGGGCACTTTCAATATAAAATATCCCAATTGGTTTGCTTCACCCTCTTGATTGGGACGGAGCATGTGTTTGTGGTCGACAAACCAGTTTGGATTGTGTCGTTGCGCCTCAATGTCACCTATGCATATTGAAGTACAAAAATTAGTCTGAATAAAGTGAAAGTGATAATCTCTTGAAAACAGAATATGAATGCATGCCACCAAACAAATATGAAAAAAACAACCTGAAGTTACCTGTGGTCATGTCATCCGTGTTGGAGCTACCCATTGTATAAATTCAATCTTCCACACCTCCAATAAACGTAAGTGCTGGCAGAAAAGATAAGGAGGACACCTTTTAAGGTATAGAAAGTCTGAAAGTTGGCACAAATGCTGCTCAGAAGCTTACATGATGAAAAAACTGGTAACAACGCACAAAGACACCTCAACACTTTTAATAAAGAACAAATAGTGACCTTATGATATAGGAATAGCTGCAAAGTTCTCAAGCCATTGAAATGAAAAGCAAGCATCACAGTTATAACAGGTCAAAGAAAGCAGGCGAGGAGCTCCCAATGTCAACAAAAGAAAAGAAAAGAAAAGAATCACGGATCGACTATCACCGAGTACGGAAGGAACAAACAAAGCAAGCTGAGAGCAGCTTAGACTCACTACACTCAAAGACGTACGTGATCATGACAAGAGAATCTCACTTGTGTCTCTCTTCATACTCGCAATTGCAAGCACTGTCCACTTTGGAGCTCAGTTCATGTAAACAACCACAACACCAACACGCTATTTCTTTCCCCAACTGACTTGCAACTGTAAGCTTAGGCTTCCTTAACGTCAAAAGGACACTCCATGTCGTGTGAGAAACCATCATTCTGTTGCTGCATCAAGTTCGAGAAACTTCAGATCAAAAATCTTACCTTAAGCCACCCAAGAGCTGCCCGTAAATAACAGGCTTCGATCAGTTGTATGACCATCCAACTTGGGCTGCTAGAAAGCGTCCCCAGCAGGCGAAAGTGAAAACCGGAGAGACGGGAGTGGGAAGCTCTTGAATCCGCAGGACGTTAAATCGTGCCATCCTTTGTGGGCCCGCCTGACGTGGCGCGCGGGGTCCAGGTCGGGCCCGGCCTGCACTCCGCGCCTTGGCCGACCCACAAAGGATGGCCCGATTCCTTGGGAACGTGGGGAGGGCGCTCCCCGATGCGACGACGAATTACACGAACCCGACGGAGACGAATTACACGAACCTGACGGAGAGGACCGCGACGGAGGGAATGAACGAGGTCCAGCTTGAAACGACGTCCTGGGCGCCTCGACGGGACGGCTTGGGTTTAGGCGAATGATGACGGTGAATTAATTGCATGAATTCGAATGCAAGCAGACGTTCTGCATTTCCGACTGCTCCAGGACGTACTGCCAAAAATGAGCTCCGTCGTCCCTCCTCAGAAAGTGGCGTTTCAGAAGTGCTGTGCTTTAGGCATTTACCTGTTCAACTTGAAATAGAAATGATGGATGTAATTCGCAACCACGATGAGCAGACCGTTGAAAATGGCGAGGATGTTCTGCATGCGATTTTAGGTTTTCTTCATATCCTGTATCACACTTCGGACCCTGTTGGTTCCGGCGGTTTAGGGTTTCGGGGCCGCTCCTCGGTATATTCTGGCGCTACTGTTGCCGCTTTGTCGTTTTCTTGTATTGGCGCATGTTCGCAGTGGACTGTACATGTTCGTAGGGACTATTTTATTGAATTATCACTTTAGGTAGGATTTAGAGCGTGTCATGCAATCCGTGCTACGTCTACTTAGATGATTCTACAGAGGAGGTACCCTACGTAGTCAACGTATTACACAAGCTGCGCAACACCGACCTGCATGTCACGTAAGCAACAGTGCGAAACAGAGCGGTTTTGAGTTCAGGGTCTCCTTCGTGCAGGAGTCCTGTCATCGGAGTGCGGGTCGTGTCTTCCAAGTTTCATGGTACTTCCTCGACGGCAATCATGGAGTCCACCGATGACTTCCAATCATCAGCATCTGAGGAGGAGAAGCGAGAGGCAGCTCGAGCTTATGACCCAGAGCGCGAGGCGGAGCTCGTTCGAGGAATGCAGGACATGGTGCAGTACCCGAAACCGGGCCTCATCAGGTACGCTGACCTCGTTTGGATTCCGCATGAGACCATTGGCAATCGTTCCGTCGTCATCTCCGAAATTGCAGCCATTCCCTGGGAACGATTAGAAGATTTTGTCGAAGGGCAGCAACAGAACCCCGAATACCCAGCTACCTTCAACCGCCACGTAAAGAAGAAAAATGCGGCAGGGTCATTAGCCAAACCACAGGCTTACTCCGCTTCCCAAATTATCCGGTAAGTGCAACTGGAAACTCTTACCCAACGTGTCGGCTTAGGAATTAGGGTATCCAACTTGCAAGGGTGCAAAGGGTCTGTCCTGCAAGTCACCACACAAATTCATGCAATCTGTGGCCACCTTGACAAGGCAACATGCACACCGGCTGTCCATGATTAAGCAGGAGTAACTGTTCAAAACATCGGTCTGGTTTCACTGCTTGACATTTGCATCCTTGTTTGCACTGATACTGCAGATACCATTGCTGCTTTGGGCCGCAGAACCACTCCGAAGTTGTGGCACAAGACGTCCAAGCAGTTCTGGACTCGTCAACCAAGAAAAGAAAGAAGGCTGCAGAAAACAGCATGGGTAAACGGAGAGGCAAGAAGGTAGTTCCTGAGTATGATGTTTTCCCTACTACACAACCGAGTCAAGGAAAGCGGAAGAGAATTGGTAAGAAGCAATCCGGAAGATCAATAAAACGAGGATGCCAGTGCTGCTTCTTTGCCAAGCAGCTATACCAGGACCCAGAAATCTGCCAGATCATCTACCGCCATTCCCAGCATACCAACAAAGAAGGTCATGTTGTTCACGGAGTCCGGGTTCCCGGGTTCAAGGACAGTCTGGGTTCTGCGCTTTCAGACGAGATGAAGAATCACCTGACGAACCTCCTCTGGCTTGGTCTGTCCCCTTCCCAGGTCATGCAACAGCATAAGATGTTTGTGAAGAACTTGGCAGCAGAGAGCGGCGAGGTTAGTAGGGACACATTTGTGCAGGCACAGGACGTCTGAAACCTCGCCAAAACGAGAGACAAAGCGCTTTGGCAGAGGCATGCCAGTGATCCCAGAAGCGTGAAGATGTGGGTTGACGAGAACCCAGACTCCGTGTTCTGCTACCGAGAACATGGCCTCTTAGATCTGAATGAAAAGAAGTAGGACGATACACCATTCACTCTAGGGATACAAACTCCATGGCATTTGGAGATGCTTGCGAAGTGCGGGCACAACAGCGCGCTCTCCATTGATGCCACGTTTGGCACATCCGTTACTCGGGTGCGCCTCACTACTCTCAAGCTCTCCCAATTGCTTTGATTCCGGTAGACAGCTTTAATTATAATGAAGTTTATGGGTTCTGCATCATTGCTTCCAGGGTTAAAACTTGAAAGAAGTTTTCCCCTCCACATAGAGCTAAAAGAAATAGAGAATATGAGATGATCTGACAATGAGCATGGACTGCAGTACCCCTTGTACACGGTGATGGTTTTTGACGAGTGGAGAAACGGAATTCCAGTCGCATTCTTCGTCATCTCCCAGTGCCGAGAGCAGGACCTGCGGTACGTTCTCCAAGAGCTGCAAAATCGAGTACTTAAAGACCACCGGTCCTGATCTCCGACATCAATTATCGTCGACAATGCTCAAGCTGAGATAAATGTGCTCAGGTACTTCCGCCCAGTTTTAGTTATGAATACACTCTCCTCTTGGGAAGAATTGTCAATGTCCACGTAGCTTCAGTCGTACTCGGCTGTACACAGCCATGTATGACAGGACATCCTTAGATACATGTGCAGGACCACCACCTGAAAGTGAAAGCACGCAGCATTTAAGTATTATGTATTTTTAGTTTAGGGTGGACTCTAGAAAATTATTTGACCTCAACCGTATGTCCTGAAAACCAGATGCCAATGTTTAAGACGATAAGGCTTATGCAGGATAATTTGGCCGCACTGTGCAATTTTCCTGTGCCTGTGGCATGTTCGGAAGGCCTGGAAAGAGAATGCGGTGAAGAAAATTTCGACTATTGGAGAGGGGGCGTATGTGCTGAACGCGATTGGTGACATCATGTACGGCAAAGGACTGCCGCTGGACTGCGATCCTGTCTTCTGGGCGCAGCAGGCACTTGACACCTTTTCTAAAGAACGCCCAAATGCTGCCACCTTCATGAATTACATGAAAAAACATTGGCGGAACAAGGCAGGAATGTGGTGCGTGAGCAACCGGACGATTCCACACGCGGGGCAGAACACGAATGCTGCAATCGAGTCCTACCACGGGAACTTGAAAAGCATTTTGAAGTCCTCCCGCGAACGGTTTGATGGTAGAAGATTAGATTGGCTCATTTTCCATCTTGTGGGAGATGTCTGCACCCATTATTGGTACGCAGTGCAGTGCAAGGTCTATGGGTTCGTGCGGAATAAGAACCAAGAGGGGATTGTTGCCACTGCGGTAGTCCGGGCCAAAACCATTCTGGATTCGGCAGTGACTATCTACCCGGACGGGAAGGACATCGCGATTGTTAGCTCCATCAACCACGCTCCCAAGGTTTGGACCATCTTCGGACCTGATTCAGAGTGGGCCCAATGTGACTGTCCTGTTGGACTGCAGGGCATGATCTGCAAACATACAATGAAAGTGTTCCGTCTCCTACACCCGGAGGTTTCAGATGGACTTCTTGTCAGAGAGGCCGGTACTTCGTACGGAGTGGAGAAGGAGATTCCGCTGTCCCAGTGCTTTCATCCACGTGAAGAGGTGTCCGAAACAATGCAGAACATGTTCCCGGAGCTTGAGAACGCCACTGCCATAGATGACCGGGTACTAATGAATTGCGCAGTAAACGTTCTGCACCCTGGCGCCAAGGCCGTTCAAAAAGCTCAGGATCCAAAGGATACGGCGGCAAAACTGTTTGATGCTCTAGTGGACGGCGCAGCGGAACACCCTCGGCTCTTTGACTTCCTCCTTGCAGACCTGAAGAACGCGAGGGGAAAGCAAATCCAACTTGTAGCCCGGGGCCTCGCTGGAGTTGAAGAGAACTGGAACTCACGTGTTTTTGAGGGGACCCCGGGGGACAACTCGCTGAAGAGATACCGTAGTTTCTTGGAGTCGAAAAGCAGGAAGGCTTCACGTACGAGGTCTCTTAAGAAATAAGCGTACTGGCGCAGGACGTCCTGAATCATATGTGCATAACATTGGGTGTAGTTCTGCTCACAGTGTGCAACACGTGCATGGACCTACGTTAGAGCATGAACTGTAAACTTATGCGTTCATGGTCCTCTGCTGGTCGCCTATTATTCTTCTTCTTAGGATTTGTCCAAGAAGACTAGGCAGTGCAGAACATGGACTGAGTGAACATTTTGTTATCGGCATTTTGATACAGCAATGGATTTATTCTCTAAATCCCGTTTCTGGGAGATTAGGTGTTGTGTGCGGGTTTCACCGTATCCCTTGTCCGATTTTGTAGTCAGTGCTCTACTGCCACTGCTTTCGTCAGGGGTAAGGGTCACCTTTGTCACGCAGAACACACACTGAAGTGATGTTAGGTGGCTTTCTGTTTCATATAGAAGCTTACTACACAAATGTATAATGGATTATACATGCCGTTAACTTTTTAAAAAACGCTGACAATGTTTTCACCGAAATTCGTACAACACTGTCATGTGCATGTAACAGAATGCAATTCGGGGAAAATTTGAAACGTCGAGAACACACAGAACCCATAGGATCTTGTAGTCAACTGTTTTGAGAAGATTAGGAAGACATATTTGAACTTTCCACCTTCCACATTGCAAGCTAATAGCGTTTGATTTTAAAAATAAAATGGCAATCCCAATGAAAAGCGAGCAGTTGTACTTGACAAGGTCACATATACATAAAGAAAGGTCGTGCGTGGG
The DNA here is from genome assembly GCA_963969595.1 of Neckera pumila. Taxonomy (NCBI): domain Eukaryota; kingdom Viridiplantae; phylum Streptophyta; class Bryopsida; order Hypnales; family Neckeraceae; genus Neckera; species Neckera pumila. Next base: position 22,721,610 of record OZ018413.1, read on the forward strand.
GGTACCGTTATTGTGATTCATCATGGAAAGTTCGCTCCATAGGGTGGACATTTCAAGTCATTTAGAAATGAACAACATATAGAAAAAACACTATAAATGAAAAAAGAAATTCGGAAAAAAAATGAACATTATAAACACGCAATTCATAATTTTTGCACTTGGACAAGTGCATTGATTGTACAACAAAATAAATGCAGTTTTTCAATTTTGGTAAATGTGGTATACCATTTGTAGGAAAGGATATAGGCCTTTTTCCTTGTAAATTGTGCAATATAAACGTTTTATTCCTACCTTGAATAGTACACTAATTTTGCGTGATGTGGTTGAAAATGCAATTCAAATTTACAAGAATTTCTACTTTTAGGGTTCACAAGCTCAGATATTGAATATACTATGTACGCTTTGACCTCCATGTTCTCAACATTACCTATAATTCAATACAACTTATTGCAAGCATGCTTCCTTGAATTGATTTGCCAAAAGCTAAGTTTTATGTGGGCCCTGCATTGCAACAAGTTTCTATTTTGGAAATGCAACTCGCATCCTCCTTAAATTTGAATAATTTTAAGCAAAAAAAAATCACTTTAGGTTTAGTACCAAGCTTGCTCGAAACCGTTGTATATGTTTTTGAAGTTCACTTTATAGGTGAATCTGTTCCACCTTTTCAAGTTCTCTATTTCATAAGCAATTGTTGTTAAGTAACTTTGTATGGATAGGCTCAAGACTACAATTTTGATGGCTATCACTCTATTAGTTGTCATTTTGCAACTAAATATGAATGAAAATATTTATACTTATTTTTCAGAGATGAAGTCATATGTCTACTACAAGTCATAAAATTTGAAATCTTTTGAGAAAAATTTGAAATTATTATGAATTATTTAAGAAAAAAATGAAGAAAATTCATATCAAATATAGAATATATTCAAAAAAATCTGCGAATGTATCACTATAGATGTATATTATAGTGTACAACATCATGGTACAAACCAAAGTTATTGTGTCATTCTAAAATTAGATAATCAACAAACCATGGTTACAAGTCCAAAGTTCATATTACTATATAAAATATTGAGATTTAGGAATTTCTCTACATTTCCAAGTGGAATAGAAACTCAAATCCAAAAAACATCGTTTTAAGGCTAAAATTCACATTTAGAGCAAATAGAAGAAATTGTCAAAATACATCAATAAAAGTAATTAGTGGATTAAGCATCTTCTTCTTTAGAAAAGTCAGTAATATAATAATAAGGGAATTTGCAATATTATTCACTAAAAATGTAGGCAAATACCTTCACCGATAAAATTTGGATGAAATTTTATATTAACCATCCTACAATATGAACTGAAGTCATCGATCAGACACCCAGTGTCTGCTATGGCGCTACAGGATTCAATTTTTTTCTTGCCTTCTCAGATGTTTTCTTGACATTGAAGCCCCCTTGTTTGGTTTGGGCAGTGAATCACAGAGGTTATCGGGAGATTAGTGAGGATACAAGTACATTTCTGTCTTTCTACTTATTTCTCTTCAAATCAAATGGAATTCCATTGAAAAACAACATCAAAAACAATATAGCCAGGCCCAAGGTCGATCAAAAGAAATAAACATGTTGCATGGTCTATCAGTGATACGCACAAAACCTCTTCTAACTGCTTCTGTTTAGAGGCTCAAATTTCCAAAATTTGGAGAGCGACCTACCCTATTTTGGAGCCACCTATTAGCAAAACATTCTGAGTACAATTCAAGTCACAAATCCTTAGCTCCACAACTTGAACCTACCATGAATTCTTGGAGCTACATAGGGCTTCTATCAGCAAGAATTTTCAACATTCCTTGTTGAACTAGCCAGAAATTTTCAAACTGCGAAACACAACATCAGAAGAAGATCCCGCCATTACTTCAAAATTCTGAAAACGGAAGCCTCAAACACAACACTCCACTTTGATCTCTTCTAGAACGCCAAAACGCAAGCGCACAGATCTACTGTAGAATAACAAACTGAAGCACATAAGCCATTCAAATGTCCAAGCCACGCAATGAGCTCCGAAACGAGTCACTACTACTACAATCAAGTATCCCAAGTTCTTGCTAAACTACAAGCAAGCACCAAATTTTATACAACTATTGCTACCAATATTATCCAAGTGCATTCGTATGTGGCAAAATCCACGGGACCAGCAAGAGTGAAGGATAAAACTGAAATGAACACCGCCAAACACATGAGCCAAACAGAAGAGTCTATTGAAACTAAGAACACCTCAAATAGTATTTCCAAGATGCAAAATTCACTCACAATATCCCAAATTGACACCCTAAGTCTTACTGAAATGCTTGTTCTAATGGTACCAAAATCCCATCAAGTGTGAAGCAATGTAATGCAGAGAACCACACTCAGATTCACACTTCAACACGTGCATGTTACTAACGTAAAGAGGATCCAAAGGTTCTCTTACTTTTAAGACACTTTCCAACAACAAAAATGAAACAACATGGAAGCACTTCAAAAACAAAACAACGTCACATGTATCAACTCAACGTCCTTGTGTGCACAAACTTTTAGGACGTCGATTTGGAGGTGCCATATCTCCAGAATTGTCGAAAGAGAGACGCAACTGGGAAAGAGAAGAAAAGCTGGAGAGGGTGGGGTTTGAATATTGATGACACGATGGGCGCCACTGTAGTCCAGGTTTTTGCTATCCTCACAAAACACCCGGGACTATAGTATAGGGGTTCATAATCTAGGGAATGATCAAATAGTCTAACGTGTTAGTAGCTAAAGTCACTTGTATCCTATAGAGAAAATGGAAAATACACTTATATTCTATTGGCAATTTATCACTATCCTATCAATTCTTTAGACACAATTCCAAACTAGAAATTGCTTTATAGTCAATTGATCAAATATTTGCATACAATATCTTCTTACACGTACAACATCAATCTTCTAATAATCTGGTCAACTTGTCCAATTATAATTTCATTACAAATTAAATTATATAAAACAATTTGACATATAAATAATAGAATTCAAATAAAACTTGTTATTATACAATTCAAAGATATAAAAACTCCCCTAAAGTATTTTAGAGCAATATCTTTGTTTTGCCACTTGAGCTTCCAACTCCAAAGTGGCATTCATTGGTTCATTTAATCTTCATAGCAATCTATCACGCTCTCAATAACTTCTTGATGGTATAATTCCAACTTCACTAGGAAGGAAAGTCCATTTTTATTTCTTGAGATAATTTGTCTAGCCTTTAATCAACACAACCTAATCCACTTCACATACAAATCTCAATCACAAATAATTCAACTAAGCACAAACACACAACGAGATCCAATCATTGGATTCTCAGACAATTTGTTTAATTATTTCACAATTCAGAGGATCCAATCACTGGATCTGGATTGCAAATTATAAAATGCTCAATTTAGTCCAATCACTGGATCTAAATTTAGAGCTTATAAGACAAATTGCTTATAAAAGATAATATATTTATTGAAGGAGTTCAAAGTACATAGAAACAAAACTATTTGACAAAAAATATATGAAGACCGAGAAAGTGAGAGAGAGGAAATGACAAATTGTTTGGCTATATACCAAAATTGAAGACAACTATTGAAACCCAAAGTGTAAAGTCAATTTGCCTTTTGCAATCCTAAGCCTTCATGGTTTATAGATCCTTTCTAATCTGACAATTTGTCTATATTATTACTCTATTGTGTGAATTATTTGTCAATTTGTCTCTATTTACACTATTCACAACAAATTGTCAAAAATCGAAAATTGCCGGAGACTACAGCCCCCATTGGAGGACCAACTGCAACCCTAATTCTTAGTTGCTATTCTTAGCACCTGAACGTGAACAAGAAGAGGTTGTGAACACACAACCACGTCAGATGCAATTTCAAGCGACCTACTATGCGATGCGGAGGGACCTGCAAGGAACAATGGGATGGAGGAGGGCAATTTTAGGTGACGGAGGAGCACTGGGAGAAGAGACCATTAGCTTGGTCCCTGAGCCCGTGGAGCTTCGCGGGGTCTTGCAGGTACGTCATTCAATGATTCTCATTGGTTTTTTTCATTCATCGAGCTGTTGCCAGTTCTACGTGGCTTGGGGGTGGAGACAGGAAGAAGCTCCCCTGGTCCTTTTCATTTTTGTAATTGCTGTGCTCACAATTTTGGAGTAGGTTCAGAGTGAAATTCTTATTTCAGTTATTTTCATTTGTAGGCATTTTATTTGATTGGAAAATAGAAAAATAAAAAAAAAGGCAATTGATTTGTGATTGTGGGCCACATTTAGCTTATGATTATGTGTATTATTTTTAGCAATGAGAAGGTTGGGTACCAGTAGTTTGTTTGATCCCATTGTCAAAAGAGCAAGAACAACAGCTACTGCAATTTCTTATTATTGATTCTAAATCATTTTTGAGTGAGATTATTATTGGTCTTTCAAACCTCTTTCATAACTTTTGTTGTAGCGTTGTCACAGTTTAATTCAGCTCTCCATATGCAAGAGATTCTCAAATGAATACTTTTTTGTAACATTTCAAACTTGAATATTGCTTGTAAAAATAAATATGCTGAAATAATGCAGATGGAGTTGCAAGAGTCAAGAAGTGAGTCAGAGTAGCATTTTTTTCACTATGTCAATGAAGAAGATGAAGATTTTGTTAAAAATGATTCGATTTTTATTCTTTAAGAACATTTTAAGTATAGTACCCTCCAGAAAGTCTTGCAATCACACTTTCAAAGTTTTCCTATTAAATTTATTAGTTTTTGCAATCTTGATCAACACACCAAATTTCAATTTCTTAAAACAAAAATTCCATTTTGGATAAATTGTTTAGGGTGTGTTTTCATTGTATTACATGATAATTGATTGAAAAATATTGGTGAGAATTTTTTTTCAAATTTTATTGTGGAAACATTTAAAAAACATCAATGTGCACATCTTACTTTGAGGAAATATACACATTACCTATGAGTTTAACACTACACAAAATTTAATGTCATGTCAAAGGATTGCCTTTCCAAATATAATCACATAGCTTTTTCTAAATTGTAACTATATTTTACTTATTGATACTTGTATTATGACTATTTCTGAACCTTTGACCATGATAGTGCAATTAGTTTGCCAAAATATAATTATAATTTAAAGAAATTTGGTGTACAAATTTTGATTGGTGATCCCTTGACGTTCAATTCTCTGTAGTGTAAAAAATTCATTAGTAATGTGTGTTTTTCCTCAAAGTTAGATGTGCACATTGATGTTTATTAAGTTTTTCCACAACAAAATTAAAAAAATTCACTACTGATATTTTTCAATCAATTATTATGTAACACAATGAGAACACATACAAAATAATTTATCAAAAATGGAGTTTTAATTTTTTGAAATTCATAATTTGGTGTGTTGATCAAGATTCTATGAAGTAATACATTTAATAGGACAATTTTGATAGAGTATTCTCAAAATAAGTTTAAAAGGAAAAATTTGAAGGGTTTCAAAAGTGGGGTTGTAAGACTTTTTGGAGGGTACTGTACAAGAGGGAATTTCGCCATGGATAGAATTCAATGATCAATAGTTCAAAGTTGGAATTTAAACACACTAATTCCAATGGTGAGATTGTTCTAATAATAAAATTTAATTCCACAGAACTTTTTGTTTGGGAATATAATGAAAAATGAGCTCAAAAACGAATACTATACATTAACTTTTAAGAAGATGTTATGATTGTCTGCAAAACAAGATGCTCCATGACTTTTACAATACAAATCCAAATAGAATGAATAAAAGCATTTGATGTAGAAAAAAATAGAATGAATAAAAGCATTTGATGTAGAAAAAAATAAAATCTACAAGACAGGTTTGTTTTCTTCAACTTTTTATGAAGTACCAAAGTGGCGATGTTAAATGTTGTAGTGGTGCTCAAATATTAATCTACATATTCATTAAAGAATATCAGATTAGCACATATCACATTAGCATATATCAGATATCCATTATTCTATTCCATCCACAATCTGGTGATTTCATTCATTTTTTTTTAATTTGAAGTTTTTTGGCAATGTGCCTCCATTTCATACTATTTGAGTTCCAAAACTGTAGTGCAGGGTCCATTACTTCGGCACAAATGGCTTCCATATCACCTCCAAATCCCATTGCTACAACGTACAATTATTAGAAGTTTGAATTCAAGTTTAGGGTGTTTTTTGTTGGGGTCGATGGATTCATTTTTTATCTTCTTTTGGTATAACTTTTACTCCTAGGCACCCACTAAAATATAGATCATATTTCAAAGAAGCCAATATATTTTTCTATCTTCATAGAAGGTTTCAAAAAGTGTCACCAAAAATAAAGCTTATAGAAATCAAAAATAAAGCTCATAGTTCTTTAAACCTGGAACTCTACAAGCGCCATTCTATTGTGTTTGGATGACAATCCAATCAATAGGAAAGAATTTGAAAGCATTTTTTTCTTATTGACCTTTCATGTTGGATTATAAAGAGTATCCAATTGAATTTGTCGTCTTGGTAGTGTATGTGTTTACGTAAATGAAAAGTTAGCTAAAAAAAACGGATCATAAATAGGCTATTTTATTTTATTTTGGAAAGTTATTGCTCCATGCTCTGAATCTGAAATTTCACCCTAAAAATTATATTTCTTGAATTTCAGCCAAACTAACAAAAAAGAATCCTAAAAAATATCACTAAATACTGAGACAATAGGAACCTCCTCGGACCCAAATTGTCTCGCAAGGAGACAAACGGTCCTTCAGGGGTTAATTCAATTGCGAATTTGTGAAATTTCTTCCTACATTGTCCAAAATATTTTGAGACCTCTAAGTTAGTACAAGTAATAGTAGTGACGGTACTAACAATGGCGGCTTTCTTCTCTTTCTCCTCAGTTATTTGTACATGCTCAAATTAGAATTCAAGATATAAGTTTGCTTTACAAAATCTATGGTGATTGTTTTCCAAAATTAGTTTTCCAAAATTAGTTCATGCCATTCCATTTTGTAAAGCAATCTTATAATGTTTCTAATTTGACCAATTTGTAAATTAGTCAATTCATTTTCCAAACTAATATCATGAACTCATTATTTTTAATAAGTTTCATTAATATTTTCTACACTTCAGTTATTCTACCTTCTAGTTTTTGAAATTTAATTGAATGCCATATTTCATTATATCTTGAAATATTTTTTAACAAATTTGACCCGAATACAGGATAATGACCCTCTTTGAAGGTGGATTCAAGGTGAAAATTATTCTCTTATTGCTCAAATTTATTTCCAAGTGAATATAATCCATTTTACTATGCATGGAATAAAATGCATAAGATATAGGATAATTTTGTTTTATTGCTACAAGTATTAGAAGGTGCATATAATTCACTATGTTTATGAAGAAGTGAAGACGGTGGTGGATGGAGAACCATTGTCCTTCAATTCCTTCGATTGATTTCGGTGTACAGAGTGGATTCGTGGAGGTCAACAATGTACCAGCTCATGGAAGAATAACGGAGAAAAAAGTTAGAATCCCAAAACTAGCAAACCTCATTTACTAAAGTATATTGCAATGTAGGTAGAAGCAGAATTAGACAATGATCAATTGTGCATTGACTTAGGGGCATACTGAAGTAGAATAGTATATGTATGAGGACTTAGAGGAGTGGTATATTTAGTATAAAACCATTGTAGTAGTAGACTTCAGCTTTGCCTAGTAGAATATATGAAGTTTGAAAGCAATTTGTACTTGCAAAGAGAAATTGTAAAATTGGTCTATAATATTCAGTGTTGTACTAAAATGCATTAGCAAAGTTGTGAATTTGAAAGAATTACTTTATATTTTACGCTACAAATCGAAAACAAATCGGCACAAATGCAACCATTGCACATATAAGAATTGATATTTTGTTCTACAATTCTGTATCGTACAAGGAGAAAAAGTGGGAAAGTTGCCCCCCCTTATTGATGGTGAGGTAAATTTTCCTTGTACAGTGAATAAGTGCAATTTTATATGGTTAAGTGCAAAAATGACGAATTGCATGTTTATAATGACAAAGTTTAAATTCATGCCTCCAAATTTTTCGTCTATTACGGTAGTTTTTCTACCTTTTTATCATTTTGGAAAGAAGTTAAATAAATGTACAAATATATTTACGATTTCTATCTTGCAATTTTGGTCACCGTAGTTATTGAAGATCATAATCCGCTAGAAATCACATTTCACTTTTTAGATTTCCATCCAAAAAATGAGATCAAAGTTTAGGAAATTTGGTAAATTCTTGTACCTATTATCGTGCATCGGTAATGATTGAAGTCTAATTGCATGCCTTCCATGAAGGCCAGTAGGAGCTTCTAAGCACATCAAATAAATTCTAAACATTAGAAGATTTATTATGATTTGTTATGTTTTTGCCATTGGAAGCTCCCCTTGGCGCCAAGACAGAATGCAAGGGGGACGGGATACATTTTGCTAACAATTATTTTTTCATTTTTTTTTTCATTTTTTAAGAATTGGCATGTACCATATATCTACCATTTTGTATTTTTATTTTTATTTATTTTTTAAAACTTCGGAGGCGAAACATGTTGCTACCAAATTTTTTTTTTTTTTAAATTTTAATTTATTTAAATTTGGAGGGCATACATTTTGCTACCAATTTTTTTTTTTTCTTATTTTAATTTATTTAAATTTTGGAGGGCATACATTTTGCTACCAATTTTTTTTTTTTCTTATTTTAATTTATTTAAATTTTGGAGGGCATACATTTTGCTACCAATTTTTTTTTTTTCTTATTTTAATTTATTTAAATTTTGGAGGGCATACATTTTGCTACCAATTTTTTTTTTTTTCTTATTTTAATTTATTTAAATTATGGAGGGCATACATTTTGCTACCAATTTTTTTTTTTTCTTATTTTAATTTATTTAAATTATGGAGGGCATACATTTTGCTACCAATTTTTTTTTTCGAAGTTTTTTAGAGTTTGGGAAGGTAATCATTTTGGTCCTTTTTTTCTTTAATGGAAAATCGAGTTCTGAATCTAGGAAAAAAAAAATCCAAACAAACTTAAAACTCATTATTAAAAGAATCATTAAATGGAAGTAGGTACGGGATAGAAAGAAAATCTAAAATATTAGTATCTTTTATATAGAATTAAAAAGCACTAAATTCAATGGTGAGATTGTTCTAGCAAGAAAACTAAATCTTGTGGAACTTTTTTTTTTTAAAATTAGAAAAAAGGCATTCAGGAATGAATCCTACGAGTTTTTTTTTTCAAGAAGATGCTCTAAGTGCCCAAAAAACAAAGTTATCCATAACTTTCTCCAAAAAAAGTCCAAATGAAATGAATCAAAGCTTTCCAAATAGACAAAAATATAATCTATAAGATTTTTATTTTATTTTTCTTAAACTGAATTCAAATTTTTTTTTGCTACCGCCCGTCTCCTGTTTTGAGCTTATTAGGGCACCGATTGAAAAAATACATATATTCCCAAAAAGCCTAGCAATTTTTCTATCTTCAAGAAAAGTTTCAAAAAAGCACGACAAAATTTCAACCGTAGGTACCTACCCAAAATCCCATTTGTCCCCCGAAAGAACAATGGGCTTTTAGGGATTAATGGCTCAAAATAAATGCTAGCCTCTCCTACATTTAAAGAACCCTATTGAATGACCATAGGGGGGAGGGGCTATCTTAGTTCTACAAATATTTCCATTTGTATATATAGAGGTTCACAAGTCTCAATCCCAACAACACCGAATTCAAAAATAGTGCCTTCCTATAACCACATCCTTTTCTTTTCTTTTTATTATTTTCTAGAATTTGGGAAGGTATACATTTTGGTCCCTATTTTTTTAAATTTTTTTTAAATTTTTTAAGAATTGAGAGGTAATACATTTTGCTACCATTTTTTATTCCTTTATTTCTTTATTTTTTAAAACTTCGGACGGGATATATCTTGCTACCAATTTTTTTTTTTTTTTTTTCATTTTTTAAAATAGGGAAGGGCATACATTGTACTACCCTTTTTTTTTTTTGGTTAATTCTTTAGAGTTTAGGAGGGTATGCATTTTGCTACCCATTTTTTTTTATTGGTGTTTTATATTTTCTAAAAATCCGGATGGGATACATTTTGCTAGAATTTTTTATTTCTTTACTTTCTAATTAAATAAAAAGAGGGGGACTCCACGCTGCTTTGTAGGGTCAGTCTCGGCGCAACGTGGAGCTTTGAAGCATTAAGGAAACTACAAGATAAATAAATAAAATGTTAAGAAGAATAATTGGAACCAAATATATTAGAAAACTAAAAAAAGGTGCTTGGAGGCTCCTATTGGTGCCGAGGGGAATCCTAATGCGCAGAACA